>CATOVK010000001.1:600000-1051674 GCA_951905685.1 Eumerus sabulonum
GAAGAAAGCACCCAGGAGCTGTTGAAAACAGAACAGTGAAAGACCAAGCAGTAACGAAATGATTGGTTTTTTGTGCATTTTGTGTGCTCTCCTCGCCTGCTGGTAAAAATTTATGTGCACACGGCTGGACGCTTGTATCCCCCAATATAGGATGCGATTATTCCCATCAAGGGAACCTAAAACGGTCACTCAGCAGGCAGTGCGGAACGCAGGGGACGCATCGATGTCAAGCCAGAAAATAATGTTACGTACACGCGCCCGTGTGCGGCGCAAAGTCATCCAAATCAGCTGTAACACGCCACCCTCGGTGTAAAACGCTTCCGTTTCTCAAAGGCCTTCAAAAGCAAAGGTTCCTCTTGCCGCACCTGGAAGAAAGCACCCAGGAGCTGTTGAAAACAGAACAGTGAAAGACCAAGCAGTAACGAAATGATTGGTTTTTTGTGCATTTTGTGTGCTCTCCTCGCCTGCTGGTAAAAATGTATGTGCACACGGCTGGACGCTTGTGTCCCCCAATATAGGATGCGATATTTCCTACCAAGGGAACCTAAAACGGTCACTCAGCAGCCAGTGGGGAACGCAGGGGACGCATCGATGTCGAGCCAGAAAATAATGTTACGTACACGCGCCCGTGTGCGGCGCAAAGTCATCCAAATCAGCTGTAACACGCCACCCTCGGCGTAAAACGCCTCCGTTTCTCAAAGGCCTTCAAAAGCAAAGGTTCCTCTTGCCGCACCTGGAAGAAAGCACCCAGGAGCTGTTGAAAACAGAACAGTGAAAGACCAAGCAGTAACGAAATGATTGGTTTCTTGTGCATTTTGTGTGCTCTCCTCGCCTGCTGGTAAAAATTTATGTGCACACGGCTGGACGCTTGTGTCCCCCAATATAGGATGCGATTATTCCCATCCAGGGAACCTAAAACGGTCACTCAGCAGCCAGTGGGGAACGCAGGGGACGCATCGATGTCGAGCCAGAAAATAATGTTACGTACACGCGCCCGTGTGCGGCGCAAAGTCATCCAAATCAGCTGTAACACGCCACCCTCGGTGTAAAACGCTTCCGTTTTTCAAAGGCCTTCAAAAGCAAAGGTTCCTCTTGTCGCACCTGGAAGAAAGCACCCAGGAGCTGTTGAAAACAGAACAGTGAAAGACCAAGCAGTAACGAAATGATTGGTTTCTTGTGCATTTTGTGTGCTGTCCTCGCCTGCTGGTAAAAATTTATGTGCACACGGCTGGACGCTTGCGTCCCCCAATATAGGATGCGGTTATTCCCATCAAGGGAACCTAAAACGGTCACTCAGCAGCCAGTGGGGAACGCAGGGGACGCATCGATGTCGAGCCAGAAAATAATGTTACGTACACGCGCCCGTGTGCGGCGCAAAATCATCCAAATCAGCTGTAACACGCCACCCTCGGTGTAAAACGCTTCCGTTTCTCAAAGGCCTACAAAAGCAAAGGTTCCTCTTGTCGCACCTGGAAGAAAGCACCCAGGAGCTGTTGAAAACAGAACAGTGAAAGACCAAGCAGTAACGAAATGATTGGTTTTTTGTGCATTTTGTGTGCTCTCCTCGCCTGCTGGTAAAAATTTATGTGCACACGGCTGGACGCTTGTGTCCCCCAATATAGGATGCGATATTTCCTACCAAGGGAACCTAAAACGGTCACTCAGCAGCCAGTGGGGAACGCAGGGGACGCATCGATGTCGAGCCAGAAAATAATGTTACGTATACGCGCCCGTGTGCGGCGCAAAGTCATCCAAATCAGCTGTAACACGCCACCCTCGGTGTAAAACGCTTCCGTTTCTCAAAGGCCTTCAAAAGCAAAGGTTCCTCTTGTCGCACCTGGAAGAAAGCACCCAGGGGCTGTTGAAAACAGAACAGTGAAAGACCAAGCAGTAACGAAATGATTGGTTTTTTGTGCATTTTGTGTGCTCTCCTCGCCTGCTGGTAAAAATTTATGTGCACACGGCTGGACGCTTGTGTCCCCCAATATAGGATGCGATTATTCCCACCAAGGGAACCTAAAACGGTCACTCAGCAGGCAGTGCGGAACGCAGGGGACGCATCGATGTCAAGCCAGAAAATAATGTTACGTACACGCGCCCGTGTGCGGCGCAAAGTCATCCAAATCAGCTGTAACACGCCACCCTCGGTGTAAAACGCTTCCGTTTCTCAAAGGCCTTCAAAAGCAAAGGTTCCTCTTGCCGCACCTGGAAGAAAGCACCCAGGAGCTGTTGAAAACAGAACAGTGAAAGACCAAGCAGTAACGAAATGATTGGTTTTTTGTGCATTTTGTGTGCTCTCCTCGCCTGCTGGTAAAAATGTATGTGCACACGGCTGGACGCTTGTGTCCCCCAAGATAGGATGCGTCCCCCAAGATAGGATGCGATTATTCCCATCAAGGGAACCTAAAACGGTCACTCAGCAGCCAGTGGGGAACGCAGGGGACGCATCGATGTCGAGCCAGAAAATAATGTTACGTACACGCGCCCGTGTGCGGCGCAAAATCATCCAAATCAGCTGTAACACGCTACCCTCGGTGTAAAACGCTTCCGTTTCTCAAAGGCCTTCAAAAGCAAAGGTTCCTCTTGTCGCACCTGGAAGAAAGCACCCAGGGGCTGTTGAAAACAGAACAGTGAAAGACCAAGCAGTAACGAAATGATTGGTTTTTTGTGCATTTTGTGTGCTCTCCTCGCCTGCTGGTAAAAATGTATGTGCACACGGCTGGACGCTTGTGTCCCCCAATATAGGATGCGATATTTCCTACCAAGGGAACCTAAAACTGTCACTCAGCAGCCAGTGGGGAACGCAGGGGACGCATCGATGTCGAGCCAGAAAATAATGTTACGTATACGCGCCCGTGTGCGGCGCAAAGTCATCCAAATCAGCTGTAACACGCCACCCTCGGTGTAAAACGCTTCCGTTTCTCAAAGGCCTTCAAAAGCAAAGGTTCCTCTTGTCGCACCTGGAAGAAAGCACCCAGGGGCTGTTGAAAACAGAACAGTGAAAGACCAAGCAGTAACGAAATGATTGGTTTTTTGTGCATTTTGTGTGCTCTCCTCGCCTGCTGGTAAAAATTTATGTGCACACGGCTGGACGCTTGTGTCCCCCAATATAGGATGCGATTATTCCCACCAAGGGAACCTAAAACGGTCACTCAGCAGCCAGTGGGGAACGCAGGGGACGCATCGATGTCGAGCCAGAAAATAATGTTACGTATACGCGCCCGTGTGCGGCGCAAAGTCATCCAAATCAGCTGTAACACGCCACCCTCGGTGTAAAACGCTTCCGTTTCTCAAAGGCCTTCAAAAGCAAAGGTTCCTCTTGCCGCACCTGGAAGAAAGCACCCAGGAGCTGTTGAAAACAGAACAGTGAAAGGCCAAGCAGTAACGAAATGATTGGTTTTTTGTGCATTTTGTGTGCTCTCCTCGCCTGCTGGTAAAAATTTATGTGCACACGGCTGGACGCTTGTGTCCCCCAATATAGGATGCGATATTTCCTACAAAGGGAACCTAAAACGGTCACTCAGCAGCCAGTGGGGAACGCAGGGGACGCATCGATGTCGAGCCAGAAAATAATGTTACGTACACGCGCCCGTGTGCGGCGCAAAATCATCCAAATCAGCTGAAACACACCACCCTCGGTGTAAAACGCTTCCGTTTCTCAAAGGCCTTCAAAAGCAAAGGCTCCTCTTGTCGCACCTGGAAGAAAGCACCCAGGAGCTGTTGAAAACAGAACAGTGAAAGGCCAAGCCGTAACGAAATGATTGGTTTTTTGTGCATTTTGTGTGCTCTCCTCGCCTGCTGGTAAAAATTTATGTGCACACGGCTGGACGCTTGTATCCCCCAAGATAGGATGCGATTATTCCCATCAAGGGAACCTAAAACGGTCACTCAGCAGCCAGTGGGGAACGCAGGGGACGCATCGATGTCGAGCCAGAAAATAATGTTACGTACACGCGCCCGTGTGCGGCGCAAAATCATCCAAATCAGCTGTAACACGCCACCCTCGGTGTAAAACGCTTCCGTTTCTCAAAGGCCTTCAAAAGCAAAGGTTTCTCTCGTCGCACCTGGAAGAAAGCACCCAGGGGCTGTTGAAAACAGAACAGTGAAAGACCAAGCAGTAACGAAATGATTGGTTTTTTGTGCATTTTGTGTGCTCTCCTCGCCTGCTGGTAAAAATTTATGTGCACACGGCTGGACGCTTGTGTCCCCCAATATAGGATGCGATATTTCCTACCAAGGGAACCTAAGACGGTCACTCAGCAGCCAGTGGGAAACGCAGGGGACGCATCGATGTCGAGCCAGAAAATAATGTTACGTACACGCGCCCGTGTGCGGCGCAAAATCATCCAAATCAGCTGAAACACGCCACCCTCGGTGTAAAACGCTTCCGTTTCTCAAAGGCCTTCAAAAGCAAAGGTTCCTCTTGTCGCACCTGGAAGAAAGCACCCAGGAGCTGTTGAAAACAGAACAGTGAAAGGCCAAGCAGTAACGAAATGATTGGTTTTTTGTGCATTTTGTGTGCTCTCCTCGCCTGCTGGTAAAAATTTATGTGCACACGGCTGGACGCTTGTGTCCCCCAATATAGGATGCGATTATTCCCATCAAAGGAACCTAAAACGGTCACTCAGCAGCCAGTGGGGAACGCAGGGGACGCATCGATGTCGAGCCAGAAAATAATGTTACGTACACGCGCCCGTGTGCGGCGCAAAATCATCCAAATCAGCTGTAACACGCCACCCTCGGTGTAAAACGCTTCCGTTTCTCAAAGGCCTTCAAAAGCAAAGGTTCCTCTTGTCGCACCTGGAAGAAAGCACCCAGGAGCTGTTGAAAACAGAACAGTGAAAGACCAAGCAGTAACGAAATGATTGGTTTTTTGTGCATTTTGTGTGCTCTCCTCGCCTGCTGGTAAAAATTTATGTGCACACGGCTGGACGCTTGTGTCCCCCAATATAGGATGCGATTATTCCCATCAAAGGAACCTAAAACGGTCACTCAGCAGCCAGTGGGGAACGCAGGGGACGCATCGATGTCGAGCCAGAAAATAATGTTACGTACACGCGCCCGTGTGCGGCGCAAAATCATCCAAATCAGCTGTAACACGCCACCCTCGGTGTAAAACGCTTCCGTTTCTCAAAGGCCTACAAAAGCAAAGGTTCCTCTTGTCGCACCTGGAAGAAAGCACCCAGGAGCTGTTGAAAACAGAACAGTGAAAGGCCAAGCAGTAACGAAATGATTGGTTTTTTGTGCATTTTGTGTGCTCTCCTCGCCTGCTGGTAAAAATTTATGTGCACACGGCTGGACGCTTGTGTCCCCCAATATAGGATGCGATATTTCCTACCAAGGGAACCTAAAACGGTCACTCAGCAGCCAGTGGGGAACGCAGGGGACGCATCGATGTCGAGCCAGAAAATAATGTTACGTACACGCGCCCGTGTGCGGCGCAAAATCATCCAAATCAGCTGTAACACGCCACCCTCGGTGTAAAACGCTTCCGTTTCTCAAAGGCCTTCAAAAGCAAAGGTTCCTCTCGTCGCACCTGGAAGAAAGCACCCAGGGGCTGTTGAAAACAGAACAGTGAAAGACCAAGCAGTAACGAAATGATTGGTTTTTTGTGCATTTTGTGTGCTCTCCTCGCCTGCTGGTAAAAATTTATGTGCACACGGCTGGACGCTTGTGTCCCCCAATATAGGATGCGATTATTCCCATCAAGGGAACCTAAAACGGTCACTCAGCAGCCAGTGGGGAACGCAGGGGACGCATCGATGTCGAGCCAGAAAATAATGTTACGTACACGCGCCCGTGTGCGGCGCAAAGTCATCCAAATCAGCTGTAACACGCCACCCTCGGTGTAAAACGCTTCCGTTTCTCAAAGGCCTTCAAAAGCAAAGGTTCCTCTTGTCGCACCTGGAAGAAAGCACCCAGGAGCTGTTGAAAACAGAACAGTGAAAGGCCAAGCAGTAACGAAATGATTGGTTTTTTGTGCATTTTGTGCGCTCTCCTCGCCTGCTGGTAAAAATTTATGTGCACACGGCTGGACGCTTGTGCCCCCCAATATAGGATGCGATATTTCCTACCAAGGGAACCTAAAACGGTCACTCAGCAGCCAGTGGGGAACGCAGGGGACGCATCGATGTCGAGCCAGAAAATAATGTTACGTACACGCGCCCGTGTGCGGCGCAAAATCATCCAAATCAGCTGAAACACGCCACCCTCGGTGTAAAACGCTTCCGTTTCTCAAAGGCCTTCAAAAGCAAAGGTTCCTCTTGTCGCACCTGGAAGAAAGCACCCAGGAGCTGTTGAAAACAGAACAGTGAAAGGCCAAGCAGTAACGAAATGATTGGTTTTTTGTGCATTTTGTGTGCTCTCCTCGCCTGCTGGTAAAAATTTATGTGCACACGGCTGGACGCTTGTGTCCCCCAATATAGGATGCGATATTTCCTACCAAGGGAACCTAAAACGGTCACTCAGCAGCCAGTGGGGAACGCAGGGGACGCATCGATGTTGAGCCAGAAAATAATGTTACGTACATGCGCCCGCGTGCGGCGCAAAATCATCCAAATCAGCTGTAACACGCCACCCTCGGTGTAAAACGCTTCCGTTTCTCAAAGGCCTTCAAAAGCAAAGGTTCCTCTCGTCGCACCTGGAAGAAAGCACCCAGGGGCTGTTGAAAACAGAACAGTGAAAGACCAAGCAGTAACGAAATGATTGTTTTTTTGGGCATTTTGTGTGCTGTCCTCGCCTGCTGGTAAAAATGTATGTGCACACGGCTGGACGCTTGTGTCCCCCAATATAGGATGCGATTATTCCCATCAAGGGAACCTAAAACGGTCACTCAGCAGCCAGTGGGGAACGCAGGGGACGCATCGATGTCGAGCCAGAAAATAATGTTACGTACACGCGCCCGTGTGCGGCGCAAAATCATCCAAATCAGCTGTAACACGCCACCCTCGGTGTAAAACGCTTCCGTTTCTCAAAGGCCTTCAAAAGCAAAGGTTCCTCTTGTCGCACCTGGAAGAAAGCACCCAGGAGCTGTTGAAAACAGAACAGTGAAAGACCAAGCAGTAACGAAATGATTGTTTTTTTGGGCATTTTGTGTGCTCTCCTCGCCTGCTGGTAAAAATTTATGTGCACACGGCTGGACGCTTGTGTTCCCCAATATAGGGTGCGATTATTCCCATCAAGGGAACCTAAAACGGTCACTCAGCAGCCAGTGGGGAACGCAGGGGACGCATCGATGTCGAGCCAGAAAATAATGTTACGTACACGCGCCCGTGTGCGGCGCAAAATCATCCAAATCAGCTGTAACACGCCACCCTCGGTGTAAAACGCTTCCGTTTCTCAAAGGCCTTCAAAAGCAAAGGTTCCTCTTGCCGCACCTGGAAGAAAGCACCCAGGAGCTGTTGAAAACAGAACAGTGAAAGGCCAAGCAGTAACGAAATGATTGGTTTTTTGTGCATTTTGTGTGCTCTCCTCGCCTGCTGGTAAAAATTTATGTGCACACGGCTGGACGCTTGTGTCCCCCAATATAGGATGCGATTATTCCCATCAAGGGAACCTAAAACGGTCACTCAGCAGCCAGTGGGGAACGCAGGGGACGCATCGATGTCAAGCCAGAAAATAATGTTACGTACACGCGCCCGTGTGCGGCGCAAAGTCATCCAAATGAGCTGTAACACGCCACCCCCGGTGTAAAACGCTTCCGTTTCTCAAAGGCCTTCAAAAGCAAAGGTTCCTCTTGCCGCACCTGGAAGAAAGCACCCAGGAGCTGTTGAAAGCAGAACAGTGAAAGACCAAGCAGTAACGAAATGATTGGTTTTTTGTGCATTTTGTGTGCTCTCCTCGCCTGCTGGTAAAAATTTACGTGCACACGGCTGGACGCTTGTGTCCCCCAATATAGGATGCGATTATTCCCATCAAGGGAACCTAAAACGGTCACTCAGCAGCCAGTGGGGAACGCAGGGGACGCATCGATGTCGAGCCAGAAAATAATGTTACGTACACGCGCCCGTGTGCGGCGCAAAATCATCCAAATCAGCTGTAACACGCCACCCTCGGTGTAAGACGCTTCCGTTTCTCAAAGGCCTTCAAAAGCAGAGGTTCCTCTTGCCGCACCTGGAAGAAAGCACCCAGGAGCTGTTGAAAACAGAACAGTGAAAGACCAAGCAGTAACGAAATGATTGGTTTTTTGTGCATTTTGTGTGCTCTCCTCGCCTGCTGGTAAAAATTTATGTGCACACGGCTGGACGCTTGTGTCCCCCAATATAGAATGCGATTATTCCCATCAAGGGAACCTAAAACGGTCACTCAGCAGGCAGTGCGGAACGCAGGGGACGCATCGATGTCAAGCCAGAAAATAATGTTACGTACACGCGCCCGTGTGCGGCGCAAAGTCATCCAAATGAGCTGTAACACGCCACCCCCGGTGTAAAACGCTTCCGTTTCTCAAAGGCCTTCAAAAGCAAAGGTTCCTCTTGTCGCACCTGGAAGAAAGCACCCAGGGGCTGTTGAAAACAGAACAGTGAAAGACCAAGCAGTAACGAAATGATTGGTTTTTTGTGCATTTTGTGTGCTCTCCTCGCCTGCTGGTAAAAATGTATGTGCACACGGCTGGACGCTTGTGTCCCCCAATATAGGATGCGATTATTCCCATCAAGGGAACCTAAAACGGTCACTCAGCAGCCAGTGGGGAACGCAGGGGACGCATCGATGTCAAGCCAGAAAATAATGTTACGTACACGCGCCCGTGTGCGGCGCAAAGTCATCCAAATGAGCTGTAACACGCCACCCCCGGTGTAAAACGCTTCCGTTTCTCAAAGGCCTTCAAAAGCAAAGGTTCCTCTTGCCGCACCTGGAAGAAAGCACCCAGGGGCTGTTGAAAACAGAACAGTGAAAGACCAAGCAGTAACGAAATGATTGGTTTTTTGTGCATTTTGTGTGCTCTCCTCGCCTGCTGGTAAAAATTTATGTGCACACGGCTGGACGCTTGTGTCCGCCAATATAGGATGCGATATTTCCTACCAAGGGAACCTAAAACGGCCACACATAGTGTCCTGGTGAGCTGTCGTGCTGCCCGCCACCTATAGTGGCCTGGTGAGCTGTCGTGCTGCCGGCCACACATAGTGTCCTGTCCGTGCTGCCCGCCACCTCTAGTGGCCTGGTGAGCTGTCGTGCTGCCGGCCACCTATAGTGGCCTGGTGAGCTGTCGTGCTGCCGGCCACCTATAGTGGCCTGGTGAGCTGTCGTGCTGTCGGCCACCTATAGTGGCCTGGTGAGCTGTCGTGCTGTCGGCCACCTATAGTGGCCTGGTGAGCTGTCGTGCTGCCGGCCACACATAGTGTCCTGGTGAGCTGTCGTGCTGCCGGCCACCTATAGTGGCCTGGTGAGCTGTCGTGCTGCCGGCCACCTATAGTGGCCTGGTGAGCTGTCGTGCTGCCGGCCACCTATAGTGGCCTGGTGAGCTGTCGTGCTGTCGGCCACCTATAGTGTTCTGGTGAGCGCTCGTGCTGCCGGCAACCTATAGTAGCCTGGTGAGCTGTCGTGCTGCCCACCACCTATAGTGGCCTGGTGAGCTGTCGTGCTGCCCACCACCTATAGTGGCCTGGTGAGCTGTCGTGCTGCCGGCCACTTATAGTGGCCTGGTGAGCGGTCGTGCTGCCGGCCACCTATAGTGGCCTGGTGAGCGGTCGTGCTGCCGGCCACTTATAGTGGCCTGGTGAGCGGTCGTGCTGCCGGCCACCTATAGTGGCCTGGTGAGCGGTCGTGCTGCCGGCCACCTATAGTGTCCTGGTGAGCTGTCGTGCTGCCCGCAACCTATAGTGGCCTGGTGAGCTGTCGTGCTGCCGGCCACTTATAGTGACCTGGTGAGATGTCGTGCTGCCGGCCACCTATAGTGGCCTGGTGAGCAGTCGTGCTGCCGGCCACTTATAGTGGCCTGGTGAGCTGTAGTGCTGTCGTGCTGCCGGCCACCTATAGTGGCCTGGTGAGCTATCGTGCTGCCGGCCACACATAGTGTCCTGGTGAGCTGTCGTGCTGCCCGCAACCTATAGTGGCCTGGTGAGCTGTCGTGCTGTCGTGCTGCCGGCCACTTATAGTGACCTGGTGAGCTGTCGTGCTGTCGGCCACCTATAGTGGCCTGGTGAGCAGTCGTGCAGCCGGCCACCTATAGTGGCCTGGTGAGCTGTCGTGCTTCCGGCCACCTATAGTGTCCTGGTGAGCTGTCGTGCTGCCGGCCACCTATAGTGGCCTGGTGAGCTGTTGTGCTGTCGTGCTGCCGGCCACCTATAGTGGCCTGGTGAGCAGTCGTGCTGCCGGCCACCTATAGTGGCCTGGTGAGCTGTCGTGCTACCGGCCACCTATAGTGTCCTGGTGAGCTGTCGTGCTGCCGGCCACCTATAGTGGCCTGATGAGCTGTCGTGCTGTCGTGCTGCCGGCCACCCATAGTGGCCTGGTGAGGTGTCGTGCTGCCGGCCACCTATAGTGGCCTGGTGAGCTGTCGTGCTGTCGGCCACCTATAGTGGTCTGGTGAGCTGTCCTGCTGGTGAGCTGTCGTGCTGGTGAGCTGTCGTGCTGCCGGCCACCTATAGTGGCCTGGTGAGCTGTCGTGCTGTCGGCCACCTATAGTGGCCTGGTGAGCTGTCGTGCTGTCGGCCACCTATAGTGGCCTGGTGAGCTGTCGTGCTGGTGAGCTGTCGTGCTGGTGAGCTGTCGTGCTGGTGAGCTGTCATGCTGCTGGCCACCTATAGTGGCCTGGTGAGCTGTCGTGCTGCCGGAGACCTATAGTGGCCTGGTGAGCTTTCGTGCTGCCGGCCACCTAAAGTGGCCTGGTGAGCAGTCGTGCAGCCGGCCACCTATAGTGGCCTGGTGAGCTGTCGTGCTGCCGGAGACCTATAGTGGCCTGGTGAGCTTTCGTGCTGCCGGCCACCTATAGTGGCCTGGTGAGCTGTCGTGCTGCCGGCCACTATAGTGGCCTGGTGAGCAGTCGTGCTGCCGGCCACTATAGTGGCCTGGTGAGCAGTCGTGCTGCCGGCCACCTATAGTGGCCTGGTGAGCTGTCGTGCTACCGGCCACCTATAGTGGCCTGGTAAGCTGTCGTACTGCCGGAGACCTATAGTGGCCTGGTGAACTTTCGTGCTGCCGGCCACCTATAGTGACCTGGTGAGCTGTCGTGCTGCCGGAGACCTATAGTGGCCTGGTGAGCTTTCGTGCTGCCGGCCACCTATAGTGGCCTGGTGAGCTGTCGTGCTGCCGGCCACTATAGTGGCCTGGTGAGCAGTCGTGCTGCCGGCCACCTATAGTGGCCTGGTGAGCTGTCGTGCTACCGGCCACCTATAGTGGCCTGGTAAGCTGTCGTACTGCCGGAGACCTATAGTGGCCTGGTGAACTTTCGTGCTGCCGGCCACCTATAGTGACCTGGTGAGCTGTCGTGCTACCGGCCACCTATAGTGGCCTGGTAAGCTGTCGTACTGCCGATCAAGTATAGTTGCCTGGCGAGCCAGGCCGGTCTATAATCGATTTGCCGGGCCGGAAGCCGCACTGGTAGCTGCTGATTAGAGCGGTGCAAAATGGCTTTAGACGTTCACACAATACGCTGGACAGGATCTTGTATGCGACATGGAGCAGGGATATACCTCTATAGTTCTTGCAAGAGGTAGCATCGCATTTTTTTGTGGATGGGGCAAAGGGCATGGGCTCGGACACACAGGGTAAAGTTGTTGATCGCTCTCAACCTGGCGAGATGCCAGCAACGATCCTCTGGATAGCCTCTTCAACAACCGTTGGGAGGTGAACAAACGTATGCAGCGACAAAACCCCGATCAGTATGACGGTTGTGCAGCGGGCTAACAATCCGCCCACGTAAAAAATAACAAAAGTTATGAATGAGCAAGATGCCTCGGATATTAGGAATATACACCAAGATATACTACTTACGTGCATATGTCGTACATGTTTTATTAAATACATAAGTACACACTTAAACTTAAAATACAGCTCTATATCAAACCAAAGGTTTCATAGGAGGAAACATGGTAAAACCGATAATACTTCTCGAGTTAGTTGGTCCGCAGTTGATAGTCACCATTTTGAGTAATGTACCGCACCCATGGCAAGGCCTGATAGCCACTTTTCTCAATAATCTTCAAATAGCGTACCTGTTAATTAAGTTGAAAGAAAATATTAATAGGTGCACACATAAATACGAATAAGCAGCTTTTATTATGAAATAATTGTAATTTTAATGGTATTTTGGAATTCAAGACTTTTCAGGGCACGCCAAATATGGAGAAATCAATCCCTGCCGAGAGTGTGACATGATGTTCAAGTACGAGTTACTTGTCACTTAAAAGTCTGCTGAAAGCTATAGTTGAACATTGGAAAACGTGAACCCCCCAAAATGTGAACTATCCCAAAACTTATTTTTTACATTGACTGCTCTAGAGCGTGACCAAATCTAAAAGCTCCAAGACGTGAGCAAAAATGTTTCAACATTTCAACATTCATTTTCAAGATTTTGGGGGATCCCATAATACTGACAACGCGTAGTATTCGGGGGATCCCATAATATTGATAATGCGTACCTAGTTTGTATGTATTTGGACAACTGGTGCGGCCTTAACAACTTCTTTTTAGCTGGTCGTTGTGCTTCCTCGACAACGACGTGGACGCCGCAACTGATATTATTGCAAACATTATCCGACGGGTTAACCAAAACCCGTCGCAAAGCCACTGCGTAAGCTTTTTCACCTTTCCTACACCTCTGGGCTCTTTCCTAGTAGGTGGAAAACAGCATTTGTCCAGCCTATACCCAAAAAAGGCGAATCATCTTCTCCCTCCAACTACCGACCCATTGCACTAACGTCCCTTCTTTCCAAGGTCATGGAAACGCTGATTAACCGTCAGCTTATGAAATATCTTGAATCACGGAAACTCCTCAATGACCGCCAATACGGTTTCCGCAGCAACAGATCCACTGGTGATATGATGGCATATCTCGCTGAAAAGTGGAATCACTCCCTTCACCAAGCAGAAGAAAGCAAAATTGTTGCACTGGATATTTCGAAAGCATTTGACAGGGTTTGGCATCAAGCCCTTTTGTCGAAAATGCGTGCTTTTGGGATCGATGAGTCTCTCTTTCAATGGATTAGAAGCTACCTTTCGAATCGTTCAATTCAAGTTGTTTTGGACGGATTCAAGTCTGATACTCACTTTGTAAATGCCGGTGTTCCCCAGGGCTCCGTTTTGTCTCCGACACTCTTTCTTATTTTTATAAATGATCTCTTGTCTGTTACTTCTAATCCAATTCACTCCTTCGCTGACGACAGTACCCTCAGCTTCTCATATTCGCTCACCAGTTTACGACCCTGCACTTCGGTTGTAGATAATGAGCGGCAGCGTATGTTAAGCTCATTAAATTCCGATATCGACAGCATCATCCAATGGGGTAAAAACAACAGAGTGGAACTTAATGCATCCAAAACACAATGCTGTCTCTTGTCGTTAAAGCGTATAACTAACCCGCAGCCATTATCCATGAATGGCACTTGCATCTCAGAAACCGAAAAGCTTCCCATCCTGGGTATGTGTGTTGCTCACAATCTTAATTGGAGCAACCACATATGTATTCAGTGTCGCCAAGAATGCTGCGAAATGCCTAGGTTTCTTATACAGATGCAAGAAATTCTTCACACCCACCGCTCTGGCTACAATTTATAAGGCGTTCATTCGCCTCAAATTAGAGTTTAACGCTCATGCCTGGTCCGATGCTTCCAAGACCTCATTGCACCTACTAGACAGAATACAAAAACGAGCCATAAAACTGAAAGGTGACTCCAGCATTACCAAAACATTAGACTCGCAGGAATGTTACCTGCCTCTCCCTGTTTTATCGTTTTGTTTGTTGAAGGCTTCTGCTATCCGCTGGAGCACTCAGACGCAATCACTGGTCCATTGTACTCCAGTTTTATCGTTACTTCCACCAAAAATGCTCTGATGAAATAGTCAGTTACATTCCGCCCCTTCAACATTTCTCCCGCAGAGCAGCTCGTGAGCTCTACGAGTTAAAAAGAAGGGAGGAGCATAAACTTCTCACAAGAAAGAACGAGAAGCGCGCGATTGAAGATTTGGAGAGGTGTTACTGCAGGCGTGACGTTTGAAAGTTTTATCAACAGATAAAGCGAACATGCCAAGGTTATAAAGCCAGAACGGAAGCCCGCAGGGATGAGATGCTGAGAATATGGAAAAACCACTTCTGCAGACTGTATAACGGCGATGTTAGCCAATATACCGCTGTCAGGCAGAATGATACATTTCTAATCGACGAAAACCGCAGAGAATTCCATCCCCCTGATCTCAACGAGGTTAAGATTGCCATATCGAAGCTCAAGTAAAATAAAGCTGCTGGCGCAGACGGACTGTCTTCTTAGCTCTTTAAGGCAGCTGGGGATGACCTGGTTAGGAGCATGCACCAGCTCATCTGTAAGATATGGTCAGAGGAAAGTATGCCCGAGGAATGGAGCCTCAGTATCGTATGCCCGATCTACAAGAAAGGAAACCCCTCTGATTGCGCCAACTATAGAGGAATAAGTCTCCTTAACATCGCCTACAAAATCTTCTCCGCCGTTTTGTGTGAACGCCTGAAGCCTTTTCTAAATAAGCTGATAGGTCCTTATCAGTGCGGATTCAGGCCAGGGAAGGCCACCATCGACCAAATTTTCACACTACGGCAGATCCTGGGAAAAAGCAATGAATTTCAAGTCGACACTCACCACCTATTTGTCGACTTCAAAGCCGCATACGACAGCGTAACTAGAGACGAGCTATATAACGCTATGTCTATATTTGACATACCTGCTAAGCACGTCAGACTATGCAGGATGACTTTGGAGAATGCTCGCTGCTCCATCCGAATCCGATAGTTTTGATGTCAAAAAAGGATTTAGACAGGGCGATGCGCTGTTGTGTGCTTTCTTCAACATCATATTGGAAATGATTGAGCAAAAGTCACTGGCCAATACAAGAGGCACAATCTATTTGAAATCCTCGCAAATCCTTGCATACGCCGACGATATTGACATAATAGCTAGATCACAGCGAGATGTCAATGAGGCGTTTGCGAGTATTGAGATGGAGGCGGCAAAAATTGGTTTGCCAGTTAATGAGGGCAAGACTAAATATATACTGTCATCAAAAAAGGACGCTCACCACCGACGTCTTGGCCAGAACGTTTGTATTGGCAGATATAAGTTCGAGGTAGTTAAGGACTTCGTCTACCTTGGCTCCGCAGTGACCTGGAACAACGACATCAGTTCCGAAATCAAACGCAGAATCACTCTTGCCAATCGCTGTTTCTTTGGGCTCTGGAGGCAAGTGAGTAATAGAGCCCTCTTCCGGACGACAAAGTTGACTCTATATAAGATACTTATCATCCCGGTCCTGTTGTACGGCGCAGAAGCATGGACACTATCAAAAGCGGATGAGGAGGCCCTTGGTCGGTTCGAGGGAAAGATTTTGTGCGTGATTTTCGGGCCTATAAACGCAGACGGGGAATGGAGGAAAAGATTCAACTACGAACTTTACGGCATGAGTCTAGTCAGGCGTCTACGGATTCAACGTCTAAGATGGCTGGGCCATGTAGAGCGAATGGACACCACAGCTCCAGCCCGGAGAGTCTTTGAATCCAACCCCGAGGGACGAAGAAGCAGAGGACGGCCGCATTTGAGATGGCGCACACAGGTGCAAGGGGAGCTCAGCCAACTGGGTGTGCGGCAATGGAAAAGGCTAGCAAAAGATCGAGGCGCCCATTAAGAAGAAGAATATGTAAATACCATAAATGTAACTAAGCGAAAATATATGTATATATAGGGGATGAACTGTTATATATACGCCATAGCCAAAACTAAAGTTATTTAGTATTCAAAAGTTGCTCAGTGCTTATATCTCACGATTATGCGTACGTACGTACCTGTATTCCGGAGGTTGTAAAGTAAGGTATCTCAAATTTCACTTGGATTGGGGGTTTTCCTTCGGTATCCTCACATTCGACACTTGGAAGTCCAAAATGAGCACGCATCAAGTACTCTTTGCCTCCCTTCAAAATATAGTTCAATTGAATCAATATATTTACTGTCATATATCTGTACATACGTATTTACATTAAATTAATATATTTATATATAACACACATGCACACACACGCACGCACACAGAGGTATAAGACGTACCTATCGACTTGCCAGCTGATGAGATGAAAAGACTTAGAAGTGAACGAGTTCGAAACGGCCGGGTAAACGACGATAAAAGAAAGTATGAAACGGATCGCCGTATCGCAATCTGGCAACAACAGTGGAACGAATCCGTAAAGGGAAGATGGACACATCGTCTTATACCAGAAATCAAGGTATGGGTAAAACGTGACCATGGTGAAGCAAATTACTACTTAACTCAGTTTCTGACGGGACACGGATGCTTCAGAGAATACCTCTTCAAGCGCAAACACGAAGTTGCCCCTTACTGCCCACATTGCGAACACGTTCTAGAAAATGCCTAAAAGGCTAACCAGCCCCGCGAAGTAGTACCTATCGGCAGTTCCGCGGGGAGAGTGGTTGGAAGTGTGCAGGGTGTGGTTTAGCACGTAGGCGCATTCCTGACATCTTTAGCCAGGCCTGCGAATCGTGCATGCCTGTAGCCCGGGCTACTGGTATCGATGAAGATTCCACATCCTTTGGCGCAACCAAAAAAAAAAAGAGGTATAAGACTACAATAAGCGCCATCTCCATTTTTTTATAGTTCGCGCAGATTCCAGAGTTATCCTCTTATGATGTTTGTCACACAACCTGTAGATGTTCGTTCACTTCTCCGATGATGAGATGGGATTCGAGAGAAACCGACCGAATGTTCACGTTGGTTGTAGTTCTCAGCAACTTTTCCATGTACTTATGGTGTTATATTAGACTACGCGCACAGTGATGCGAGAATGCGATGCAAAGCGAGAAGCGGTTGCTTGCGAGTTAGAGTCTACATATTCGTAGACTCGAGGTCGAGTTCCGTAGCGTTTACACCTACGCGGTAGAAAGCGATTTCCGAGGCGGGTAGGAATTAAGAAAGATGAGGGGATAAGATGCGCACACGAAATGTTGTATAAAAGGGCAGCTGATATCGAAAGTAGGCAGAGTTAAAGTAGAGTTAAAGCAGAGTTAAAGTAAAGTCAAAGTAGAGAGGTTAAGTAAATAAATCCTCTTGAAAAACATACACACATACGCAGTCTCATTTAACTCTCCGGCTGGCGCTCTTCCCTTGCTACACCAAGGAAGCACGGCGTCACTCGTTACAGTCGTTAAATCGAGTGACGTTATAAAGAGTTAACACTGTATATCCATAACTTTGATCAGTATGCTGCACATGGAATTATTATAACTAGAAACACCCATCTCACGAACGTTTTCGAGAAATGTTGTTTAAAAAATTTTATTTAAAATCCGAATGATTCACATACGATATGATAGAATACGATATGATGGAATTCAAAGCATTTTTATATATTCTCATCATACCTTCCAACCGACCCACGAGTGTCATGATCAAATTGTCTACTGCAGGGTGGCATTATTCATCAATATAACAACTAGTTATAGCACTTAATAACAAGACGCATAAAAAAACTATTTGGCAACAGCTGTACATGCATAAGTTAAACTATTTCTATTGTTACAATACTTACAGGGAATGATTTTATTGTCCACGTAATTGCGTTTTGCTCAGGCGCGTACTTAACACTTCCAATAGAAGTTTTAAATTTCGGCGAATCAGCATCACCAGGCACGGGAATTACAATTTCCACATTGTTAGCTGTAGACCTTCGTTTAAATTGTGACTTGGCTTTAATCGTATATTCAACGCGACTGTGGACATGCCTTTCTATTACCGACTCAATCCAAATCAGCGGTTTTACCTAAACCAAAAGAGATCATTAAGAAAATTGCATTTCTAAGATATAATGCATTTTACATGTGTATTTAAACGATATGACATTAATTCAAATTCGCCATCAGGTGGAATGAATGAAATAGTTCGGTCGTTTTCAAAACGAGATAGCCTTACGCATTGGTGAAACTTTACATCTTCCAACTCCACAGACTTTGATTTCCCACGTCCAGTACTTTCAAATAGCACCTTATCATTTAACCCTAAGCGAAGCTCAGGCATCCCCGACAAATACACTCGCATTTTAATTGCACCCACTATCTCGCTACGCAAAACATTGCCATTAGCATTCGCAAGCAAGTTAACCGATTCAATAACGTCTAGAAAAACTTCATTTTTACGGTATTTGATACCTTCTGAACGCCAGGACACTGCGTTTGTCACAGCCAACGGTATCCGCGGCTGAATTTCCAGTTTATGACCTTCTTGAGTAATATACTCTTGCAGTATCTTGCTATCCGTTGTTTGTGGGTAACCGAAATCAATTAATTCGTCTAATAATTCATAAATTACGACGAAATTATCGCGGATGCTCTCCTCTTCCAATTCCTTAAAATACTCGACAAACACTTGTACAATTTTGTGCAAGAACACAAAAATCAAGGCAATATTCGCGTTTTTAGTTGTCGTTGAAACAATATACAAATTATTAGTTTTTATATAGGCAAAAGTGCAATCTGTCATTTGTAATATGGGTGTAACCAAACCTTCTTCCTCGCGCTCCATTAAAAGGGGCATGAATTTATCAATCACAGCCATATCCATGTCTCCGCGATAATTTCGAGATATAAGGACCTGCAAACGTTTACAAACATAAACTTTGTATTTTTAATCAACATTGTAGATAAAATACCTTCCCTTTCACATCTAAAATGTATATCGCTGACGAAGACATGTTTTACACGTTTGCCCAGGAATATTGGTAGAGATGGAAAACCTTTGATGGTTTGCATACATTTTGTTGATATTTTCCAGGGATAATGATGGAGATACCAAGGCTCTGATGGTTTGCATTCATTTTTGACTAATTTGCCTACAAGCTTTCTGTGTGGAAAAAACTGGAAATTAGTTTGTGGAAGGCCGATCGTGGAACAATTTAACGCATATTACAATAACACCAATTATTGTGGGAAGGGACATGTTCACTACTTTTTTTTTGAATTTGAATTTAATGACGGTTACAACGTACGTTATATAGATAATCAACTCAGGAAAAAGGTTAATATTTAAATAATTATGAGTAATTTATGAGTAAACTATACAAAATTAAAGTAATTACAGCCTTATTCATAAATTTGCTTACTATTTCGGGCGAAAAATTTATTTTTTGTTTGTGTTTTTCTGATTTTCTTAGCGTTTCTTCCTGCTAGTATGGTGATTTCCAAAGAAAACGTGAAAAAGGAGCAATTTTGTTGTCGAAATTTAGGATCTGTTTCATCTTTTTCTCGGATTTAAGTTTCTTTTTACCATTTAAGCTTGGGCTATCTTTCGAACACTAACCAAATGGATTTTCAATGCATTGCATTAGAGGAAAGAAGAAAGCAGTATGGGAAATATATGTATTGGCTGCTCACTCCGTGAACAGCTGTGCGTCGTGGGCCAATCATATAGAACGCGTCCGTGCGTGCTTGCTTTGACAGCTAGTTAGAATACACACGTTCTTTATGGGGAAGGGCACATTGCCGACGGACGCACGCGCTTCAACGCGCAGAGTAGAGCTTCATTCTACTTTTTGACGCGCTGACAGTTCATACATTCACATACTGGAGCTTACACATTTAAAATTTAAAGTTCATATATAGACAAATTGAGAGTAAGCGCGTTCATAGGTGCATGCATTGGGAGAATGTTTAGGAACTCTCTCGCAATGAGAGAAACTTCAAATTCAGTTGACATTTCAAAGTACCATTCGATGTCACAAGAACGGGTGTTTAGTTTGTTTATTCGGCACTGCCAAATATATGTATATGGCCGAGGTTATTCCAGAAAATATCGCAGGTTTCGCCCACAACATACTTACTTACTTTGATGGCGCTACAGTTCGGGGTGAACCAGGGCCTCAACCAACAAGCCTCTCCAGCCAGCCCGATCTTTGGCCAGCCGCTTCCATTGCCGCAAACCCAGTTGGCGCCATCTTAAGTGCGATCGTCCTCTGCTGCGTCGTCCCTCGGGGTTGGAGTCGAAGACTCTTCGGGCCGAAACGTTGATGTCCATTCGCTCTACATGGCCCAGCCATCTTAGACGTTGGATCCGAAGACGTCCAACTAGGCCGATGTCGCTGTACAGCCCGTAAAGTTCCTGGTTTACACAAACGGGACCAAAGATTGCACACATAATTTTCCTCTCGAAACGCCCAAGAGCTTGTTCATCCGCTTTTGATAACGTCCAAGCCTCAGCGCCGTAGAGGGGGACCGGGATAGTTAAGGTTTTGTAGAGGTAAACCTTAGTTTTTCGAGAGAGGGCTCTACTACTCAATTGCCTCTTGAGCCCGAAGAAGCAGCGATTGGCAAGAGTTATTCTGCGTTTTATCTCAGCGCTGGTGTCGTTGCTGCTTGTCACTATCGAGCCAAGGTAGGCGAAGTCCTTGACTACTTCAAAAATATAGCTGCCGAAGCTGACGTTCTGACCAAGACGTCGGCGTTGCGCGTCTTTCTTGGATGACAGCATATATTTGGTCTTGTCCCCATTTACCCTAAGACCCACTTTAGCCGCTTCATTGCTTGCGAACGCCTCATTGACGTCTCGCTTTGTTCGTCCAATAACGTTAATGTCATCGGCGAAGGCAGCCAATTGTGTGGACTTGAAGTAGATCGTACCTCTTGTATTGGCCGCAGATTCACGCACGATCTTTTCAAAAATAATGTTGAAGAAATCACATGGCAGTGCGTCACCCTGTCTAAAACCTTTTTTAACATCAAAGGGGTCGGTAAGTTCACCGCCGACCTTAATGGAGCAGCGAGAGTTCTCCATAGTCATCCTGCACAGTCTGACGAGTTTGGCAGGAATGTTAAAACATGACATGGCTCTGTATAGCTCGTATGTAGTTGTCGTATGTGGCTTTGAAGTCGACAAATAATGTGGTGAGTGTCGACTTGGAATTCAAGTGTGAAGATTTGGTCGATGGTGGAATTCCCTGGCCTGAATCCGCACTGATAAGGACCTATCAGCTTATTTAGAAAAGGCTTCAGGCGTTCACACAAAACGGCAGAGAAGATTTTGTAGGCGATGTTAAGGAGACTTATTCCTCTATAGTTGGCGCAATCAGAGGGGTTTCCTTTCTTGTGGATCGGGCATACGATGCTGAGACTCCATTCCTCGGGCATGCTTTCCTCTGACCATATCTTACAGATGAGCTTGTGCATGCTCCTAACCAGGTCTACAACAGCTGCCTTGAAGAGCTCAGCAGACAGTCCATCTGTGTCAGCCGCTTTATTCGACTTGAGCTTCGATATGGCAATATTAACTTCGTCGAGGTCAGGGGGACAGAATTATCTGCGGTCTCCGTCAACAGCGGTATATTGACTAACATCGCCGTTATACAGTCTGCAGAAGTGGTTTTTCCATATTCTCAGCATCTCATCCCTGCGCGCTTCCGTTCTGGCTTTATAACCTTGGCATGTTCGCTTTATCTGTTGATAAAACTTTCGAACGTCACGCCTGCAGTAACACCTCTCCAAATCCTCAATCGCGCGCTCTTTCTTCTAAGAAGCTTATGCTCCTCCTTTCTTTTTAGCTCGTAGAGCTTACGAGCTGCTCTTGTTTTCCTGCTTCGCTGTGTGAATCCTCCTGCACTCGTCATCGAACCAGGTGTTTCTTCGTGGTGGAGCCTTGAAACCCAAGACTTCGGATGCAGAGCTTTTTAGGGCTTGTTTGCAAAGGCTCCACTGCTGTTCTATTGATAGCGTAAAGGATTGAGGTGTATTGGAGAGCGCAAGGGAGACGCGATCGGAAAAAGCACGAACAGTTTCTGGCGATAGTAGCTTTCCGATATCTGTAGCGTTCGTGATATCGGCACCTTGGCTACTACAAGATGGTGGTCCGAGTCGATGTTAGCTTTCGGGATCTAGAAACCTAAAATTAGTCTAGGATTGTGTGTGCTAGTGGCGATGCAGTAGTACAAAAAATAATAGATTGGAATCAAGTTATACTTACACCGCATTTGTCCAATTCCACAAAGCATTCGTTGCCTAGATTATCAGATTTATTTGATTCAAATTACCATATTATTTACAAAATGTAATCATACATATAAGTTTCAATAAATACACATTTATCATAGTGATTTTAGTTATTCTGTATATACGATATAAGGTGAATTAGACTCAAGTTCAGACATCTCAACTTTGATAAATCCCTGACTTGGGATTTGAAGAGAGTTCCTGTTGCCTTGGGCAGAATTACGTCTAAGGAAAGAGCAGACAAACGACAATAACGTGAATGTGTTTTCAAAACGTTTAAACTTACTTTGCTTTGGCGTGTGTCAATATGTGCGACTTCAAGTTGGTTGATTGGGCAAACTTTTTGTTGCATCCATCAAAAGGACATACATATGGTCTGTCGCCGGTATGTATTCGAACGTGAGTTCTTAAATTAAATATTGAAAATCTCAATTTTAAGTTGTTCTACATTGTAATAGATATATATATGTATATTGCCATTATGCTAGTGTCATGTAGGATCTTACTAGAAAATAACAGTAACACAAACAAACCTTAAGTTAAAATCAAGCGAAAATCGCTTTCCACACCCTTCAAATGTGCACTGAAAAGGCTTTTCTCCCGTATGGACCAATTGGTGCCGTTTAAGCTTTGAACTTTCCACAAATGCTTTACCACATTCCGCGCAAACATGTACACGCGGTCCATGGGTATGTAAGTGCTTACGCATCGCCGAATTGTCGCGAAACATTTTGTTGCAGCCTTTATGAGGACAAGCTATGTACGTACATTTAGATATAAATTCGCCTTAGATTGTTATATAAACAATTAATTACCAATTTTCCTGTCGTGCATATCAGCTAATTGAGAGTTACTTGAGTTGGCAAAGTTTGTTAATGCAGCAACGTGTTTTTTTAGCTTTAATTTGTGACCAGGCCTTGCGAACTCGGCTAATTGTTTGGGATCAGACAAATCAAGTCCAGGTACGCACTCTTGATTGACCTTTTTGCCACCAGTCATGTATTCAGTATAATCAGGATCAGGTTCTGGATTTGAACCTTCTTCATCATCGGAAGCTCCGGATGCCCACATCGTAACGCTGAACTCACCTTCCATTGTCTTTATTTGCACCTGTTTCTGTTCCCATCGTCTAGGCTTAGCTGTCGATTCTTCTGTCGTGACCGTGTCTTCTGGCTTAGAAGTACGCAGTTGATTAACGACATGTCGTTTCAATGCAGATGTTTTTCTTTTTCTATTTTATATATAAATATTAGGCACATAAGCATGTTCACATCTATGTATAAACAGGTTATATAT
Organism: Eumerus sabulonum; assembly: GCA_951905685.1. Classification (NCBI taxonomy): domain Eukaryota; kingdom Metazoa; phylum Arthropoda; class Insecta; order Diptera; family Syrphidae; genus Eumerus; species Eumerus sabulonum. Next base: position 623,451 of record CATOVK010000001.1, read on the forward strand.
TGTATCTATCATATCATATAGCTAAAATGCATTGCTTCGTAAAACATTTACATATTCGCTTGGCCTTAAGTGGGAGTTAAGGGAAATGTTATTAAGAAATTCACATCGGTTTTCTTGGCATTTGCTCTCTCCCTGCTGATTAAGAAGGGTTTCAAATTAAGAGTTATACATACAGTGCTGTTCAAAATAATAGGTATGGGAACGCTGAAATCGGCACTCTCTATCTGTAACGTTACTTAAGCAGATCATTTTCCATCCCCGTAATGCGATCGGGATTTTCGTCTTACAACGACAAATGTGAGAGGAAGTCATCTATTGTTATTCGTCCAGGATTTTCTACTTCGTTTATATAGCAAAAGATGATATTATTGACAACTTTCCGCAAAACCCACCTGTGTCCCAAGAGTACAAGAACAGGCCTCAAACGATCTACTCGAATTGAAGACAATGACAAAACAACTAGTGACACAAATAGCAAACAAGATGAATTTACTTACAGTACTAATAACAAAAACTAGCAATTAAACATGAATATGGACGCGAGTGCAGACAGGCCCATGTGGAGAAACAGAATGCATACATGGCCACATTGCATCGACGGACGAGGGCTGCCCGCGAGCTCTATGAACAGAACAGGAGGGAGGAGCATGCGCTTCTGAGAAGGAAAAAGAAGGAGCACGCGAAGCGCGAAATCGAGGAGATGGAGAGATGTAACTGCAGGAACGAAGTTCGAAAATTTTACCAGAAAGTAAAACGAACATGCCAAGGCTATAAAGCCAGAGCAGAAGCCTGCAGGAATGAGCGCGGGCAACTAGTAGTGGAGTCACAGTCGATGCTGAGATTGTGGAAGAACCACTTCTGCAGACTGTATAACGGCGATGATAGTCAAAATGCCGCCGTCAGGCAGAGCGAACCATTCACAATGGACGAAGACGAAGGAGAATCCTTCGACGATATTAAGATAGCAATATCGAAACTTAAATCTTATAAAGCTGCTGGAGCAGACGGACTCCCCGCGGAACTGTCAGGAACATGCACCAACTCATCTGCAAATTATGGTCGGAAGAACTAATGCCTGATGAATGGAATCTCAGTATCGTTTGCCCGGTCCATAAGAAAGGAGACCCCTATGACTGCGCCAATTACAGAGGGATAAGCCTCCTGAACATCGCGTACAAGATCCCCTCTGCCGTACTGTGTAAGTGCCTGAAGCCGTTCGGGGACAATCTGATAGGTTCCTACCAGTGTGGTTTCAGGCCAGGAAGATCCACGATAGACCAAATACTTACACTACGGCAGATCTTGGAGAAGCACCGCGGCGCAGTGGGTAGTGTTTTGGCCTCTGACGCCGATGACTCGGGATCGAATCCCGACACAGCCATGTCATCGAACGTGTTTTTCACGGTGTTTCTCCTCGGCGGGGTTCTGACAAAACCCCCTGTAGTAAAATTGTCATGAAAAGCTTCTCGAAATTCGCCGTTCGGAACCGGCAATAAACTGTAGGTCCCTTTCACCTATATGAAAATGAAATCACACACAACATGGGTGATTGAGAGAAGCTCGGCTCAGGTTCTTCATGGACTGTAACGCCAACATACATACATACAGATCTTGGAGAAGACCCATGAATTCCAGGTCGACACGTACCATCTTTTCGTCGACTTTAAAGCCGCGTATGACAGTGTTTATAGAGACGAGCTATACAGAGCCATGTCATGCTTTAACATTCCTGCCAAACTCGTCAGACTGTGCAGGATGACTATGGAGAACTCTCGCTGCTCCATTAACCGAACCCCTCGATGTTAAAAAAGGTTTTAGACAGAGTGACACACTGGCATGTGATTTCTTTAACATCATTCTTGAAAAGATCGTGCGTGACTCTGCGGCCAATACAAGAGGTACGATCTACTTCGGGGGTGGCCGTGGTGCAGTGGTTAACATCATCGACCGCCGAGCGGAAGGTTTATGGTTCAAATTCGCTTCATAGCCAAGAATAAAAGTAGTTTCTATACCGCCAAAAAGTATGCAACGCTGTTGAGAATGGAAAGTGACCAGACGTACTGCTGCAGGCATAACACTCACAGTATATGGTCAACTGAAATTCATGCTCTGCGTATGCAATACCAAAGTGCTCGAACGAATTACTACGGACTATAACCAACGCGGAATTTGGTCGGCTCTCGCTCTATTTAGGTCTAGGACAACCACCCCTGAGAGTAGTGAACGAATATCAACGACCCAAACCACTGCACGACCCAAAAAAAAAAACTTCAAGTCCACACAATTGCTTGCCTACGCCGATGACATTGACGTTATTGGACGGACAAAGCGAGACGTCAATGAGGCGTTCACGAGCATTGAAGCAGAAGCGGCTAAAGTGGGTCTAAGGGTAAATGGAGACAATACCAAATATATGCTGTCATCCAAGAAAGACGCACAACACCGACGTCTTGGTCAGAACGTCACCTTCGGCAGCTATATTTTTGAAGTAGTCAAGGACTTTGTCTACCTTGGCTCGATAGTGACAAGCAGCAACGACACCAGCGCTGAGATAAAACGCAGAATAACTCTTGCCAACCGCTGCTTCTTCGGGCTCAGGAGGCAATTGGGTAGTAGAACCCTCTTTCGAAAAACTAAGGTTTCCCTCTACAAAACCTTAATCATCCCGGTCCTCCTCTACGGCGCTGAGGCTTGGACGTTATCAAAAGTGAATGAAGAGGCATGAATTTAAAATAAAAAAGAAAGATGTACCTACCGTTTTGATCAAGCGTTTTTCTCTTTAAATAAAAAATGTTTTTTTTTCCAAATGACCTATTATTTTGATCAGCACTGTATAGTATATCAAACACAGATTTCAATTATTCAGTGTCAAACCAAGCTATAAGGAATGAATCGATTTACAGTTGAAGAACGTTGGGAAATGTTTAGATTTTAGTGAGTTTTTTGGCAGGAACTGTATGTTTAATACTCTGCCTGCTGCATGCGAGTGCGCAAGTAAAACGTGTAATTAATGACACGAAGCTAGCAATCTAGGCCAAAGCCAAGAACATCAACTTGACGCGGGTGTCCAAAACTGGGCAAAACCCGCACTAGCAACAGAGACTAACCAACTCCATTAAAGGCATTGAAGAGGAAAAAGTGTTTCAATATCTATTGCGGTGATATTTATATACATTTCAGATGGTACAATAAATAAAACTCATCTCGACAATGTCAGGAAAGCTCGTTGTCCCGTTGCGATCTCATAACAATCGCAGACTTAAAGATCTACCTTAAATTCGATAACACCGTGAAATAACTTACTTAGATGGTCCAGGTATTTGTTCAACATAAATGTCTGATCCAAATGGCGATGCGTCGGCATATGAACGGAAATTATCCACTGAACTATCTAGAACTTCCTCATGTGCTTGTATATGTGAATCACTTTGTAAGACGACCTCCTCGGATATGAAAACTAGAATGTAATTAACAAACAAAGCATATACAACAAGTTCTATTTTGTATAACATAAAGCGCACCGTCGTCAATGTTCTGCATCAATAGCCCTTGCGAATCCTCGGTCTCACATGTAACTTCTTCATATTGGTCATCGCATACTTGAATACCATAGTGTTCGTATGCTACGCCGTTTATATCGGAAAAATTCTCTGTGTCGACGACTTCAACTATAGAAGAATCAGATATTTCTACTTCGCACATTATGTCTGGATGAGCCATAGTTCGCTTACTCCTGGAATTAGATATTAACCATGTATGTACGTTTACTTACTATATTAATACAACTTTAAACAAATAGGCAATCATAAAAGGGATTTAGGCAGGGCGATGCGCTGTCGTGTGATTTCTTCAACATCATATTGGAAATGATTGTGCAAAAATCACTGGCCAATGCAAGAGGCACAACTCTCGCAACTCCTTGCATACGCCGACGAGATTTAAGCAGAATGTTTAAAACACACAAGCGAGAACTCAATAACTCAAATGTCGGTATTCCTTATCGTAATAATCCTGTGTATTACTGTATATTGGTTTCTGACATCGAACCATTTTCGGGGAGGTTAGACCTTTTACATTAACTGGTGCGAAGGCGGAAGTTAAGGTTAACGTCCAGCATGATTTCATCGTTGCGGCCATTACTGATGACAAGCCGAATATGGGTGGTCGAACCCGAAAAATGTCATCGACCCAGCGATATCACCGTTGGAAGGGCTCTCATGGAACCCTGTTAAGTCCAATTGGTACCAGTAAGAATCCTGAATGCAGCCAGTACATCTAAGACTGCACAAAAGGGAACAACGATCAGTCAATGCAAAGAAGCTGCGGGAAATTCAGACCAACAAAGCTTTCATGAAAACAATGGCCAGAGAGAGGGCACGACATCTAGAAAAGTAAAGCACCCTTCCTGCTTCGTAAGTATTGGACAATTTTCTAAACGGTAAGAATAGTGGAAGAACATCAACTGTGTAGCACAGAATAGACACAGGGGACTCTAGACCGATCCGGCAACCACCTCCGGTACCTTTTGGTGAAAGAGAATTGAGACACTAGAATCGAGGTTCGACAAGAAGGTTTTAAATCTCAAAAATGATCAGGAAAAGATAATCGAGACACGGGAAGAGAAGTCACTGGATCTCGAGAAAACTATCCAGAACGTGCGGCATCACGTAAGTGTCGTACCGGCTGCAGCATCGAAATTCACAGCTCCCAATTTCGACGGTACGAGCGCGTTTAACATCTTTAAGCTCCAATTTGAGACGACAGCGGAACGGAATCAATGGGGAGAAGGAGACCGCGTAGTCGCCCTAGTAGTTTCCCTTTAAGGTGAAGCAGCTGATGTACTACAGATCATTCTGGAGGCCCAGAGAAGCAACTACTCAGCCATATGGGATGCTCTTCATCGAAGATACGGCAGTGAGCACGAGATCATCCAGCAGTATGCTGTCGACATCGAGATGCTGTCGCATCTAGCCTACGCGGGTGTTCCAATTGATGGGATGGAGAAACTGAAAATGGATTTTTTCATCATTCACGCAACGAAGCTTGATTCTTCTGCCAAAGATATCTTTCAAGGAGGAGTTGCCAGTGCTCTTGCATGTGAAACATCGCTCTTGATATGCCGACCCTCCAACAAAATAAGGCGTATTTCTGAAGACCAGGATAGTTCCATCTGCGACCAGTAGGAGCACATTGCGAGAAACTGCCGTCTGCGAAGAAAGCATTCGAGGTCTAATTCGCGAAATGGAGACCAAGCGAGAGCACGCGAACATGGAGGTACAAAAGTTGCACCTAATACTCCGTTAAACTAGAACGAGTCAGTGCAGAGGAGCATGCGAATCTGTAGGTGTGTAACCAGCCTCATCGAGGGAACGACGGTATCTACTGACTCTGGACACAGGCGCAACTCATTCAGTCATTCGAAGCCGATTCGTTTCTGACATCCAACCATTTTCCGAGGTAAGGCTTCGTACAGTAACTGGTGAGAAGGCGGAAGTTAAGAGTAAGGTAAAAAAGAATTACGATGGGTACCGTCGAGTTCCAGCATGATATCATCGTTGCGTCCATTAATGATCACGTCATGATTGGCGTGGACTTCATGATTAGACCTCAACCAAAGAGTGATGAAGTATGGTAACTTGAAGGTCCCATTAACAATAGATAATGGGCTGGGTAACTAAGTAAGGCGAATAGTAGTGCAAGCGCACCAAACAGTTCCCCCGAATGCAGAAGCTGTGGTTTGGGCAAAGATAGAAGATGTGGGGACAAGCCGAATGTGGGTGGTCGAACCCGAAAAAAAGACAATGACCCAGCGATATCACTGTTGGAAGGACTCTCATGAAACCCCGATAAGACCAATTGGTACCAGTGAGAATCCTGAATACAGCCAGTACATCTAAGACTGCACTAAAAGGAGCAACGATCACTCAATGCAAAGAAGCTGCGGGAAATTCAGACCAACAAAGCTTTCATGAAAACAATGGACAGAGAGTGGACACGACATCTAGTACCCGATTGTCTCAAATGATTGACAGGCGAGAACGGGCCGTCGCTTACTACAGTGGGATCCCATCGAAGCCAGAGAGGAACTACTGTGTAACTAGGAGGGAGCTTTTAGCCGTGGTTGACTGTATCAAGCATTTCCACAATTATCTTTATGACCAAGCTTTTCATGTTGGGGCGCAGACCACGCAGCGTTGAGGTAGCTGCTGCAGTTCAAAAACCCGGGAGGTCAACTTGCTAGATGGATAGAGAGAATCCAGAGTTATGACTTCGGTATCGAACACCGGAAGGGAAGCAGTCATGGAAACGCAGACGCGACGCCTTGTTGAGGCGACCCTGCGACGTTGAATGCAAACATTGTTCACGTGCGGAAACCAAGGAACAGGCCGCCGACATTCGTCGTTTCCATGTGCTGCCAGAAGATTCCTGGAATGTCCTGCACGAACAATTCCTGGATGCATATTATTTGAAGCAGTGTATTTAGTAGGATCATTGATGCATGAGTTGCAGATGAAATCTTCAGTTATATATTCAGTGCGTGAGCCGATTCTGCACGTACAGTAAGATTTGTTATCAAGGCTACCTTGGAATTTTGTAGCATCTTGAGCATCAGTATTAGTGCTTGACGTTGTATTCTGAACGGCCCGATAATTGGCTTGAGTCTCACACGTTCTCTAACTGTAGGTCCATTAGGTTTATTCATACTGTGTTAGCTAATGCGCGCAACCTACACATCTTTCGTTTCTTCACAGGCCAAGCAGAGTTCTGGTTAATAGATTTGAATAATCTGGCAGGTGGAAATGCGGGATCTATGAGTAAGTAGGTAGGTAGGTACGATCGTAGCCTTCCCAGAATAGAGAAGAATACACATAGGCCAGGAAGGCCCGTTGTGCAGCGATAAGGGGGTTTTGCCCTCCTATTCGTGGAACCAGTTTGTGCTCCTTAAGAAGTTAAGAAGATCAGATATCCCTACTTTCTGAACATCTGTCAGATCGTTAAGGAAGCAAGAGCCTAGGCATCGTTTCCTGATTCTGCAGAATGCTGGACAGGCACAGAGAAGGTGGTGAATGGATTCGACCTCCAACACCTCCTCCTCCAGCTTCTGCAGAAATCATTCGGAACTATTCCTAGTTTTTGTGCGTGACTGCCAATGAGGCAGTGTCCTGTGATGACACCGACTACTTTGTAGATGCCAGTTCTTTTTAGGGAGATTATACTCCTTGTGCGTTGACTGTCAAGCCGAGGCCAGATTTGCCTGGTGATGGGGTAGGTATGTCCCTGGGTCCATCTCAGGTTCTTTTCGGCCCTGACGAGATTAGTCAGATTATATTTAATGGGTGTGAGGGGTATTCCCTCACAAGCCACGATTGATTGTAGCGTCGTTCCTTTTTTGGCGAGTCTGTCGGCTCTTTCATTTCCGGTGATGTCGCTGTTTCCCGGTACCCATATAAGTTGTATGTTGAACTGTTCTGCCATCTCGTTAAGAGATAGGCGACAGTCGAGACCAGATTTTGATGTGTACACATAGGACTCCAACGACTTTAAGGCTGCTTGACTGTCTGTGAGAATACGAATATCCGTGGTGGATATTACGTTCCACTTCAGCCAAAACAAGGCCTCTTTTATTGCCAACAGTTCCGCCTGGAAAACGCTGCAGTGGTCTGGTCATTTTAGAGCTTTGTGCAGCTTTAGTTGTTTGCAGAATACTCCACTGCGTACCCCGTCAGTGTAAAAATCCACGCAGTTTCCTTGAAAACGCAACATAAGATAATCCTAGCGCAAAATCAGAATCTCCATTATCAACCACCGCTTGATGAACTGTAACTCCTTGACTTTTGTGGATCGTGATAGCCTAAGCAATTTGAAGCGGGAATTGTTTTCTGGTAGATGAGATATTTCCTTTTCGGAAGCTTATACTTTGCGGTAGTATGGGTATAGCAGATATGTACAGTGTTGGTCCTTTGTAATCATCGAATTCCACTAGAACACACATCGGCGTTTCTTCTAAGTCTTGAGAGTGGTACACAACGTCAACTACTGTACCATGGGATCCAATACAAAGACCTTGAGCTGTACATAGATTTGTTTTCAACATAACATCCGATGGCCAAGTTAAGTACCTTTGGTAGTCCTTGCGATTCATCATCACTACTTCCTTCTGCTGTTATGTTATTGTGTTTTGCTCGTATAGTTGTCACAGGTTTGTTCAACGAACGTAACATATCTTAGTTGTGCTTGATGATGGTCTTCTTATCAGAGTTGAGGTGAATAGCATTTTCAAACCCTTTTGAACTTGTTAAGTTATTTACAGCAAATCTGGCTTTAAATAGACGACAATCTTGTTGTATGAGTTCGCCAGTAGACATGCGATTAAGCGATTTGCCTCACGACTTCAGTAAGCTCGAAAACTTTTGTGAACTGTTCAAATAGTATTCTTCCTTATACTGACTTAGTGTTCGATGCTATTGATGGTGCAAGCAATGTTCTGTCCAACACCTAATTGCTGAATATTTTGCAGATCACGGCTCTTTGCAGGCACACCGATTTGTCTACAGGCGTCGTCGTGTCGCTGCATCGTATTGGGGCATAAGAAACGGAAACGGGGATCTTGCGCAAAACGTAGATCGTGAAATTTCATAAGGTATCCAGTCCACTCACGAAAAGAGAGACTCTTTATTGTCGTTAGAAGGGATTTTTCTCGCACGCGACTCTTTACAAGCAGTGGATTGGAACAAATCCCAGTTTGCTTTGCTGAGCAGGAGTTTCTTAGGTTTTTTTGGTTGTTGATTATAAAGACCAGTAGTGAAGCTAATGAGAATGGGGAAATGGTCGCTGCTAGAGGTGCGCAAACGTTCTGTGGGTGGAACAGTGTGTTGGCCGACCGTCATTGAGTATTGCTAACCCAGTTAGCTCGACTGTTTCCGCGTTTGTTTACTCAGACTCTCTCAGACTCCATGCACTATCCAAATCACCTGTTATTAAAACCGGATTGTTTATTCAGTGGACAGTATCCTATTTATTAGTATTACATATACTTTAAGTGTAATCATACATTTCTACTACTGTAATACAATTTCTAGTTATTCTTAAATGACAAAGAGGTTCACTCCATATTTACCAATTGCATAACTTCTGTTCCTAGTAATTCTATTGTTTGTTTTGTTTTTTAGATACATACATTGAAAATTGCTTCATTTTTAAATTCGCCCGGTAAGCTGTTGAAAAGTAGTGGAAGGCCTTTTATCAGAAGTGTTCTCTGAGCTGCTGTTGTCCTCACTCTTTCAATTCTAAAGTTGTCGGCATTGCGAAGCTGATAATGTTACACTTGTCCCACCTGAGCGATTCCTTGCGTTCATTCTTTATTTTAAATATTGTCATGAGCGTACTTAGTTTAAGTCGTTGTAACATGTCAAGTCACCTCATTCTATCCAGCATATCGTCTATGGTATGTGTATAAATCTACTGCAGCAGTTTAAAACTATCCTCATCCCTTTGTTTTGTAATTTTTGTAGTCTGCTTATTTGTCCTTTGATTTAAACTAGAACTAGCTGCCAGGGCTATCTACTAGGATCATAGAAGAATATTTAATGTAAATAAGAATATAAAGTCAATTTTAGATTGTTTTAATCAGAGACGGGAGTAATGCATTACTTTCTCAATGAAATTGAATAACTCAATGCCAATTAATTGTTCTTTGCGTTATCAATAAGACAATAAGTCAGTAAAGTAGAGAACAATTGAAATTCTGCATTAGATTTGTGCATTTGGTAACTGGGCACTCGCTAAGACGCTACCACATTACTGTTATTGTTGTCAATTTCAGCGAATTGAACGAGTAAGACACTACGCGAGATTTCGTGCAGTTGTCCACATCTTGGTCTTGACAACTGGAAGCAGCGTGCCCGGGACCGTCAAGGATGGAAGGCAGCTATAGCTCAGGCTCAGATCCTCCATGGATCGCAGGCCTGATAAGTAAGTAAGTAAGTAAGTCCAGTAGTTGGACTCTGACGCAAGATGAGCGAGTTCAGAGCCCGATTACACCAATGCCATCGAATGTTTATTTCGCGGCTTTCCTACGGAGTACTGGCAAAACCCTCCGTAGTATACATACTTGCCATGAAAAAGCTTCTTGACTAAAGCCCTTCGGAATTGGCATTAAACTGTAGGTCCCTTTCACCTGTGTGAAAAATAAATCACACACAACCTGGGTGATTGAGAAGAGCTTGACTCTGGTCCTTCATGGGCTGTAACACCACCAAAGAAGAAGAACAAGTTTAAATTGCAGTGATTTAAATAAACACAAAGATATGGATGACAAAGGACTAACAAAGGCCTCGTAGGGGTAGCATCTATTCGACGGATGCTGGCCTGCTAAAAAGCGAGAAGAGCCACCGCAGTCGAACATCTTGCGGTACCGTTAGTAAGTCCCATCCCCACCTCCTCGTAGTGCCATCCCCACCTCCTCGTGGTGCCATCTGGAGATTTCTTATGGAAAACCGTAACCGTAAAAAAACCACAAACTCCGAAACAACCACAAGCCTCGGATATCACGGACCGGATTTACGTTGACGACCCTTGAAAAAAACCAAAAAAGGACAATGATCTTCGGCTTTGTACGTGAAATGTTAGGTCCCTAAACAGGCCACGTGCAGCCGAACAACTTGCGGACGCCCTAGACCGCTATAAAGCGGACATAACCGCCATCCAGGAAATGCGATGGAATGGACCGGGTATAAAGCGAATGAAAAACTGCGATATTTACTACGGCGACTGCTAGTTGTTCGAGTCGGACTTAGGCAAAAACTCCTAAGCTTTCGGCATGTGCGCGAAGGCCTCATAACAATCCGTATCGAGGCTAAATTTTTTAACATCAGCCTGATCTGCGTCAACGCCCCCACGGAAGACAAGGATGAGTCCGCCAAAGATGAGTTCTACGATCTCCTAGACAGAACGTATGCCCAATGTCCCAGCAATGACATCAAATTTGTACTAGGAGACTTCAATGCTTTCACTATTAAAGTTAAAAAAAAAAAAAAAGACCAGTCATTCAGTGATCGTAATCTTGTAGTCCGCAATGGAACTGACAAGCGAACAATTTGGACTACGATCGAGTCTGCCAATGCCATATGATCAATGCACGTTTGAGAAGATTGTGTTATACGGGTTGGTTCATCAAAGCATAAATACATCCCAATTGCAGTGGACAGATATTCATGCACTACCGCAGAATCGCTTAAGATTACTTACTTACTTACTTATCAGGCCTGCGATCCATGGAGGATCTGAGCCTGAGCTATAGCTGCCTTCCGTCCTTGACGGTCCCGGGCACGCTGCTTCCAGTTGTCAAGACCAAGATGTCTTACATCCGCAATTACTTGGTCCTTATACCGGAGGTTCGGTCTTCCTCTTCTTCTCGAACCAGGAGGCTCGGAGTCGAAGACCCTCTTAGCTGGAGCGTTGATGTCCATGCGCTCGATGTGGCCGAGCCAGTGTAGTCGACGGATCCTTGCCTTCCGGACTACATCCACATCTTGGTACAGCTCGTAGAGTTCGCGGTTGTGTCTTCTTCTCCATTCACCTTCCTCACAGACAGGACCAAATATCCGGCGCAGAATTTTTCTTTCGAAAGAACCCAAAATCAGCTCCGCTGTCCTGCTTATCGTCCAGCTTTCGGCTCCGTACAGCAAGACTGGCAGAATGAGCGTTTTGTAAAGCATGACTTTGGTCTTTCGAGTGAGGAGTTTTGACCCCAGTTGTTTGGACAAGCGATTCTATGCCGGATCTCCACTGTGGTGCCATTTGTGGAATTTACGTTCGCCCCGAGGTAGACAAACTCCTTAACTACCTCGAAATTGTAGCTGTCAATTGTTATATTTTGTCCCAGGTGGTGAGCGACGGATTGGTTTTTGCTTGACAGCATGTATTTCGTTTTGTCCTCATTGGTCTTAAGACCAACTCGTTTCGCCTGTTCTTCAATCGCCGTGAATGCTTCCACAATGCCACGGCGAGAGCACGCGGTGATGTCGATATCATCCGCGTATCCTAGCAGCTGGATGGACTTGTAAAAGATAGTGCCTTCCCTGTTGACGCCTGCCCGTCGCACTATCTGCTCCAGCACCAGGTTGAAGAGGTCACATGACAGCGCATCTCCTTGCCGAAATCCGGTGCATGTTTCAAACGGTTCCGAAGTCCTAGAACCGAGTTGTACGGTGCATCGCGTATTTTTTAGCGTGGCGCGACACAACTGGATCAGTTTTCCCGGGATCCCGAATTCGGCCATCGCACCAAACAGTCCTTCACGATGAATGCTGTCGTATGCGGCTTTGAAATCGATGAAAAAATGGTGTGTATCGATTCGAAACTCGTTGGTCCTTTCCAGGATTTGTCGAAGTGTGAAGATTTGGTCTATAGTCGATTTGCCGGGCCGGAAGCCGCACTGGTAGCTGCCAATTAGTGCGGTGCAAAATGGTTTTAGACGTTCACACAATACGCTGGATAGGATATCTTGTATGCGACATTGAGCAGGGATATACCTCTATAGTTCTTGCAAGAGGTAGGATCGCCTTTTTTGTGGATGGGGCAAATAGAGCTGGTATTCAATTCGTCGGGCATGCTTTCGTCTTCCCAAATTTTGCAGATGATCTGGTGCATGCTCCCTACCAGAACATCGCCGCCAGCTTTGAAGAGCTCTGATGGCAAGCCATCTACACCTGCGGCCTTGTTATTCTTCAGCTTCAACTACTTCTGCGGCTGGAGTTGGGATTTCCTCGGTCCCTATCACTCTCTCTTGGTCATGCTCGTTAAGCAGCTGTTGGAAATGCTGCTTAAATACATCCACTATTCCCTGCGGGTCGGTGACAAGATAACCCTCGCAGTTTCGAAGAGCCTGGGTGGCCTTTTTGAAGCCTCCTGCAAGGCCTTTGGCTTTCTTATAAAAGGCTCGTGTTTTATGCTTATCCCTGGACTCCTCCATATCCTTGAGCTGGGAGCCTGCGAAGATTCTTTTCTTTTGTCGCAGTAGTTTTTTCTCCTCCCTTCTTCTGGCTCGGTACTCTTATTGCGCTGCCCTGGTTTTCTTCTGCAGCGCCTTTTAGTACGCCTCGTCGGTTGCTGCCTTTTTCTGCTCACACTCGCCATCATACCACGGCTTTCTTGTCGGGGGTGGTAGGTATCCTAATGTGGTTTCGGCTACTTCCTGAATGGCTGAGCGGCAATGCAGCCACATATTATTGGCATTTGTGTTCGACGTAGAAATACCGTAGAGTATTTCGCTCAGCTGCCCCCTGTAGACTCTGGTAACCTCCGATGTGCTCAGGTGGGCTGGTGCAGCTTTCTGACATTGGACAGTCGAGCACTGAATCTTGCTGCTACGAGGAAGTGGTCAGAGTCGACATTTGACCCTCTGAATGTTCGCACATCCAGGATGTTTGACGAGTGTCTTGCGTCAATGAGCACATGGTCGATTTGGTTGGCGGTTCGACCGTCCGGAGATTGCCAGGTTGCTGTGTGGATTCGCTTATGAGAGAATCTTGTGCTACTTATCACCGCATTACGAGCTGTCGCAAAGTCCGTGAGTCAGAAGCCGTTATCTGTTGTTGTATGGTGAAAACTGTGCTCTCCGATCACTCCGCCAAGGCTGTTCTCCTTATCGATTTTGGCGTTGAAGTCCCCGAGCACGATTTTAACATCATACTCCGGACAAGCTCCGTAGGTGTTGTCCAGGTCATAGAAGTCCTCCTTGATAGGGTTGAAAAAATGCATGTAAACCTGGGTCGAGGAGTCGAACTGATATTTCGTCTCTGTATGTGTGAGACCTCTTTTTTGCTTTTCTTTCTTTTCGCTTGCTGGTCGGCACAACGCAGGACTAACACAATCAAAGTAAAAGGTCCGTATATACATCCTATCCGTCACTTCAACTACGTTTGAACTACTTGATCCTTCGACTACGTTGCGGAAAAACCTGGGTCGAAATTTCAACTCAGTTTCGACCCGATCTTTCGACTACGCATGTAAACGGGGTAATGCTTAACAAACTATGAAACACAGAGGTGGAAGTTGAATGGTGTGGGGATGTCTCATTGAGTGGCATATGGTCCCAGGATATGATGATCATGGGCATTATGAAAAACGATTATCTCGATATCTTACAAACAAATTTACCAATTGATCAAACGGTTTTTCAACAAGATTGAAATCCGAGACATGTACAGCCAGAATTGTAAAGAAATGACTGGATTATCAGCAATTTCAAACAATAGTTTTGAGCGGCCTAAGGCCCCTTTGTTACCAATGTAGATATTCGAACTTATCTTGATTTCTTGCTTTCGTTATTTGAACAAAATAGTTCTTTTCATTATCGTCTGTAACACAATCAATTTAAACAAATCAATGAACGATTTAATAGGACTGTAAGGGGTTTTAATGATTCCACGGGTGTTGCTTACCACTCTATGTTCTTCCAAACATTCTAATTTTCTACGCACCTTAGATATTTGTATTTAATAACCATCTACCTCGTCATTGAAAAATTCATTAATAAAACTCGATTTTCTCGGCACGTAAATTGAGTTTCACTGTTGGACGTTTGATTAATTGCACAGATTCTACGTCACGTCTGCAGGAAAAGCAATTGCCATCCGAAAATGTTACGTTTAAAACTATCAAAGGCGGAAACGGGGGTAAAAAAAACACTATTATTGTTTATGAAAGAATTAAAGATGTCTGATAAATATGGCGTCGGTCAAATTTATTTAATTCTAAAACCAAAAATGGTCGACACAAAATGGCTGTCTTCATGAAACTGGTGAATCTTAATAGGAGCAGCGACTTCCAGTAATATCAGTGGAATGGCGAAAGGCGTAAACTTGGAAAGGTGTGGAATACACTTCGCCCTAAGCATTTGGGGTGTGCCTACACTGGGGGCATTCAGTCTGATTTGGTTATGGTTATACTGTTCGTCCTTAAGTAAAAAGTTAAGAATGGACCTTGGTACCGGGAATTGTTAGCTGGGACTTAGTAACAAAATTCCTATAATTTTTTGACGTTTTTAGGGTCGACAATTTGTCTTAATTACATCTCCTGACGTAATAGTTAATTTGCATATTAAGAGAGGGCTGTCAAAACAAATTGTTTCTTCAAGGCGAAACCCACCTCTGGATTTTCACAGCGTTTATTTTACGGGAATATCACGTATAGTATCGGTGTATTACAAATCAACCTTTGCAGAGACCGCCGAGCAGACAACATAAAGTTGGAAAGCCATTGATGGTTTGTAGGCATTTTGGTAGAATTTCCTAAAAGCTCTCTGATTCCAGTATTTCCAAAACTGTAGCGCCACGTAGAAGAGGAACCTTTATTTTGACAAGAAAACTGCTCGTAATTCACGTTTTTTGATGATGACATACTTGCAGGAAATAAGCGTTAAATTATGACTCAAAAAAACTGAAAAGATAATGAAACAGGAAAAACAGAACTAAAAAAGATGTTCTCACCTGAAATAGTAAATAAATATATGAATAAACAATGGTCCGCCTGTAATTACTTTTATTGCGCATAGTTTACACATACCTACTTACGTAGGTGGCGCTACAGTCCGTGGTGAACCCGGGCCTCAATCAACAAGCGTCTCCAGCTGGCACGGTTTTTGGCCAGCTGTTTCCAGCGCCGCACGCCCAGTTGGTTAAGGTCCCCTTCCACCTGCGTGCGCCACCGATGATGCGGCCGTCCTCAGCCGCGCCTTCCGTCCGGGGTGGATTCGAGGACTCTTCGGGTCGAAGCTGTATTTTCCATGCGCTCTACATGGCCTAGCCACCTTAGACGCTGTATCCGTAGACGTCGTACCAGGCCGATGTCGCTGTACAACCCGTACAGTTCTTCGTTATATCCGTAGATAGTGCGTAGAATTGTCCTCTCGAAACGACCAAGGGCATTTGTTAAAGTCCAAACCTCTGCGCCGTAAAGGACTGGGATGATTAAGGTCTTATATAGTGTCACCTTGGTTTTCCGAGAGATTGCTCTACTTTTCAATTGCCTCTTGAGACCGAAGAAACAGCGGTTGGCAAGAGTGATTCTGCGTTTTATCTCAGCGCTGGTGTTGCTGTCGCTGGTCATCAGTGAGCCAAGGTAGGCGAATTCCTTGACCACTTCAAAGTTATATCCGCCCATGGTGACGTTCTGGCCAATACGTCGGCGTTGTCCGTCTCTTTTAGATGAAAGCAGATATTTAGTTTTACCCTCATTAACCTTGAGACCCATCTTAGCCGCATTTATCTCGCTGTGCCCGTCCAATGACGTCAATGTCGTCGGCGTACGCAAGCAATTGCGTAGACTTGAAACAAACCGTACCTCTTGTGTTGGCCAGTGACTCTTGCACGATCTTTTCAAGCACGATGTTGAAAAAGTTGCACGACAGCGCGTCACCTTGCCTAAATCCTTTTTTAACATCAGAGGTCTCGGTTTGCTCATTACCGACCTTAGTGGAGCAGCGAGAATTCTCCGTTGTCAACCTGCACAGTCGGACGAGTTTGGCAGGGATGTTAAAACTAGACATGGCTTTGTATAGCTCATCTCTATACACGCTGCCATATGTAGCCTTGAAATCGACGAAGAGGTGATGAGTATCGATTTGGTATTCCTGGGTCTTCTCCAAGATCTGCCGTAGCGTAAACATTTGGTCTATTGTGGATTTACCAGGCCTGAAACCACACTGATAAGAGCCGATCAGGTTATCCGCAAACGGTTTCAGGAGTTCACACAATACGGCAGAGAAGATCTTATATACGATATTAGGGAGACTTATTCCCCTATAGTTACCGCAGTTATAGAGTCTCCTTTCTTATGGCTTTGTAGCGTTATAAAACGTACGGGTGTCATTCCTGCGGAAGCATCTCTCCATCTCCTCGATCTCACGCTTGCCGTTCTCTCTCTTCTTTCTTCTGAAAAGCGTGTGTTCCTCTCTTCTCTTCTGCTCATAGATTTCGCGAGCAGCTCTCGTCCGTCGTTGCAGCATGGCTTTATATGCCACTTATTTTGCTGCGTGGGCTTGTTCGCATTGTTCATCGAAACAGGGGTTTCTAGGTGATGGCGGTTTGACACCCAGCACCTCTAATGCAGCGTCTCTGACGGCGCTCTGGCAATGCGCCCATTCCTGTTTTATTGTTTGTGCTGCTGTGATCGGATTATGAGAGAGCTTGGAGGAGACACGATCGGCAAAGATTCTGGCAGTCTCTTGCGATTGTAGCTTTCCGACGTCAAACTTACGTGGTCGCCTTGTTTTGAGGCGTTCGCTTATATCTTGGAAGCTTAAGACTTTTTGTCGGAGTCTTCCTCAAATAACGAATCCGCGCCCGAAACTGTAGATCTTGTTTGACACGCAAAACATCATTCAAGTACATAATTTCGCGCAGTCGCCATGGACAGCGAATTTGTATTTTTTCATTAAATTCACTAATTCCTGGTAACCTTCGTCTTTTTTGGCCCGACATATATATTCTGGACACATTGCGTCCCAGAGGCAACGGGACGGGACTCGTAAATATTTATAAATTCCTAGAGAAATTGTCTGCTCTCATCCACTCCCATCCATGTCCAACACTTGAATGACACAATTCATGTACACACTGTCGATCAAAACCAACATGGGCGCTGATCGTCATGAAACCACAAACATTTTTGCAACTCGTCACTTTTGATCGTCAAACCATCATTCACATCAGTTTTGAGTGACACTCAACTAAAACGTCACTTTTGATCGAAGGTGTGTACCTCGCCTTAACCGTTGTTAAATTAAACCTGTGAACATGTGAACATGTCTCTCCCAACACCGGTTTCACGTTGTTTGGTTGGATTGTAGTGTGCGTTCAATCGTTCGAGAAACGAATTCCATGGACGAATGTCCAGTCTATGGGTAAACTGGAATTAAAAGTACATGTATGTAGGTAGACACATATGCCCACAATGCATGCAGCCCCTCAACAATTTCCCATCTCTCTGAACCCTGACAATAATCTCTGATGTCAATTGCGTTGTAGGTTGTGTATGGCATTCTAATTTCCAATCCTTCCTGTTTTTTATTTCTGTGTTTTTTGTTTTTCGTTTTATCGCCTTGTGATATATTAATACTCCCATGTCTAATGCAAAACTAATAAATTTAGTGTGAGGACTCCCAACTGAGTCGAATGTGTGATGTATGACTTGACATGTTTGTACATATTTTTACGTGATTGGGTTAAGGTAAGTTTCGAGGGATCATTTTTTTTTTTGTGATACATATGAATTCTGAAGTTTAAAACCAAATACGAAGGAATCTTAGCATTCGTGTAGTCAATACCTACAATTTTTCGTGATTCCTCGTTAAAATTACTTTATTGGGATATCTAAATATGGTGTATTGATACGTATGAAGTAACCTACATAAGTACGCCTAATTACTAGAGAACATACGGCTAACACACTTCCAATAACTTGCAATTCGAATCGAAACTTATTTTTTGAACGCGCATTCTATTTACACCCTGTCACAAGTCTACATACGACTCCTAATAATGAAACATTTTGTTTAATCGCAAGAAAAAAAATTGTTTAAAAACTAATTCACTTACAGTGGCCGACAAAAGTCTACGTACGGTACCTCTCCTGCTGTTTGACGAATCCAAGATAATTATAAGAAAAAGTAATGATGCAGTTGTGTTCTAAATCCTTTTTTAATAATACATTGACTTAACAAATTATTCACAAAAACATTGACAAAAGTCTACGTACGACTTAAAAATGAAGAGAAAAAAGCCTAAATTAGGATTGAGAGCTTACTTACTTAACGGGCGCTACAGTTCGGGGTGAACCTGGGCCTCAACCAACATGCCTCTCCACCTAGCACGGTCTTTCGCTAGTCTTTTCCAATGCCGCACGCCCAGTTGGTTGAGGTCCCCTTCCACCTGTGCGCGCCACCTCAGGTGCGGCCGTCCTCTATTTCTTCGTCCCTCGGGGTTGGATTCAAAGACTCTACGGGCTGGAGCTGTGGTGTCCATTCGCTCTACATGGCCTAGCCATCTTAGGCGTTGGATCCGTAGACGCTTGACCATATAACAGGACCGGGATAATTAAGATCTTATATAAGGTCAACTTGGTCGTACGAGAGAGGGCTCTACTTCTCAGTTGCCTCTTGAGCCCAAAGAAGCAGCGGTTGGCAAGAGTAATTCTGCGCTTGATTTCGAAACTGGTGTCTTTGTTCCAAGTCACCGCGGAGGTATATGAAGTCCTTAACTACCTCGAACTTATATCTGCCAATATGCACGTTCTGTCCAAGACGTCGGTGGTAAATGTCCTTTTTCGATGACAGCAGATATTTAGTCATGCCTTCATTAACTGCCAAACCAATTTTTGCCGCCTCCATCTCAATACTCGCAAACGCCTCATTGACATCTCGCTGCGATCTACCTATTATGTCAATGTCGTCGGCGTATGCAAGGAGTTGCGAGGATTTGAAATAGATTGTGCCTCTTGTATTGGCCTGTGATTTTTGCACAATCATTTCTAATATGATGTTAAAAAAATCACACGACAACGCATCGCCCTGTCTAAATCCTTTCTTGACTTCGAAACTATCGGTCAGTTCGGCACCGATTCGGATGGAGCAGCGAGCATTTTCCAGGGTCATCAGGGGATGTCAAAAGTAAACATGGCATTATATAGTTCGTCTCTAATTACGCTGTCGTATGCGGCCTTGAAGTCGACGAATAGATGGTGTGTATCGACTTGAAATTCATTGGTTTTCTCCAGGATCTGCCGTAGTGTGAAGATTTGATCGATGGTGGACTTCCCTGGCCTGAAGCCACACTGATAAGGACCTATCAGCTTGTTTACGAATGGCTTCAGGCGTTCACACAAAACGGCAGCGAAGATCTTGTATGCGACATTAAGGAGACTTATTCCTCTATAGTTGGCGCAGTCCAAGGGATCTCCTTTTTTGTGGATCGGGCAAACAATGCTGAGACTCCATTCCTCGGGCATGCTTTCCTCTGACCATATCTTACAGATGAGCCGGTGCATGCTCCTAACCAGCTCACCGCCAGCCGCTTTGAAGAGCTCAGCAGACAGTCCATCTGCGCCAGCAGCTTTATTCGACATGGCAATCTCAACTTCGTCGAGGTCAGGGAGACGAAATTCTCTGCGATCTCCGTCGTTAAAAAATGGATCATTCTGCCTGACGGCGGTATGTTGGCTGTCATCGCCGTTATACAGTCTGCAGAAGTGGTTTTTCCAAATTCTCAGCATCGACTGCGATTCTACTACTAGGTGTCCGTTCTCATCCTTACAGGCCTCCGTTCGGGCTTTATAGCCTTGAGACATTCGTTTTATCCGCTGATAAAATCTTCGAACGTCGTGCCTGCAATAGCACCTCTCCAAGTTTTCAATCGCCCGCTTCTCGTGCGATCCGTTGGTCGATCACGAGAGTCTGCTAGCGTTTATATAAAATGTTCTCTTCGATCCGAGCTCGTATGTCGTGTTGGTCGATTACGAGAGTCCACTTGATATGTTTTTCTAACCAAAAGTTTATTTTTGTATGCTGCATGTCGTGTCGCGAAAACATGTCGATCGCAAAATTTTTGAAACGTGCTCTCAATCCTAATTTAGGATAAAAACTTCAACAGGGCACTTAAAAAATGCTTGTAAACCGAAGTTAGTACTTTTTCGGTCCACCACCAGCATCTATGACGGCTTGCAAGCGTCTGGGCATTGAGTTCACTAAATTTTCGATACTAGGGGGGCATATTCGGTTCCATTCTTCTACAAGCTTCTCTTTAAGCACTGGAGCACTTCTAATAACATGCTTTCTTACCTTGTCATCCAAAAGTTCCCATACGTGTTCAATAACATTTAAATCTGGACTCTGAGGCGGTGTGTTCAGTTGACGTGGGGCATGACATAGAAGCCAGTCCTTAACGACATGAGCGGTGTTCTTTGGATCGTTGTCTTGTTAGAATATCCAACTGTTACCATACCACGGCTTAATTTGTCCACTGATTGTTTTAGATTTTATTCCAAAATGGTCTTATATTAAAAACGATCCATATTTCCTTGAATGAAGACTAATTTTCCCACTCCAGACGAAGCAACAGCACCCTAAACCAGCACATGGCCGCCACCATGCCTAACCGTCGGTATTAAGTTTTTCGAGTCTATTGCTGTGTTGATTTTTGTCCACACTTTAGCCCTCCCATCGCTTCCAAATATATTATACATATTTGGATTCGTCTGTAAACAAAACCCTCTTCCAGAATTCGATTCCTTCATTAATGTGCTTTCGGGCGAATTCCAATCGAAGTCTCCGGGTTTTTTTTTCACTTATAAGAGACTTCTTACGTGGGGTTCTGCTATAGAAACCATTACAATTAAGTGTTGTTTGAACTGTTCGTGGAAGCACGATCTTATTTGATGTTATTGCTATGCCTTTGGCTAACTCAATCGCAGTCGCCGGAGTAAATATCGCAGTTTTTCATTCGCTTTATACTCGGTCCATTCCATCGCATGTCCTGGATGGCCGTTATGTCCGCTTTATAGCGGTCTAAGGCGTCCGCAAGTTGTTTGGCTGCACGTGGCCTGTTTAGGGACCTAACATTCCACGAACAGAGCCGAAAAACATTGTCCTTTTTTCGTTTTTTGCAAGGGTCGTCAACATAAATCCGGTCCGTTATATCCGAGGCTTGTGATTGTTTCGGAGTTTGTGGTTTTTTACGGTTACGGCTTACTAGGCCGTAGCCCAACCGACTAATACTGTTTTTTTTTTTGTCGCAGGAGGCTCGCCATTCGCCCTTCCCCGTCTGCATCTTCCATAGGAAATCTCCAGATGGCACCACGAGGAGGTGGGGATGGGACTTACTAACAGTGCCGCAAGATGTTCGACTGCGGTGGCTCTTCTCGCTTTTTAGCAGGCCAGCATCCGTCGGATAGATGCTACCCCTACGAGGCCTTTGTTAGTCCTTTGCCATCCTGATCGTTTGAGCGTTTGGTCGAGCCACTTCTTTCTTATGGGCAAACAATAACCAAACTTGCCATGGTAATGTAAGAGGAAGGCTTAAAAAATAGGAAATCAAAAATCGAATGTACCACGGAGGAATAATCTTCGAAAAACCAAATTCTAATTGAAATCAGTGCAAAAAGTGTACTGTGCACGCGCGAATTCACACGAATTCTTCAGGATCGTATTTGTCGTGTAAAAACAGAATTAGGGTGTATGCATGTACAAACATATGTATCACCTGGATTACTGATTACATAAGGTATGCCTACGTTTATGCGAAATTGTTGACGTGACAACGTCTTATAAATCGATGAACACCGGCTGCACGTACGAAAAAGTATGACTCATTGTCACGTTCCGCCTGAGCTGAGCGTGCAAGCGAGAGCGCGAAACAAGCGATAGAGAGGCATCTACTTTGCCTATGGGATAGAATTTTGTTTGCATAATTGGGGGGGCAATAAAAAAATTTGCGATGACATGATGCTGCATAAGCCTACATGCATAAAACCTAGGCACACCCGACTTATCGGCTGATTACACAAAGAAAATCCCGTCAATCCAAACTTCAAAACATTGCCAGCTGTGATGGAAACTGTCATCCTTAAGAAAAAGAACAAATATATTCCTGTTAGTCAGTCGAGGACGCCGTGGGGCAGTGGTTAGTGTGTTGGACTCTGGCGCACGATGAGCGAGTTCGGATCCCGATAACACCAACGCCATCGAATGTTTATTTCGCGACGCTTCTCCTCGGCGGGGTACTGGCAAAACCCTCCGTAGTAAACTTGCCATGAAAAAGCTTCTCGACTCTCGCCGTTCGGAATCGGCATTAAATTGTAGGTCCCTTTCACCTGTGTGAAAAATAAAATCACACACAACATGGGTGATTGAGAGAAGCTTGGCTCTGGTCTTTCATGGGCTGTAACGCCCATTCAAAAAAAAAAAACGTCAACACGGGGGTGGCCGTGGTGCAGTGGTTAACATCATCGACCGCCGATCGGAAGGTCTATAGTTCAAATTCGCTTCATAGACAGACAGTTCAGTAGGGAACTTTTCAAAAATGGTCAAAAATTCTATTTCTCCTGTTCTTTTAAAAACACAGGAACAGATACGGTGTGGGAATATTAACTAGGAATGCAGGTAGGCGATTGCAAGAAATGAGTTGAGCGAGTTAATCTATCAAATTTGATTTGGTTTACGGGATGACATAGATTTGATCGAATCTGTAAGTTTAAACGGCTTGAAGACATCGGATGACATCATCGGCGGCACATGCTGATAAGGGCCGTTTTCAAGATCCAAATAACATTTCTTAGAGTGTGAGACATTACGCGCAGGTTCAAGAGTTTTTATATATTTTCTTATGATGTGTTGTTACACACACAACCTGAACGGAGTGCAGTGGTTTGGGTCGTTGATGTTCGTTCTATACTCTCAGGGGTGGTTGTCCTAGATAGGACGAGAGCCGACCAAATTCCGCTACTGGTTACAGTCCGTAATAATTCGTTCGAGCACTCTTAATATTGCATACGCAGAGGATGAATTTCAGTTGACCATATACTGTGAGTGTTATGCCTGCAGGCAGTACGTCTGGTCACTTTCCATTCACAACTGCGTTGCATACTTTTTGTCCGTACAGGAATTACTTTTTCTTGTCTATGAAGCGAATTTGAACTATAGACCTTCCGCTCGGCGGTCGATGGTGTTAACCACTGTCCGCAGAGGGGGATCTCACTGTATTTATTTTTTATTGATCCTTTTCATTTTTTGCTTACTTAATTTCCACCAATTCACTAGTTCATCTTGGTTATTTTTGTTTCTGATTATTATATAGTTTTGATTTGATATTTTACTGAATTAAGTTTTTTTATGTATTTTGTTTTGGTCTCATCATATTTTAAATTTTGTTTTATGTTTTTATTTGTTTTAGGATCCTCGCGCTTTGTTAATCTAATTTAACATGACTATACAAAAAGATTGTTGACGATTCTTACGATCAAGTAAAATGCAGCAAGGAACTGTTTTAATCACCAGTTGTGTTTCATCCGCAATGTCGAACTTACAAATCATACTTTTCATTCTAGTATTATTCTCAATGAGCTTAACGGCATGGGAACCTGATTTGCTTCCGATATATATGCCACGTATGTACATCAAGTATATAATTTGCCACATGTATAGACATTACATTTTTTAAACATTAATTTACTGCCTCGTATCGGATTTGTTAAAAAATGAAATAACTTTTTAAGAAACTTCTATATAGCGTTACGGCCGCGTGAAGTCGGTAGAAGGTATATCGCGCGGTGAGAAGCGGCAGCGCAGAGACGGAGAGACGGCTATATTAAATGGATATAATGCGCTGCCGCGCGGAGAGTGGGGTTTCCGCTAGAGTCCCGATGGCGTGTGTTCATCTGTTGTTTTTTTTTTTTCTTCGTCTTTTGTTAACGTGATAACGTCTTATAAATCGATGCCACCGGCCGCACGTACGAAAAAGTATGACTCATTGTCACGTTCTGCCTGAGCGAAACAAACGATAGAGAGGCATCCATTTAAAACAACATACACTTCGCGACACATGATTACCCTCAACATTTAAAGCGCAAGGTCCTTTAAATTAAGTAAAACTTTGTTCTGTTTTATTCCGACTTATTATTTTTATTTAAGTTGCAATTTAGAAAAGATGGGTCGAGGTAAAACGCTAACAAATTTAAAAATTTGCAAAATTCTTGCGCTCAAGCAAGAAAATTATTCCAACCGGGAGATTGCTAGAAAAATTTATCGAGATCCATGGACAGTCGAATCATTTTCTAAGAGATCCAGAAAATTATGGTAAAAACCGAAAAGGGCGCACGGCAAGAGCGACAACAGAACGAGATCGCAGGTCCATTTTACGTGAAGCTTCAAATTCCGCTGCGACCGCTCGCAAAATAAAGGAGAAAGGCATATCTCGCTGAAAAGTGGAATCACTCCCTTCACCAAGCAGGTGAAAGCAAAATTGTTGCACTGGATATTTCGAAAGCATTTGACAGGGTTTGGCATGAAGCCCTTTTGTCGAAAATGCGTGCTTTTGGGATCGATGAGTCTCTCTTTCAATGGATTAGAAGCTACCTTTCGAATCGTTCAATTCAAGTTGTTTTGGACGGATTCAAGTCTGATACTCACTTTGTAAATGCCGGTGTTCCCCAGGGCTCCGTTTTGTCTCCGACACTCTTTCTTATTTTTATAAATGATCTCTTGTCTGTTACTTCTAATCCAATTCACTCCTTCGCTGACGACAGTACCCTCAGCTTCTCATAATCGTTCACCAGTTTACGACCCTGCACTTCGGTTGTAGATAGTTAGCGGCAGCGTATGTTAAGCTCATTAAATTCCGATATCGACAGCATCATCCAATGGGGTAAAAACAATAGAGTGGAAATGAATGCTTCCAAAACACAATGCTGTCTCTTGTCGTTAAAGCGTATTAATAACCCGCAGCCATTATCCATGAATGGCACTTGCATCTCAGAAACTGAAAAGCTTTTCATCCTGGGTATGAGTGTTGCTCACAATCTTAATTGGAGCGACCATATATTCAGTGTCGCCAAGAATGCTGCGAAATGCCTAGGATTCTTATACAGATGCAAGAAATATTTCTCACCCTTAGATCTGGCTACAATCTATAAGGCGTTCATTCGCCCCAAATTAGAGTTTAACGCTCATGCCTGGTCCGGTGCTTCCAAGACCTCACTGCACCTACTAGACAGAATACAAAAACGAGCCATAAAACTGATAGGTGACTCCAGCATTACCAAAACATTAGACTCGCTGGAACACCGCAGGAATGTTACCTGCCTCTCCCTGTTTTATCGTTACTACCACCAAAAATGCTCTGATGAAATAGCCAGTTGCATTCCGCCCCTTCAACATTTCTCCCGCAATACACGTCTCTCTAGGAATGCTCACCAATATACTCTGAAGCCCGCTTTCGGACGTACTGTCAAATATAGAGAATCTTTCATTAACCGAACCACACGAATCTGGAACTCCCTGCCGGATTCGGTTTTCCCCCCTCAATGCAACATGCAAGCATTTAAGATCAATGTCCATCGGCATCTCCTCTATTCCTCTTCCTCTCTACCTTCTGCCCGCACTGTGTCACCGACATAATAAGGTTATTAGACCTTGAGTGCGCGCAAATTATTAAAAAAAAAAAAAAAAAAAAAAAAAGGTGGAACTTCAGCCAATGTCCGGACAGTTTATAGGGTGATTCAACGGTGTCCACATCTCCGACGGCAAGAAATGAAGAAAAAACCACGTTTACTTCAGCGTCATAGAGATCAGAGATAGGAATTCTGCCGGGCTCACATAAGCTGGAAGAAAGAATTGGAAACCGTATTTTTTTTCCGACGGAAAAAAATTGAATGTGAATGGCCCTGATGGCTTTCAGTATTACTTCCACGATTTGAGAAAATCGGAGATGTTCCTGTCATGGTGTGGGCTGCAATTTAATTGCATGGCCCAATAGATCTGATTTTCTTAGATGGTCAGCAGAACTCAGAGGATTACATCGAGCTTCTGGAAACGCAAATAATCAATTTTCATGAAATGTTTGATGGTCAACGTTGGATTTTCCAGCAGGACAATGCAGCCATCCACACAGCAGCATGTGTAAAACAATGGTTTAGAAGAGAAAATGTGAAAGATTTAGATTGGCCGCCTCTTTCTCCCGATCTTAACATAATTGAAAAGGTTTGGGGATAGCTGTCGCGGAGAGTTTACGCGGAAGGAAGACAATTTGAAAGTAGGGAAGGTCTTATTAAGGCCATTGAAGACGCTTTCGAGGGGATTCCTGTAACCTATTTAAAAAAATTATATCGATCTGTAGAGAAGAGGCTTTTGGAAGTTATTCGCAGTAAGGGAGGACCTTTTTCTTGTGTTTAGAGATGAGGGTAATCAAGTGTCGCGCTTTAAATAGGCGAAAAACCCAAAATGGCGATTTCCTTTTTTTATCCTTAATTTTTTTACAGCTCAGTCATCAGGTAGCCGAGAGGAAGTGAAAAGAAGAGTTGTAAGATTCGAAGTAATAGTACGCAAACTTTATGATTTAGGTAGAAACTTTAAGTGAGGGTAAGCAAGTGTCGCGGAGTGTATATGTTCATACCGAATTAATCGTCACTGAAGACACTGCTGGCGGTGCGGGCCAAGTCGTTCAACAGAGTAATCTCGGCACGGGTGTTCGAATCCTCAGATTGGAGTTTCATTTTCTTTTTGGAGAGTGAATTCCTTTTGACGTGATATAAATCGATGAACACCGGCTGCACGTACGAAAAAGTATGACTCATTGTCACGTTCACGAGAGGCATCGATTTTGTCTAATAGAATTTTGTTTGCATACTTGGGGGCATGAAAAAATGTTGCGATGACATGATGATGTATAAACTTACATGCATAAAACGCAGGCATGCTAATTCACCCTAATTCTGTTTTTACACGACAAATACGATCGTGAAGAATTCGTGTGAAAAAGTCTGGAGCTTGTATGTTGGATATACATCTGTATATATGCATGTGCCCATTTCCAAATCGAAAAAAAAAAATGCTCACAGCCAATTACTCATGAGCGCGTGCGTTTAATAATTGCTCGTTGGGGTAGCGCACACTCACGAGCAGCTCATCAGTGTTTGCGTTTCCTTACCAAACCACAACACTGTCCGAGCAATCTCATATGTATCGGCTGTCGTCCGATCACCGTAATCAACCAGCGTCGGGTGCGGTTAGTAATTAGTTGGTGGACCGCTTGGGAACACCGCGTGTTGTTCATTTTTCATCAATGTTTTTAATGATGTTATCACGCAAAATAATCGTCCGTAAACTGACTTTATAGACAACCAAAATATATTTTTTTATTTTACTTCTTTATAGAGCAAATCGAAATTGAAAATAGGTACTTTGGGCACATTGATGCGAATAAGAGCGAGTATTTCAAAATACTTGACTTTGATGATACATCGATCCTTCTCGGAGGAAGGTAAGTACATATTTGTTTATAAATGTGTCTACACATATCAATGGTCTTGTGTTTACAGAAATGCTGTCTATAATATCACGGTCGATGGCTTTCGAGAAAACTACAAACTTGAATGGTTATCATCGGTTGCTGATCGGGAATTATGTGCATTAAAAGGCAAGTTCGAGGAGGATTGCCAAAACTACATTCGTGTTTTTGCTCGTACAGCTGATGGTCAAATCATGATCTGTGGAACAAATTCATATAAACCACGTTGTCGCTATTATTCAATATCAAGTAACATGTCAGGTGGACGCTTTGAAGTTATAAAAGAATTCGAAGCTCAAGGTCTTTGTCCATATAACCCAACGCACAATAGCACTTATGTATATGCCGACAATCAGTTGTATTCAGGAACTGTGGCTGATTTTTCTGGAAGCGATCCTTTAATATATCGTGAAAATTTACGTACTGAGCAATATGACTTAAAACAATTGAATCAACCTGATTTTGTTGGTGCTGTTGAAAGGAATGGTTACGTGTTTTTCTTCTTTCGAGAAATATCAATGGAGTATATGAATTGCGGAAAGGTTAGCGCCTTCTTTTGTTATCGATTATCATTCACTCCGGTACTTAATCGTTTCCCTGTTTATAGGCAATTTATTCACGTGTAGGGAGGATCTGTAAGAATGATCGCGGTGGACCGTATACGTTATCCAAAAGCTGGACTTCCTTTCTCAAGACTCGCTTGAATTGTTCGATTCCGGGAGAATATCCGTTTTATTTCAATGAAATACGTAATTATACATTTCTCACGTTCAGCATCTGTCTATAATTTCATATTTACCTTTTTTGTGTATTTAGAATCTATAAGTAGTATCGTAGAATCCGAGGGAAAGTCGAGCAATACCACCGATCTCATTTATGCTGTATTTACGACACCGATCAATGCTATTCCGGGTTCAGCGATATGTGCATTTTTAATTGATGACATTCTAACAACTTTCGAGGGACGCTTTAAATCGCAAAAGGACAGTAGGTCGAATTGGTTACCAATTCAAGCAGAGAATGTTCCCGAGCCTCGGCCGGGCTCTTGTGTCGATGACTCGCGCACATTGTCGAGTACGTCAGTGAATTTCGTCAAAAATAATCCTCTAATGGAAATGGCTGTACCCGCCTTATTTGGGCGCCCGTTACTAACCAAAATAAGAATGGACAATCGGATAACATCGATTGTTGTTAATCCGAACGTTCAAGCTTTGGACAAAAGCTCTTACAACGTAATATTCGTCGGAACAGGTAGATTATTGAAATGAAAGAATAATCTAGGGTTTGTAAACTTAATCGGTTTTTCTCTCTATCTCTCTAGACAATGGTCGTATTATGAAATTGATTAACTTTAATTCGTCCTCGGACGACGAAGATCAACCTCAGACAGTTATCATTTTTGATATGCAAGTTCTTCCTCAGGGTATACCAGTCAAAGAACTAATCATTTCGCAAAAGTCACAAACCTTAATCGTTGTGTCAGGTAACGAAGTAGTTTCAGTTGCTCTGAATCATTGCTCAGATATGCATGTATGTGAGAGTTGTATAAATCTAAAAGACCCTAGCTGTGTATGGGATATTAGCAATCATGAGTGCAGACAAATTCTTAGCACGGGATCTTTGACTACAACGATGTCGGAAAATTATATTCAGAGTTTGAATACGACAGTAAAACATACGAAATGGTTATGCCGAAAGTATGGCGATATAGGAAATCGAATTGATTTGAAAAATAGACAGTTTATTACGCAGTCAACACGTGGTACTGTATCTGGTGTTGGAAAAATGTTGCCGACATCTGATGATGTGAAGGGAGAGACTAATGTTAAATCAATGTTGGAAGATAACGATGTCATCGCTGTGACCAACAAGCAGAATAAAATAATTGTATCATTTCTGGATGCTAGAGATTTGGCAAATACTGTCCCAGGTAACGTATCTGGTACATTTTCATTATATGGTAGAATAGACTGTGATATTACATCTCATGATTAGATTAGTATTTTTATCAAGCGTAGCGAGCCAAAGGCGAGCGAAGCGTCTTGTCCCTCAAACATGTATTTCGCCACAAATCGTACTCCTCAAACTTGCCATGTTTGGCATATGTAATATTACAGCCAAAGTGCATGAAACAATTGCTGAGAATTACAATCAACGCGAAATTCGATCGGCTCTCGTCCTATCTAGGACAACCACCCCTCAGAGAAGTGAACGAACATCTACGACCCAAACCACTGCACTCCGTTCACGTTGTATATCAAGAATCGAAAACACCATACCGTCATTCAGATGCAGAAACTAAAGAGATTAGGCAACAAATTTCAACTCTCCTTCAAAACGGATTCATCCGAAGGTCCACTTCACCATGGGCTTCCCTAGTCACACTCGTTCCCAAAAAGGACGGGAGTCGACGGCTTTGCATAGATTATCGTCGAATTAATGCAGTTACGATCGACGAAAGGGAACCAATTCCGCGCATTCAAGATGTTATCGATCAACTGGTAACCTCAAGTGCATTCTCAACTCTCGATATGGCATGAGGTTATTGGCTCAAAGCGCTTGATGACGACTCAATTGAAAAGACTGCGTTAGTTACCTCAGAGAGACAACACGAATGGCTCGTATTACCATTCGGTATAAAAAACGCGCCACGCACCTTTCAACGGATTGTGCGTCAAGTCGTGGACCTGATCAACAATAGCGTCATCCCACACTTAGACGATATCATTGTCTACAGCAAAAGAATCAGCGATCATACCGACCTCCTACGGGAAATCTTCAAGCGTCTTACAAAACCAGGCGCAAAAAATGCTGCTTCGCTCAAGCCGAAGTGGAATTCCTAAACAAAACTTACAGCAGTCAAGCAATACAAGGCCCTTACAGACGTATAGTACAGCGGTTCTTTGGCTTGACAAATTATTACCTACGACAAATTAAAAAGGTCAGTACGTTGGCGGAGCCTCTTACCTGGCTGACAAAAAAAGACGCTAAATTCGTGTGGGGTTCTCCCCAACAGCAAGCGTTTGATGCAGTTAAAGCGGCACTCAGATCAACTCCAGTTTTTACCATTTTTGGAGGGAATCGAGCTGTTTCTTTGTACACATATGCTTGTACGGTAGGTCTTGAAGCGATCCTTATGCAACCGGGAGACGACGGGCAGAATCAAGTGGTGGCATATCATTCACGCCGACTTAACACACATGAACAGCGATATCACGCGACGGAGTTGGAATGTCTTGCTGTTGTCGACGCAATGGAGCGTTTTCATGTGTACGTTCATGGCCGGCATGTAGATATCTATACGGACCATTCTGGGTGTAAAACCCATCTAGCCGGCTTTTCAGATGGTCTGTACGCCTTTCCGTCTACACCTACACCGTATATGTATCATAGACCTTGAAAACTGAACTTGGCTGCAGATGCCTTCTCTTGACAACCAGTCTCATTGCTCATTAAAATCACGGAACTTAAGTGCACACAGGAACAAGACCCTTCAGGTGATACCTCAGTAACACTGGATCCGCAAGGATTCGAAATTCATCGCCATCGAGGGATGACGTAGTACGTCGTTCCAAAAAACTTCGACTTGAGATCTTGCGACACTACCACGATGAACATGGCCACCCGGGGATATCAACAACCAAACAACTAATCTGTTAGAACTACTGGTGGAAAACAGTGGCTGACGATGTACGTTGTTAACATGGCAGTGAGGAATACCATTGAGGAATAATCACCGACAAATCATTTTTTCTATTGAAACCAATAGGAAAAATTCATCGACGAAAATGAAAGTCATAGGGAAAGAGATTCCACGGATTGTTCGAGCGGCTACAGAAACATTGATTTGGAATATAACTGGAATGATAATGTAACAAGATATCCTGGCATCGAGACGCGTGTTTCACGACCAGAGCATACTGAATTAACTCTAGAACAATTGCAAGTTATCAACCAATTGACAAGACAATTAGGTTTGACAACAGTCGAGAAACTAACTATCGTGCAAGGAAAAGCTGGCACTGGAAAGTCGTGTATCATTCGCCAAATGATTGGGTTAATTGAAGCAAAATATGGTCCTGAATCAGTGTTGCTGATTGCTGCTAATAATATCGGTGGAGAATCAGTACACTCTGCTTAAACTTAATGGTTACGAGGCATGGAGCACTTACTAATCTGTCTGGACAACCCGAACGAGCATTCCAAGACAAAATGTCAAACAAGAAAGTTGTTATCTGCGACGAAATGTCCATGGTCGGACTGCGTTTGTTATCAATAATTGATCAGCGTCTCGGGCAAGCTTTCCCAGAAAATCAATCTATTGAGTTTGGAGATGCCATTGTGTATTTCTTTGGTGATTTTTGCCAGCTGCCACTTGTTGGAGATACCTCAATGATAGGAATTTCTAAACCAAGTAACATGGGTGCAATCCGTGGGAAGATTCTATATCAGAAGTTCACCCGGAATCGAGCAAGAACTATTCAAGAAAACGCTCGAAAATACATCCTCTGGCAAAACTACAAACGAAGACTATGAGCTTTTGAGAACTCGATTTGTACAATGTAATCAAGCAAGCACTGGAGGATTTGAAAGCGCAATACGACTTAAAGCTCGAAAAACTGAAATTGCTATCCACAATGAAGAGATGTTACGAAATCTGCGTAAGCCGGTTGCATTGATAAAGGCTATCCATAACAACAATATTGCAAGTCGTGCTTCAGCTGATGACGCTCAAGGATTACAGCCCATCCTCAAGCCAGCAAGGGGTTGTCATGTGATGCTCACGCAAAATATTTGGACGGCAAAGGAGTTATGCAACGGAACCCTTGGCACTGTTGTTGATGTAGTTTATGCGCCTTTTGATGCTGAAGATATAGCGAAGGAGTTCCCGATATGCGTCTTGGTTCGATTTGATGATTACGTAAGGCCTTCTATGTATAATGGACTAATACCTATTCTTCCTCAGACTGTAGGATTCAAAAAAAAGGGACCGCTTACTCAATCTCCGCTGGACGTCGCCTTTGCTATTACGATACATTAATCTCAAGACATCACAGTTGATCGTGCCGTCGTTGATATAGGAGATGCTGAATTTGGACTTGATCTATCATACGTTTGTCTTTCGCTTGTTCGCGATTTGTCCGGACTACTCATAGAACCAGCGTTTCCTAAATCAAGGTTACTCTTCATCAACAACCATGCTGGATGGATCGTTAAGCGCCCCAAATTCGAAAGGCTCAAAGAGCTATCATTGCAAAATGATAGTACTTCGTAAATTCTACCTATAAGCCTAATGCTAATCAAAGCGAAGACGTTTGAACTTGACATGTAATTGCTGTTGTCCTTTTCTGATTTCGTGTTTCCATTTTATGTGTGTTTTATGTCAGATTTCATGGCTGCAATTGACGCAGATGCGCAGCTTATATAGAAAAGTCTGATGTCTGAAAATCGGTACCAAAAATCAGCATGTTGTTGCGCAGATTTACATCCTTCGAAGGTCGGAGACGAGATGTTGTTTATCTCGGAAGCGATCGCTTGCTTGCTACTTGCTCGCTACGCTTAATTTGGGTAGACTGCGAAGCAGATTACCGTCCTAGTTACTTTCATCCTGTAACACCATAGGGGACATCAGATATAATACATATATTACCTTTTAGATTTGTTGAATGAGGATAATAAAAATAATGATGAGAAACACTTGGAAATAGCCAGCTCCTATTGGGCTATCATATTTCTTGCTTTGCCTGTCATGTTCATTGTCGGAATGATCGTGGGGTATACATTTCGACATGTGTGTAAATCGCCAGCATTTCAAGCAGAGCATCGAAATCAACTCAACCCGTACGTAATGTAATTTCATTAAACAAGTCCACAACTATTCTCACTATCTCACAATGTTATGTATTTTTGGTTTTTAGGAAATCTCGAAATTTTACAAATCGAAGTAGTGGAAAGGATGTCAATCTTCTGGTTAACTCCAACGTGCTCCCTTCGGCCACCTGCAACAACAAAAAAGATAACATAGAACAGGAGTTCGGCTGTCAAAAGGATCGAAGTCACGAATGCAAGAATTCTTCGGAAAATCTTGAAAAGGATATTCCATGCAAGACTTCCACACTTCCTAAGGTCAAACGAACGTACATTTAATATAGCACTGGGAGCACTAAGGACATTTTGCTGAGAATCAAACAAGAATGGTTAACACTAAAACCGAGAGAGAATTGACCCTGTTGTAACGAAAGTGACATTGTTTTATGTCGTAAATCAATGAGTTGCGTAAGATTAATATTTCTCCTTTTACATATCTATTGGTGTATGAACTTGAAAAGGACACTATGTTCAATATGTATTGTTTTTAACTTTAAAACTTCTATTTTTTACATTCCTTGTAGAGAATTGGTGTCTATAAATGGACCACTACCGCACTGATTCTGAAAATATATAAAACGTTGTTGAAACCACCTTCATTGCTAAACAATTCTCTCATTATTAAACAGACGTGACATAGTATTCACACTGAAACGTAGTCTAATTAACATTAGAAGCATTGCTGAACGCATCTTCTATGTTTCTTAAGCAACTTATGTAGTTAGATCTGTTAAGCGATAAGCGATAAACAAAATATCAAAAACATAGGACGAATTTTATTGTACAAATTATTTGTTAGGAATGATGTATATTCAGAGATATAGATGCACTTGTATATACATAACTTGATATTGCCTTATATTCGAAACTAATGTTTTTAAATTCTATACAATAGAAGTGTAAGCCCTTCGATTATAAGATGTTTATTTACCTTTACAAAGTTATTAAAATGCATTGCCTCTCGTATATTTTACCAATAAAAAAAGAAACTCTTAGAAAAGATGATGTTTTAAAGTCTATTCAGGGCTGGAATCGGCTAAGGTGATAGGTGACAGGTGATAGGTGACAGGTGATAGGTGATTTGGTGACAGTCATATGTGACTATCATCATCTGTTGGTATCGGGTAAGATTATCACAAAAAAAGTCTAGAAAAGGAGCAACACTTGCTTTTTCGGAGTTACTGATAGATACTTACTTACTTATCAGGCCTGCGATCCATGGAGGATCTGAGCCTGAGCTATAGCTGCCTTCCATCCTTGACGGTCCCGGGCACGCTGCTTCCAGTTGTCAAGACCAAGATGTCTTACATCCGCGATTACTTGGTCTTTATACCGGAGGTTCGGTCTTCCTCTTCTTCTCGAACCAGGAGGCTCGGAGTCGAAGACCCTCTTAGCTGGAGCGTTGATGTCCATGCGCTCGATGTGGCCGAGCCAGTGTAGTCGACGGATCCTTGCCTTCCGGACTACATCCACATCTTGGTACATCTCGTAGAGTTCGCGGTTGTGTCTTCTTCTCCATTCACCTTCCTCACAGACAGGACCAAATATCCGGCGCAGAATTTTTCTTTCGAATGAACCCAAAGTCAGCTCCGCTGTCCTGCTTATCGTCCAGCTTTCGGCTCCGTACAGCAAGACTGGCAGAATGAGCGTTTTGTAAAGCATGACTTTGGTCTTTCGAGTGAGGAGTTTTGACCCCAGTTGTTTGGACAAGCCGAAGTAGCAGCGGTTGCCAAGGGCGATTCTACGCCGGATCTCCACTGTGGTGTCATTTGTGGAATTTACGTTTGCCCCGAGGTAGACAAACTCCTTAACTACCTCGAAATTGTAGCTGTCAATTGTTATGTTGTTATATTGTTACTGATAGATAAAGGTAGCCCTAAACGGCGAACATGTTCGCCGAATCCGTTCGTTTGCGTTACTCTCTACACGGCGATTCTTCAGAGGATTCTTCAGAGGGTAAACATGTACGATAAATAAACACAAGTGGTTGCGCTTATGGCTATTTATTTATGTTTACTCGGCGACATTCACAGCAAATTCACGAACAAAATCGGCGAGCATGTTCGCCGTGTAGGGCTGCCTTAAGACAGCTGTTAGATAGTTAAAAAGAAATGTTGAAATTAAAATCAGGGCCGTTGTCTCCGACTGTTTTGCACAAATACTGGGAAAATTAAATAATGTACATATTAGAAATGCTATTATTGCATTCAATTCATTTATTGGCCAATTATACATTTCTCAAATTCTTCCTCAGAATTCTAACTTCCATCAATGTCTCATTGAGCTCTTCATCTTCGCTTAAAAATAGTTCCAAGCACGGAAACATACATATTTTATAAAACACACAAAAGCACAAACAAAGCCATATCAAACGCACAGAACATAGGAAAGTGATAGCTAAATAGCTGTCACCAGAAAACTGTCACAAAAATGTGACAATCACAGTGACTATCACGTTACACGATACCGAAACCGACAATGTGACTGTCACTTGTCACAAATCACCTTAGCCGATTCCACCCCAGTTTCTTAAAGCCCTTAGCGTTCGTCTAGCGTTCGACTCAAAGAAGAATCCTACGATCTCCTAGACAGAACATATGCCCAATGCCCCAGCTATGACACAAAACTACTAGTCCTAGGAGATTTTAATGCAAAACTGGGCAAAGAGGACAGGACATATTTTAGTCGATCACAGGAAAGCATACCCTACAAGACCTCGCCAAAAGAAACAATGTTAAACTTTGGTGGGTGCCAGGCCATAAAGGTATCAAGGGCAATGAAATTGCCGACCAACTTGCCAGGAAGGGCTCCAGTGACAAGTATATAGGTCCGGAACCATTCTGCGGCATTCCCGCGTCTAAGATAAATTACTTCCTAGACAAGTGGGAAAAATCACAACACCTATCCTTTTGGAACTGCGTTCGGGGACTCCGTCAATCTAAACGACTTATACGACCCCTGAACAAGCACCCTATTGGCATACTCAAACTCAATAGGATGGATATCAGAAGGCTAGTCAGCTATCTAACGGGACACTGCGGTCTGAGATATCATTTAAACAAAATTAGCCTCTCGTCTGAAACTGAGTGTCGGCTCTGTCTTGAGGACGATGAGACGGCTGAACACATACTGTGTGAGTGTGCTGCTCTCTGCCATCTTAGGAAGCGTATCCTTCTCAGTGAAGTTATGACTCCTGAGGGGATCACCCTGGCTCCTACGAGAAGCATTCTCAATTTCATTGTGGAGGTGGAGAGGCTACTCGTCTAAATCGGCTAGCAGGCACAATAGATCTGGAAAGGTCACAGTGCCGCATTGCTATTGATAGCACTAGCCCTATATATAAAAAAAAAAAAAAAAAAAATAGGAAAGCATAGCCTCCATTAATACACCACATCCGACAACGGGCTTAGGGTAATCGATTTCCTAGCGGGGCGTAACTTTCTTGTAGCAAGCACGCGATTCCCCTATCTCAACATCCACAAGGGTACCTGGCGGTCTTTTGATCAATCGACCACCAACCAGATTGATCACATTGCGATCGACACCAGACACTCCTCCTGTATTCTCGACGTACGAACATTCCGAGGGGCCAAGATCGACTCGGACCACTACCTTATTGTAGCCAAGGTACGAATGAGGATATCAAGAATGCTTAGGAGTCGAGTAGGACTACGTAAGTTTGACGTCGGAAAGCTACAATCGCAAGAGACTGCCAGAATCTTTGCCGATCGTGTCTTCTCCAAGCTCTCTCGAAATCCGCCCACAGCAGGACAAACAGTAGAGCAGGAATGTGCGCATTGTCAGAGCGCCGTCAGAGACGCTGCCTTAGAGGTGCTGGGTTTCAAACCGCCACCACCTAGAAACCCCTGGTTCGATGAACAATGCGAACAAGTCCATGCAGCAAAACAAGAGGCAAATAAAGCCATGCTGCAACGACGGACGAGAGCTGCTCGCGAATCCTATGAGCAGAAGAGAAGAGAGGAACACACGCTTTTCAGAAGAAAGAAGAGAGAGCACGGAAAGCGTGATATCGAGGAGATGGAGAGATGCTTCCGCAGGAATGACGCCCGTAAATTTTACAACAAGGTAAAACGAACATGCCATGGCTACAAAGCCAGAGCTGCGGCCTGCAGGGATGAAAATGGAGAACTGGTAGTAGAGTCGCAGTCGATGCTGGGGATTTGGAAAGACCACTTCTGCAGACTGTATAACGGCGATGATAGACAAGATACCGCTGTCAGGCAGAACGAGCCATTCGTAATGGACGACAATGAAACAGAATTCGATCCACCTGACCTAGACGAAGTCAAAATAGCGATATCAAGACTTAAGTCTAATAAAGCCGCGGACGCAGAAGGTCTGTCTGCTGAGCTTCTTAAGGCGGGTGGAGATGAGCTGTTAAGGTGCATGCACCATCTCATCTGCAAGGTATGGTCGGAGGAAAGCATGCCCGACGAATGGAATCTCAGCATCGTTTGCCTGGTCCATAAGAAAGGAGACCCATATAACTGCGCCAACTATAGGGGAATAAGTCTCCTTAACATCGCATATAAGATCT
Organism: Eumerus sabulonum; assembly: GCA_951905685.1. Taxonomy (NCBI): domain Eukaryota; kingdom Metazoa; phylum Arthropoda; class Insecta; order Diptera; family Syrphidae; genus Eumerus; species Eumerus sabulonum. Next base: position 661,932 of record CATOVK010000001.1, read on the forward strand.
TCTCTGCCGTATTGTGTGAATGCCTGAAACCGTTTGTGAATAACCTGATCGGCTCTTATTAGTGTGGTTTCAGGCCAGGTAAATCCACAATAGACCAAATATTTACGCTACGGCAGATCTTGGAGAAGACCCAGGAATACCAAATCGACACTCACCACCTCTTCGTCGATTTCAAGGCCGTGTATGACAGCGTATATAGAGACGAGCTGTACAAAGCCATGTCTAGTTTTAACATCCCTGCCAAACTCGTCCGACTGTGCAGGTTGACAATGGAGAATTCTCGCTGCTCCATTAAGGTCGGTAATGAGCAAACCGAGACCTTTGATGTTAAAAAAGGATTTAGGCAGGGCGACGCGCTGTCGTGCAACTTTTTCAACATCGTGCTTGAAAAGATCGTGCAAGAGTCACTGGCCAACACAAGAGGTACGATTTATTTCAAGTCTACGCAATTGCTTGCGTACGCCGACGGCATTGACGTGATTGGACGAAAACAGCAAGACGTCAATGAGGCTTTCGTGAGCATTGAGGTAGAAGCGGCTAAGATGGGTCTCAAGGTTAATGAGGGTAAAACCAAATATCTGCTTTCATCTAAAAGAGACGGACAACACCGACGTATTGGCCAGAACGTCACCATGGGCGGATATAACTTTGAAGTGGTCAAGGAATTCGTCTACCTTGGCTCACTGATGACCAGCGACAACAACACCAGCGCTGAGATAAAACGCAGAATCACTCTTGCCAACCGCTGTTTCTTTGGGCTCAAGAGGCAATTGAGAAGTAGAGCCCTCTCTCGGAAAACCAAGGTGACACTTTATAAGACCTTGATCATCCCAGTCCTCCTTTACGGCGCAGAGGCTTGGACCTTAACAAAAGCGGATGAAGATGCCCTTGGCCGTTTCGAGAGGAAAATTCTGTTTGTTCAAACGGTGTATGGAGGAGAAGATATAACGATGAACTGTACGGGTTGTACAGCGACATTGGCCTGGTACGACGTCTACGAATACAGCGTCTAAGGTGGCTAGGCCATGTAGAGCGCATGGAAGATACAGCTCCGACCCGAAAAGTCTTCGAATTAACTCCGGAAGGAAGGCGCGGCAGAGGACGGCCGCCTCAGCGGTGGCGCACGCAGGTGGAAGGGGACCTCAACCAACTGGGCGTGCGGCACTGGAAACAGCTGGCCAAAGACCCTGCCGGCTGGAGACGCTTGTTTTTTTTTTTAAGAGTCACACGCGCACTCAAGGCTACGGCCTTATAACGTATTGAACGTTGTGCAAGCGAAGATAACGGGGAGAGGGAAAGGTTCGCACAGGTTGATGTCTTGACACACAACCTGAACGGAGTGCAGTGGTTTTTGGGTCGTAGATGTTCGTTGACTACTCTCAGGGGTGGTTTGTCCTACATAGGACGAGAGCCGACCAAATTTCGCGTTGGTTATAATTCTCAGTAATTCGTTCATGCACTTTTGGTGTTAGTATTGCATACGCAGAGGATGAATTTCAATTGACCACATACTGTGAGTGTTATGCCTGCAGCAGTACGTTTGGTCACTTTCCATTCACAGCTGTGTTGCATACTTTTTTCCGTATAGGAATTACTTTTTCTTGGCTATGAAACGAATTTGAACTATAGACCTTCCGCTCGACGGCCGATGATGTTAACCACTGCACCACGGCCACGGTGGCTAGGCCATGTAGAGCGCATGGAAGATACAGCTCCGACCCGAAAAGTCTTCGAATCCACTCCGGAAGGAAGGCGCGGCAGAGGACGGCCGCCTCATCGGTGCCGCACGCAGGTGGAAGGGGACCTCAACCAACTGGGCGTGCGGCACTGGAAACAGCTGGCCAAAGACCCTGCCGGCTGGAGACGCTTGTTTTTTTTTTTAAGAGTCACACGCGCACTCAAGGCTACGGCCTTATAACGTATTGAACGTTGTGCGAGCGAAGATAACGGGGAGAGGGAAAGGTTCGCACAGGTTGATGTCTTGACACACAACCTGAACGGAGTGCAGTGGTTTTTGGGTCGTAGATGTTCGTTGACTACTCTCAGGGGTGGTTTGTCCTACATAGGACGAGAGCCGACCAAATTTCGCGTTGGTTATAATTCTCAGTAATTCGTTCATGCACTTTTGGTGTTAGTATTGCATACGCAGAGGATGAATTTCAATTGACCACATACTGTGGGTGTTATGCCTGCAGCAGTACGTTTGGTCACTTTCCATTCACAGCTGTGTTGCATACTTTTTTCCGTATAGGAATTACTTTTTCTTGGCTATGAAACGAATTTGAACTATAGACCTTCCGCTCGACGGCCGATGATGTTAACCACTGCACCACGGCCACGGTGGCTAGGCCATGTAGAGCGCATGGAAGATACAGCTCCGACCCGAAAAGTCTTCGAATCCATTCCGGAAGGAAGGCGCGGCAGAGGACGGCCGCCTCATCGGTGGCGCACGCAGGTGGAAGTTGACCTCAACCAACTGGGCGTGCGGCACTGGAAACAGCTGGCCAAAGACCGTGCCGGCTGGAGAGGCTTGTTGGTTGAGGCCCATGTTCACCACGGACTGTAGCGCCACCTAAGTAAGTAAGTAACAATTGTGACAGCAGTACGATAAACCATAAGAACAATTAACAATAGCATTCACCTTTTGTTTTTAATTTTCGTTATTTATTTTATTACATCAAGTTTATTGGAGAACATCATCACTTTATTAATAAGTATTTTAGTATAACTGTTTTCGTTAAAAAAGATTGGAAGCTAAATTCAAAATAAACGCGTACATTGGTCTTATCTGTGTTTTGATGTGAGAGAGATTGTCGTTACCAGTAGATAGTGCCCCGATTGCTATTGGAAGTTAATTACGAAAATGATTTGGTTATGAATAAATGTATTATTCTTATCGGTTTTCGTTTAGTTCAAGAAAGGTTAGGCTGATAAGGCCCACTTTGGTCGTTCGTAGTTCGCGTGTGTTGTATACAATTTTACTTAATATTAAGACGTAAACACGTTTACTGAGAAAGAAGCTAACGTTTCACCTTTTTTACCAATCGCTTTCGCCTGGTATTGTCCAATGTCCGAACTGTTACAATCGGCGATTTCTAGCGAGAAGACATTGCCTTCTTTGGTGAAGTTAAATCTGGGACTTGTCTCGTCAATCTGCTTGCCGTCCTTAAACCAAGTCAATTGGAGTGGACTTTCTTGTGTTTCGCAGTCGAATTTACACGATTCTCCTTGTTGGACGGTCACCGAAGATGGAAATTTAATAAACTTTGGTTGTTTGGGTTCCTCACCGGGTACTAGGACGTTTATTGTACACGTGCTAAAGCTTTCACCGGCATCGTTAAATGCTTCACACGTATAAGTTCCTGCGTCTTCAGGGAAGATTTCAGCGATTTGTAGCTTGTAGATGTTTGCTTCATTCGTGTACTGAAAGTCTTTGGATGGCTTAATTTCTTTATTGTTGTGCAGCCAAATGACATCGAAATGTTCGGCACCTATGATTCGACAAGCTAGTGTTACTGCATCACCGTCCTTGACAAACCGTGACTCTAAGTGACTGGCAATTTTGGGTGGTTTATCCCCACTGGTAACACGTTTCGCCGAATTCTTTTCCATTGCTGAAAAGAAACCAACATTTTTGAAATGAGTTGCTTATATTCAAACAATACTTAATCCAAGTATAGCTAATACATTTATGACCTAACTGCCTGTTTTATTTAGGGATGAAATGAATGTCCCATTCTTGCTTTTTCATTACGTTGATTGACCATTTTACAAGCTACCTTTGAACATAATCCATTAACCATTTTACAAGCTACCTCTGAACACAATTATACTTAGGTACCTATTAGAGCACTGTGAGAGCACGGTGGCGCAGTGGGTAGTGTGTTGGTCTCTGACGCCGATGACAGGGGATCGAATCCCGAGACAGCCATGTCATCGAACGTGTTTTCACGGTGTTTCTCCTCAGCAGGAGGCTTTAAAAAGGGCACCCTGGCTCTTCGAAACTGCGAGGGTAATCTTGTCACCGACCCGCAGGGAATAGTGGATGCATTTAAGCAGCACTTCCAGCAGCTGCTTAACGAGCATGACCAAGAGAGAGTGGTAGGGACCGAGGAAATCCCAACTCCAGCCGCTGAAGTAGTCCTCCCACCCAGCATCGAAGAAGTCGGCACAGCTATTCAGAAGCTGAAGAACAACAAGGCCGCAGGCTCAGATGGCTTGTCATCAGAGCTCTTCAAGGCTGGCGGCGATGTTCTTGTAGGGAGCATGCACCAGATCATCTGCAGAATTTGGGAAGATGAAAGCATGCCCGATGACTGGAATACCAGCTCTATATGCCCCATCCACAAAAAAGGCGATCCTACCTCTTGCCAAAACTATAGAGGTATATCCCTACTCAACGTCGCATAAAAGATCCTGTCCAGCGTATTGTGTGAACGTCTAAAACCATTCTGTACCGCACTAATCGGCAGCTACCAGTGCGGCTTCCGGCCCGGCAAATCAACATTAGACCAAATTTTCATACTTCGACAAATCCTGGAAAAGACCAACGAGTTTCGAATCGATACACACCATCTTTTCATCGATTTCCAAGCCGCATACGACAGCATTCATCGTGAAGGACTGTTTGGTGCGATGGCCGAATTCGGGATCCCGGTAAAACTGATCCAGTTGTGTCGCGCCACGCTAAAAAAACACGCGATGCACCGAGCAATTCGGTTCTAGGACCTCGGAACCATTCGAAACATGCACCGGATTTCGGCAAGGAGATGCGCTGTCATGTGACTTCTTCAACCTGGTGCTGGAGCAGATAGTGCGACGGGCAGGCGTCAACAGGGAAGGCAATATCTTTTACAAGTCCATCCAACTGCTAGGATATGCGGATGATATCGACATCATCGCGTGTTCTCGCCGTGGCATTGTGAAAGCATTCACGGCGATTGAAGAACAGGCGAAACGAGTTGGTCTTAAGACCAATGAGGACAAAACGAAATACATGCTGTCGAGCAAAAACCAATCCGTCGCTCACCACCTGGGACAAAATATAACAATTGACAGCTACAATTTCGAGGTGGTTAAGGAGTTTGTCTACCTCGGGGCCAACGTAAATTCCAGAAATGACACCACAGTGGAGATCCGGCATAGAATCGCCCTTGGTAACCGCTGCTACTTCGGCTTGTCCAAACAACTGGGGTCAAAACTCCTCACTCGAAAGACCAAAGTCATGCTTTACAAAACGCTCATTCTGCCAGTCTTGCTGTACGGAGCCGAAAGCTGGACGATAAGCAGGACAGCGGAGCTGATTTTGGGTTCTTTCGAAAGAAAAATTCTGCGCCGGATATTTGGTCCTGTCTGTGAGGAAGGTGAATGGAGAAGAAGACACAACCGCGAACTCTACGAGCTGTACCAAGATGTGGATGTAGTCCGGAAGGCAAGGATCCGTCGACTACACTGGCTCGGCCACATCGAGCGCATGGACATCAACGCTCCAGCTAAGAGGGTCTTCGACTCCGAGCCTCCTGGTTCGAGAAGAAGAGGAAGACCGAACCTCCGGTATAAAGACCAAGTAGTCGCGGATGTAAGATATCTTGGTCTTGACAACAGGAAGCAGCGAGCCCGGGACCGTCAAGGATGGAAGGGAGCTATAGCTCAGGCTCAGATCCTCCATGGATCGCTGGCCTGCTAAGTAAGTAAGTAGTTCTCCTCAGCGGGGTTCTGACAAAACCCCCTGTAGTAAAGCTGTCATGGAAAGCTTCTCGAAATTTGCCGTTCGGAACCGGCAATAAACTGTAGGTCTCTTTCACTTATGGGAAAATTAAATCACACACAACATGGGTGATTGAGAGAAGCTCGGTTCTGGTTCTTCATGCACTGTAACGCCAACATACATACATTAGAGCACTGCGCGAGTACGTAAAAAGCACTCGGAGTTATAATCGCCGAGTATAAAACCAAACGATGCGATTACGCACTTGGCATCGTTTCTGAATGCATCGCCGATTCCTTTTTCGGAATGGTTATGAGTAATAATCGTTAGAACTGCATCGTAGTATCGCGCATCGTAGCGAGTAGGTATCGTGAATCGTGATAATGTTCTTGAAAAACTGACAGGCAAGGGTCCACTGCAGGTAGGAACACAATATTTGATATATTGCTTTCGTTTCGAAAAAATGTCTGAAGACTTTGAAGAAATATTAGAGACGGCAAAGGAATAATATTGTCTTTATTGCTTGCTTGCTTTGGCGGCGTTACAGGCCATTAGGGACCAGAGCCAAGCTTCTATCATTCACCCATCTTGTGTGTGATTTATTTTTGACATAGGTGAAAGGGACCTACAGTTTAATGCCGATTCCGAACGTCGTAAGTCGAGAAGTATTTTCTTACCAAGTATACTAAAGGGGGTTTTGCCAGTACCCCGGCGAGGAGGGACGCTGGTGTTATCGGGATCCGAACTCGCTCATCGTGCGCCAGAGTCCAACACACTAACCATTGCGCCACGACGCCCTCATATCGTCTTTATGGAATTGAAAAATATCTGTTAGATTGATTACATTTTAACCACTTAAAACAGCAACGTTACTGTCTGTGGGGGATAGAAAGCCTACAATTCATTTGGACGGAGTCAGCGAGATGTCATTGAGGCCTTTACGAGCATTGAGACGAAGGCGGTTAAAATGGGACTGGCGGTAAATGAGGGCAAAACGAAATATATGCTGTCGTCGAAAGAGGACACGAACCACGGGCGTCTTGGCCAGGGTGCACATGTTGGCAGGTATAATTTCGAGGAAGTCAAGGACTTCGTCTACCTAGGCTCCGCAGTTACATGCAGAAATGACATCAGTGCCGAAATCAAACGCAGGATAACTCTTGCCAACCGCTGTTTCTTTGAAGGCAATTGAAAAGCAGAGCCCTCTCTCGAAAAACCAAGGTGAGCATATACAAGACCCTTATCATCCCGGCCCTGTTCTATGGCGCAGAGACATGGACCTTATTGAAAGCGAATGAGGAGGCCCTTGGTCGTTTTGAGAGAAAAATTTTGCGAGCGATTTTCGGCCCGACCTGCATAAATGGGGAGTGGAGGAGAAGACTTAACAGTACGGGCTGTACAGCGACATGAACATAGCACAGCGTCTTCGGATCCAACGCCTAAGATGGCTAGGTCATGTTGAGCGCATGGACAACACAGCTCCGGCCCGGTCTATAAATCCAACCCCGAGGGGCGACGCGGTCGAGGACGGCCAAATTTGAGGTGACACAACCAATTGGAAGAGGACCTTAACCCACTAGGCGTGCGGCACTGGAGACTGCTGGCGAAAGACCCTGCCCAGGTTCGCCATGAACTGTAGCGCCAAAAGAAGAAGAAGAATACAATACCTGCTTGGTTACTGAAAATTCAGGCTTCAAGTTTTATCCACAATGAAGCTATTGGGGGGGTCGAAAATGACCTGAACTGGTTCGAGAAAAGAATGGTACGGCCGTGCCGCTTTGTTGCTCGAATTGGCGGCGGCACTGCCGTGACCCCAGATGTTTGAAGTAAGCAAATACGATTTACGAATGTATTATAATATATATGTATGTGTTAAAAAGGATTGTATGTTTAGTGCTCGGGTCGATGTTACTTACGTTTAATAGTCAACCTGCATTTAGTGTCCACCGCACCAACAGAATTAGTTGCTGTACAAACGAATACACCTTCGTCTTCGGGAAATACATCATTTATGGTAAGAGAGGCAACTCCGTTTTTATATTTCAAATCCATAATTTCTGAAGATGAAATCACTTTGCCATTCTTTGACCACGTAATCTGAGGCTCTGGATCCCCTTCAACAACGCACGATATATGCAACTTTTCACCATCATTTATTGTAATGTCCTTCAGAGCCGTGGTAAATTTAGGCTTGCACATTAGCGAATCATCAGGAGGAACTAGATAAAAGATGTTAGTAATTATTTGATGATATACAGTATGTACGAGAGGATTACGTATTAGTTCTTTTGTTGCACTTCGTGATCTTGATGGTGAACTGAGTGCATTAAGACCATATTTCTTCTTGGAGCTCGATACATCAGATGTACTCTTCGACTCAAAGGAACTTTCGGTGCTGGTCTGTAATGGGAAATAGATTAGTTAAGAAAATCCCTACATGTTTCCATATATGCATTTTGAAACCTTGTTGTGGGATGATGAACTTTGACTACTATTATGGGAGGAATAGTTCGAAGTATGTGTGCTTGAGCTTATATCTGACCTCGTCTGTCGAACTGTTACGATAGGAGGCGGCGTTGGCCTGATGGGTTGCTCAATATATTTCCGATCTGAGAAATTCGGGCATTTAATGAAATATAAATAAATAAAAACTACAAATAACAAATCTTATTCCTCAAATAATTAATGCTTCAATCAGTAAGGGGACTTCACACAATTAGTCATTATTTTGTTAGAAAATAAGATCGTCTATGTATACTTCCTACTGTTTTCTATTTTATTCATCTACAGAGTATGTCATGCTAAATATTTGTCTTAATGAATGAACATTTTATCCACACAAAAACAGGACCACGTACTTTATATGCCTTAATGACTTTAACACAAAAAAAACCGAGGATGTTGCCGAGAGGTTTAAATAACACTTTGAAAACCTCAATTTATATTTTTATACAATATTAATCAGCAAAGTGGAGTCTGCGACTTCCACTTAGTATGTTTTTTTAATATCCAAGAAACCATCTATATCAAAAGTATATCTGAGTAGGTTTTTATTAAGCGTAGTGAGCCGAAGGCGAGCGAAACGTCTTATCCCTCAAACATGTATTTCGCAACAAATCGAACTCCTCCAAGACCACTGGGGCGATCTTGATCAAACTTGCCATGGTGATAGTGTGGACATCGCTGAGTGTCGAATGTCCCGATCGGACTTACCATTGAGGAATAGAGAAACATTGATTTGGAATATACCTGGAATGATAATGTAACAAGATATCCTGGCATCGAGAACAATTTAGGTATCTTTGGAAAACGCCAAAGAAAGTTTAGTCGAGACGCGTGTTGTTTCACGACCAGAGCATATTGAATTAACTCCAGAACAATTGCAAGTTATCAACCACTTGACAAGACAATTAGATTCATTAACGGTCGAGAAACTAACTAACTAATTCAAGCAAAATATGGTTGCTGGGTGCGTGGGTGCTACGGTGGGGAAACAGAACGCTCTGCCTTAAACTTAATGGTTACGAGGTATGGAGCACTATCTGATCTGTCTGGACAACACGAACGAGCATTCCAAGACAAAATGTCAAACAAGAAAGTTATTATCTGCAACGAAATGTCTATGGTCGAACTGCGTTTGTTATCAATAATTGATCAGCGTCTCAGGCAAGCTTTCCCAGAAAATCAATCTATTGGAATTGAATCAATCTACCTGGAATTCCAAAACCAAGTAACATGGCTGCAATCCATGGGAAGATTCTATATCAGAAGTTCACCCGAGTACATATTTGTATTGCAACAAGTAATGAGGCAAACCGGAATCGAGCAAGAACTATTCAAGAAAACGCCCGAAAATGTATCCTCTGGCAAAATTACAAACGAAGACTACGAGTTTTTGAGAACTCGATTTGTACAATGTAATCAAGTAAGCATTGGAGGATTTGAAAGCGCAATACGACTTAAAGCTCTAAAAACTGAAATTGCTATCTACAACGAACAGATGTTACGAAATCTGCGTAAGCCGGTTGCATTGATAAAGGCTATCCATAACAACAATATTGCAAGTCGTGCTTCAGCTGATGACGCTCAAGGACTACAGCCCATCCTCAAGCTAGCAAGGGGTTGTCATGTGATGCTCACGCAAAATATTTGGACGGCAAAGGGGTTATGCAACGGGACCCTTGGCACTGTTGTTGATGTAGTTTATGCGCCTTCCGATGCTGATGATATAGCGAAGGAGTTCCCGGTATGCGTCTTGGTTCGATTTGATGATTATGTAAGGCCTTCTATGTATAATGGACTAATCCCTATTCTTCCTCAGACTGTAGGATTCAAAAAAAGGGACCGCTTACTCAATCTTCGCTGAACGTCGCCTTTGCTATTACGATACATAAATCTCAAGGCATCACAGTTGATCGTGCCGTCGTTGGCATACGAGATGCTGAATTCGCACTTGGTCTGTCATACGTTTGTCTTTCGCGTGTTCGCAAGTTGTCCGTACTACTCATAGAAACAGCCTTTCCTAAATCAAGGTTACCCTCAATCAACAACCATGCTGGATGGATCGTTAAGCGCCCCGAATTAGAAAGGCTCAAAGAGCTATCATTACAAAATGATAGTACTTCGTAAATTCTACCTAAAAGCCTAATGCTAATTAAAGCGAAAACGTTTGAACTTGAAATATGTCCTTTTGTACTTTTCTGATTTTATGTGATATCGTGTTTCAATTTTATGTGTGCTTTATGTCAGATTTCATGGCTGCAATTGATGCATATGCGAAGCCTTACATTTTCCTTACAGCTTATATAGAAAAGTCTGATGTCAAAAACGGTACCGAAAATCAACATGTCTGTTGCGCAGATTTACATCCTTCGAATGTCGGAGACGAGATGCTACAAAAGAGCTCGCTACGCTTAATTTGGGTAGATTGCGAAGTGGATTACCGTCCTAGTTAATGAAATGTCAGTCTTAGTACTTTTATACATTCATGTGTAATGCTGACATAAGCCATCTAAGGCCACAGCTGAAAAATGCTCTCTGCTCTCTGACATGTGTCTTGAACAAATAATGTCCTGTCCATGGAAATAGAAAATACAGTAAACCGAAAAAAAAAAAAATATTTTGGTTGCCTGTAAAGTCGGTTTACGGACGATTATTTTACGTGATAACGTCATTAGAAAATATTGATGAAAAATGAACAACACGCGGTGTTCCCAAGCGGTCCACCAACTAATTACTAACCGCACCCGACGCTGGTTGATTACGGTGATCGGACGACAGCCGATACACATGAGATTGCTCGGACAGTGTTGTGGTTTGGTAAGGAAACGCAAACACTGATGAGCTGCTCGTGAGTGTGTGCTACTCAACGAGCAATTAGTAAACGCACGCGCTCAAATTGGCTGTGAGCATTTTTTTTGATTTGGAAATGGGCACATACATATATACATATGTATGTCCAACATACAAGCTCCAGACTTTTTCACACGAATTCTTCAGAATCGTATTTGTCGTACATATAGGCATGTATCACCTGGATTACTCCTAAAGGTATGTCTACGTTTCATGCATGAGGTTTATCATGTCGTCACCTAAGTTTTTCATGCCCCCAGGTATGCAAACAAAATTCTATCCCATAGGCAAAATAGATGCCTCTCCATCGCTTGTTTCAGCTCAGGCGGAACGTGACAATGAGTCATACTTTTTCGTACGTGCAGCCGGTGTTCATCGATTTATAAGACGTTATCACGCCAAGAAATAATAATATTTTTGAGCTGTGATATAGTCACAAGCTATCGTGTTTCTGACTTGTGTTCCTAATGGAATGAACTGATCTCGCGAATTTTACAACAATTATAGAATCACAAATCGGTTTAACTGGTTGAGTTGGGGTGTCTGAAACACTTCACAAAAGTTGACATAACACTAACATTGTAGTTATAAAATACCAAGCAAACACTTCTTTTTTACAAACAGTGCAACTGATTAGGGAATTAGGTCAAAACATCATTCACAATTAAATTAATAAAAGAAATATATTACATTGTTTGAATAGACAGGAAATAAACTAAACATTCGTCTATTTATAAGAATAACATACAAATATTTAAATTCAGATTCATTATCAATACACTCATAAATTAAAAAAAAATTAAGTTACCTCCTGAGTATAGGAAATTGTGAGCAAGTTCAGCTTGCTCGGGGGTTACCCATTCTCCTAAAAAAGTTGAATTATGATATACGGATATATATATATACATTAGGGTGTCCCAAAAAGTCGACTTTGAAAATCTACAGGTCTTACCCCCAATATTGTACCTGGTACCCTAAAAGTTACATGAAATCCAAAACCGGCTTCCGCCCTGACTTCACTTCTCACTCAGTCACCCCGGAGTTATTGTCGGTGAATGTTGTATTGTAGCATTCTGTTTTGTGATGCCTTACGGATTACGTAGTGGAGATAATAACAATTTTTTAGTGGGCGGAACTAGCTATCAAACATCTGGTTCAAAGTTGCCATCAAATCGGCACGTATTGTCCGTATTATTTTATAATTTACGCGATGTAAAGCTAATTCTAAATGAAAGCGCAAATTTAGTTATTCGGGAAACCACGATATTCTGGGACAAGGCCAGAATTCCAACTCGAACAACGTATAACAGTGGAGAAAAACTTATGAACATGTATTCCCAATTGAGGGGTTGGCAAAACAATTCACAGAAAAATAAAAGTATATTTAGACAGCGAGAAGATGAATTTAAAAATAAGATTACCTCTTTGATATGGCTCATGCTGATGCTCTAAGAAGAGGATAAAGATTTTCATTTGCATCAAAGAGAACCAGGACGAAAAGGCTGCCTTTTGGGGGTTTATTGGAGCGAACCTCCTTAATACCCCAAAAATGTATTTCGTTGACAGACTACTCCTCCTAAACGCTTTTACGGATTTTGACCAAATTAGACATGTCAATAGAAGGCATCGAGGGGAAGGTTTTAAAGAAATAAAATCAAAAATCGGCCATACTATCGAGGAATAATCACCGACAGACTACACCTCCTAAACGCTTTGACGGATTTTGACCAATTTAGACATGTCAATAGAAGGCATTGAGAGGACCGGAAGGTTTCAAAGAAATAAACTCAAAAATCGGACATACCATCGAGGAATAATCACTGAAAACGTGTCCGATAGACTTAACATTAGAAATCACGCGCATCCGCATTTTGATAATAAACAACGCAGAAGGCTTTAAGCTTTAAACAAATCTGACATGGTGACAGTAAATACTCAGAGAAAAGTTTGTGAAAATAAAAATAAATATTTTTTCCTTTAGACTTCAATAATCATGCCTCGGAAAGCACGTTCTAATCTTGGTCGTCAAACAGCTCTGTCAACGAAATACGAGCTTTTTCGCACAGCGGCCTCTATATTGCTGTACGGAGTCCAAATCTGGGGTTATTGCTCTTTTGGGGAAGTAGAAAAATTCCTAAAATACTTTTTGAAGCGAATCTTTCGACTTCCATCATCTACGCCGAACTATATGCTGCACTTGGTAACTGGAGTCCCTCCGTTTTGTTTTTTTTTGCAGACCCTAAAGTTCCACGCAGATTATATAATGAAAGTACTAGATATGGATGAAGGAAAACTGCCAATAATTGTCCTGAAGCATATCATCGCGACAAGAGGGCACTTGGTTTCAAAAGTGGGAGGACCTGGCGGCAAACTATGACGTGAGCATAAATATTGGAGCCGATATAGAATCCACACATATAAAAACGATCTGTAACAACATCCTGAAAGAAGCGGGCAACGCCATGTATGACAGTTTTCTAGCTGAAGCATATTCACCGGTACATAGGCCGGCTTATAGTAGGCTGAACTTCAACTGCAATGGTAATGCGTCGTCGTACTTTTTAAATCGCTATTCTTTGCATATGATAAGGTCAATATTCAAATTGAGAGGAGAGCTAATAGATCTTCATTTCATTCCGCATCGACCTGACCTTCCAATTTTATGTAACCTGTCTAACCTTAAGGAAAGAGAGGATGTATACCATTTCGTTGGAAGAGGTCCAATCTTAAAAGAAATCCGTGTGAGATAGTATCGTTGGACTTCAACGAGGTTATTAACGTATTAAACGGTAATTGTGGGTGGGAAGCTCTATACAACTATGCCACAGCTGCAAGCAGCTATAGAATCCGTATTTTGGAAAGCGATTTTTGATCACACTTAGTGCAAAGGTGCGATATTAAAGTCATTTTTAGGGTTCCGTACCCGAAGGTAAAACGGAATCCTATTACTGAGACTTCGCTGTCCGTCCGTCCGTCTGTCACCAGGCTGTATCTCATGAACCGTGATAGTTAGAGAGTTGAAATTTTCACAGATGATGTATTTCTGTTGCCGCTACCACGACAAATACTAAAAACTAAAAATTAATATTTAAGGGGGGCTCCCATACAACAGACATGATTTTCATACAAAAAATCCTGCCTGCAACCAAGATCTGTCATTTGATGAGGTAACATACATAGTCTCTTTCATATTTATATATACAGATGGTACGGAACCCATCGTGCGCGAGTCCGACTCGCACTTGGCCGTTTTTTTTTTTACTTTGTACAGTACATTAGCCTTATCGTGAATATGGTAGACGGCTTTAAGCCAAACCAAATAAGACAAATAAGCAGTCTATATCTAATTTCCCAAAGACCAAAAACACAGTCTGTAACCTCCATAGTGTATATACAGTCTAGTGACTTCAAGTGGTATTGCAGTAGCAGTTATCCACTCCTCTCTACATATTCAGCTTCAAGTCGGCACGTCTTAACGATGTTCAATTGACATGAAATTTATTTCAGGTATTCAGGATATCCATAGGTACAATACAAAAGGGTAAGACCTCAACATTGAAGAATTTTTCTTTTATCTGTTAAATGTGGGACACCCTAATATACATGCATATATATATATATTTTAATAAAATGTAAATACGGAATATATTTGAACCGAATTGTTAAGGTTTTTTTTTTCACTGTCATATATATAATGCTCGGTAGGTTCTTATAGGTATTGACAGTGAAGATCATTTCTATTAGGTTACTGGGTATTTAAAGGCGATCATTCATTTTGAAAACTGACGTCTCTAACTAATTTAAAAAAGATACTTTATCAGAATCCCTTGTGTTTACGCGTCGTAGTTTTACATATTTAGTGAATAGTGAAAAAAATAGATAGGATGCGATAGGATGCGTTTATCCCATTTTTTTTATAATAAAAAAATTAATTAAAATTACCTTCGACAATAACAACACATTCGGTTTCATCTGTTCCATGGCAATTGGTTGCAATACATGAGTATTTTCCTGAATCTGAAGGCTTGCAATCAATTATTTCCATTGTTACAACTCCATCTGAATGCGACATCGCATACTCATATTTACTAAGCTCGCGTTTGTCTTTATACCATTTCACGGTTGGCACTGGCTTGCCACTTAAGCAGCACAACAATTTACACGTATCCCGAGCTTGCATAACGCGTGGCCGTAGAAGGAATGTAAAACTAGGTGCTGATTCAGATTCTTCCTGCCAAAATGTGTAGGGGAGAGGTTCACGCCTTCTCACTGGAGTTGTTTCCTGCCTATAAACTGGCGGCTGTTTCGGCAGTGGTTGAATGTTTAAGAAAACAATTTCTTCTCGAGAACCGTAATGATTTTCCGCACGGATAATATACTCTCCCCGGTCTTCGAGCCTAACGCGATTAATAATGAAATAGTAATCATCACCAACATAGCGTTTCATGAATTTAACACTTTGTCTAAGTTCTTGATTATTATGTGACCATGTTAGAGTTGGTGTGGCAACAGCAATACACCTACAGTAGAATTTAACGCTTTGACCTTCGTAACAGAATTGAGATGAGGGTCGAATAACAAATCGTGGAGCAGCTTGACGTCGGTCGAATGAGGTGTCGTAAATCTTGTATTTTTCCATTAAAAGTTTGCGCAAAGCGGAGTATTCAGATAATCGACCAATTGGAAGGATGTATTTTTCAAAGTCTTCATACTTTTTGCGTAGTTTATCCCTGAATGCAAGATACTTTCCACGCGCAATCCGCTCCGTACAATCGCTATGATCACCGGTTAACCAGGGATGCAATAAACATTCGTGCGCTGTCATACGTTTTTCCTTATTAGCTACGAGAAGTGAACGAATAAAATGTTTGCCTTCTTCTGATATATGACGAAAAGCTTCCTCATCGAACTCCCAGTCACATGCTTTCACATTCTTCAGAGTGGCGATGTCATTATCGCCTGCGAATGGGGACAGACCGCTTAGACTATCGGACGAAAGTGATGACCAAATGATGGCGAAAAATAAAAGAACGTATCTTGTGTTATCATTTGACATTTTCAAAAAAAAACTTAGACACTTACAGAACATAGGATAGTACTCCGATTGCCCACATATCAGTGTAGAAACCCACTGGTTCACGGTTTACTATTTCGGGTGCTGCAAATTCAGCAGTTCCAGTGGTAATTTTTACAACTTCATTTGGATCAAGCTTTGTAGCCAAACCGAAGTCAATGAGCTTAATGTTTGTATTCTTTCGTGTTTGGCACATAATATTTTCTGGCTTAATATCTAAATGTATGATATTGTTTTCATGCATGTGCCTTACGCCCTCGCAAATTTGACGTATGTAGTTGATAACCTCGGCTTCAGACATTACATAGTTCTCGTCTGTTATGCGCTCGAAAAGCTCACCACCCGAAAGGCTTAACACGGAACATGAGAAAAACATATGTTTTAAAGAAAAATAGCATGAAGATAAGAAAAACTTACAATTCGAATATAAGGACCATTTCGTCATCATCCTCAAAAGCGTCATGAAGGTTAATGAGTTTCTGGTGATGTAATTGGTTCATTATGTCGATTTCGCGTCGTATTAAATCTTTTTCGATTTCATGTGATACTGGAATAAATTTGGCGGCAAAAATATTGCCCGTGCTTCTTTCGCGACATCTATGGACCACACCGAATGCACCTGTTCCAATTTCCTCCAAGATATCATATCGATCATATACGCTATTGTGAGATATCTCAACTGGTTGTGGTACATATTTCGAATAAACGTCAAAGACATATGAATCATAATCTTTAATCGGACCGTCGGCTCTTCCTCTGACCTTCTTTCCATTTTCGTCGATTTCCCATTTTTTCTCTTGTTTCTTCTTCTTTCCAGTGTCTTTCATAGTGACCAATGTACTTACCTCGGAAGGATCAGAACGACCGTAAATATTTTCAGCATAAATTCGGAAATCATACTGATGGCCGGGTGCTAGGCCAGTAACAGCCATTGATGTAAATCTGGTATTACCAACACGAATCCATGAGGACATTGGATGCTCTCGTTTTTCTACTAAGTAATTGGTAATATTGGAGCCACCATCCCATACTGGTGTTTTCCAGCTTAAAGATAGGGAATCCATTCCAATATTTTCTATTATGGGGAATCTGGGAGGGTCAGGGCGATCGCTAATTTGTATCCTTATAATAGCTGCATCTGAACCTAATTCATTCTCAGCCGTAATACGATATGGTCCCGAATCAAGTTTTGAACCATCTCGAATTGTGAGAATAGCATGACGTTCCTTAACTTCCACACTATAATGTCCGCCTGCCTCAATGGTTTCACCATCACGAATCCAATTAATCCGTGGTTTTGGGAAGCCCGTAAATGGAATTTTAATAACCACATTTTCGCCTTTGTCGAAATATGCACTATCACGGAATCTTGGTGGAACATTTATCTTCGGTGAAGCTGTAAAAAATCTGCATTTAGATATCTGAATATATGTCCTCTAGATAACTTACTCATTATTACTAAGGATGCTCTGGTGGATTTGGCGCCTGCTTTATTCACTGCACGACATACATATTCATCGGCGTCTTCACCGAAAACGTCGTTGATATTTAAAAAGTAAGTTTCTCCTTCATTGTAAATATGGTATCTCGCACCGTTCGTAATCTCACGAGCTCCTTTATACCAGCTTATTACAGGCTTTGGAACCCCAGTTATTTCACAAGAAAATTGAGCATTATGATTTTGAATACAATTGGCATCACGGAGTGGTTTAACAATTATTGGCGGTGAGGCCGCCTTTGGGTCAATGATTTTCACCGACGTGGAAGCAGATGATTCTTTTGACAAACCAGCTTCATTTTGAGCGAAAACACGGAACTCATACTGACGTCCTTCAATAAGATTTGAGCAATTAATTTGTGTTGTTGGACAAATCGCAACATTAACACGTTGCCACGTTGTGGTTCCAACTTCACGCTTATCGATCCAATAACCTTGTATATGAGCTCCACCATCTGACTCTGGTTTCTCCCATTCCAGATGAACAAATTCTTCACCAATTTCAAGAATCTTCGGTATACCAGGTGGCGATGGTGCATCAAATGGCGCCTTAGCTTTGACTGTGTTAAGACCTTCCAGTGGTTCACCTATGCCATTTTCATTCACAGCCATAACACGGAAAATATATTCCTGATTCTCAGTTAGACCTTGAACTGAGAATGATAAATCCTTGCAAAAACTGGAGACGGTTATCCAATGTTGTGATGTTATATCCTTGCGTTCGACAACATAATGTGTTATTCGCATGCCACCGTCGTACAATGGAGGACGCCAGGAAAGCGTGCATGAATGCTTGTTTATATTCGAAATTCCCATTGGACCAACTGGAGGGCCAGGTAGCCCTGTCACGCGTGCTTCGAAACTACCAACAGCTGTTCCACTATCGTTACTAAGTTCAATATTATAAACTCCGCCATCATCTTTTCGAATGTCCCGAATGTATATAGAAATGAAATCATCGAACACCGTATACTTAAAGTGTTCACTGTCCGATAAGACTTCATTATTTTTCGATATAGTAACTTGCATAGGTTGGTCTCCTGAATAATATACTTTGATTTTGGTATTATCATTTTCTGAGAGATACACTTCAGTGGGAATTCTAGTTATCAAAGGTTGAGAACCCACTTTTAGGTGGCTAGTAGTATGAACAAAACCAAGTGAATTGATGGCTTCACATGTGAAGTCTCCTTCATCTGATGATTGTACATCAGAAATGTGAAGACGGAATATGCCATCCTTTGTGTCGCTGGTAAATCTACCACCAATTTGAATTTCTTTTCCATTACGCAACCATCTTGCAGTCGGTTCTGGTTTTCCAGTCGCTTGACATTGTAACATACAATATTTACCTAAAGGCACTACACGATCTTGCAGGCGTGTAACCCAATCAGGTTTCTCTCCTCCAAGTACCTCACACACCTTAATCGGCATCGTGCAAGAGCTCGGCTCTGAGCGACCAGCAGCATTGACTGCAAAAATCCTGAACTCATACTGACCCAATTCTATAAGGTTAATTGCTGTATAATCAGTGCCTAGCACATTGTAATCGTTACATTTAACCCAAATTGCGCCTCCAATATCCCTGCGTTCAATAATATAACCAGTAATACGCGATCCCCCATCTCTCTCTGGTATGGACCATTTTAGATCAACATAGTTCTTGCCCACTTTAACGACTTCGGGTGTACCAGGCGGTGAAGGTACGGTAAATTTGCCCTTCAGTTTGAACTTTAAGGATGGAGGAGATGGTTTGCTGAAGCCTGCGGCGTTCTTAGCTTTAATGCGGAATTCGTATTCATGACCGTTAACTAAGTTGTAAAGCTGGTATTTTGTGTCCTTAATCAGGTATTCATAGGTGTTCCATGATGTATCGTTTGCAACGTCCCTATATTCTATTTGATAACCTTGTATACGAGATCCACCATCAGATGATGGTCGATCCCATATAAGTGTAACATTTCCTGAGTCCCAGTCAATTACTTTTGGTTGGCCTGGTGGTTCAGGTACAGTGAATTGATGTTTAGCTATGACAGGCTCGTCTAATTCCAATGGTTTACTAAGACCATACTGATTTTCTGCTCTGATGCGGAAATTGTATTTTCGGTTTGGCTCCAAGCCCATAGCATCATAATGTGTACTCCGAACAAAGCTGCTCACTTTGACCCAACTGCCACTGTTATCTTGTTTCTCAACAACATAATTTGTGATAGGCGATCCGCCGTCGTCGATAGGTGTCTTCCAAGAGAGCGTGCAGGTGTCGGGTGTTATGTCAGAAACAGCAAGCGGCCCTAAGGGAGGAGATGGTCTGTCGACCACTGTTACATGACAAGCTGCTGTATCATATCCCTCGGAGTTAGTTAATGTTATTTGGTATGATCCGGTTTCAGAGCGTTGAGCACTCTTATTTATAAACACGGTATTGAAATCTGTAGTTTCAAATCTGATTCGCTCATCACAAAGTACTTCTTTATTGTTTATAGTCCATGTTGGTTTCGGCCTTGGTTTACTATTGAATGGCACAGTTATACGCAATTCTTCACCAGCGCAAATAATTATATCTCGTATTTTCAAGTCAGATGTTATCTTTGGTGCTGATGGAGGTGAACGACAAAGTATTCCGTCGGATAATGAACTAAATGGACCTTGTCCGGCGGCGTTTACCGCGGCCACGCGGAACTCATATTCACGATTTTCGATAAGGCTGGGAATTTTACAGGTGAGATCTGGACAGTGAGCTTGAATGGCCTTGGTCCATTTTTCTTCAGAAAGGAGACGTTTCTCTATAACATAACCAGTTATTGGCGAACCACCGTCGTGACGGGGCTTATTCCATGTGATCGTAATGGAATCTCCAGTTGAATCAACTCCCCTTGGCGTTCCTGGGGCCCCTGGTACATCAAATGGATGCCTTGCACGTATTGGATGCTCAGTATAACCCGGCTCAGAAATTCCATACTGATTTGCTGCACATACTCGGAACTCATAGTCCTTTCCAATTACCAAATTTCTTATTCTTGCAAATGGTACAGTACAGTAACTGCTAACCTTTGACCAAGTTGAATTTCCTTTCTCTCGTTTTTCGACAACATAATTGGTAATAGGCGAGCCACCGTCATCCTTTGGAGGATTCCAGTACAGAGTTAAAGACTCACCAGCGAATTCTTCTACTCGAATATTTGTTGGGGGCTTTGGTTGATCAAGAACTTTCACATTGATGGTGGCGGTGTCAAAACCAGATGGATTTTTCAGTTGTAAACGATATTGACCAGAGTCTTCACGTTTTGAATTCTTAACTACAAAGCTTGCAGCATCATCGGTTAAGTTCTGGAACATGCGTTGACCGTCATTCAATGCGATATCATTTGCATACCAGTGAGCCGTAGGCTTCGGAAAACCAATGTATGGCACGTGAATACTAAAATCTTCTCCAGCACGAACAACAATATCTCTAACACCACCCAAATCCATACAAGGTTTGTTGGGTTGCTCTTCTATCACTATTGGACTCGATGGTTTAGATGGATCAGAACGACCTACTTCGTTTGCAGCAATTACACGAAATACATATTCTTGACCCTCTGTTAGGTCTGGCACCGTATATAAAAGGTTGTTTATAGGGAATTCATTTACTGGTTTCCAATCTTTAGAACCCTTTGGTTTTATTTCCAAAAAGTAACCCTTAATTTTAGATTTCCCATCGTTTCGAGGTGGCCTCCACGATAATGTGACACTATTTTTGGTGATACGATCTGCCTTGGGTGGCTCTGGTGCATCGGGTTTATAGCGCTGTAATTGAGCTGTTATCGGTTCTGATGGTTTAGAAGGTTTTCCTGGTCCTGCTTCATTAACAGCTAGTACACGGAATTCATACCGCGAACCCTCATGTAGGTCTTGAACGGTGAAACTTGTATTTGGAGTCGGATAGTTATTGCATTTTATCCATTCACCTCCACGCTCGCGACGTTCAACAATATACCCAGTGATTGGTTTGCCACCACAGCATTCCGGAGGATGCCATTCAAGACTAGCAGAAGACGGGCTATAGGCAATTACTTCAGGTTGACTTGGTGCATCTGGTGGATCAAACGGTGACTTGGCTACTACCGGTTTACCTTCCAATGGCTCCGATATGCCGTAAATATTTTCTGCACTTACACGGAAGATGTATTTCTTTCCCTCTGTTAAATTCTTTGCAGTGTAATTGTTATTCTGGCAGTAGCCAGGCAACGGACGCCAAAGATCAGTTCCAGCTTCAGCTATTTCCACAATATAGCCAGTTATTTCACTACCTCCATCATCCTTTGGTTGATTCCAGGATAGGGATATATGATCTTGAGTAACTTCTGTGTAATTTAAAGGACCTTGTGGAGGGCTTGGCTTATCTACTACTATAACCTGTATATCGGCACTATCTTTCCCAAAAGCATTTACTGCCGATATATTGTAGATACCTGCATCTTGCCGGGTACTTTTCTCAATGCGGAGAGTCGATTCCTCAACATTAGTGTCATATGATACCCTGTTACTTAAAGATAATTTAATACCTTCTCTAGCCCATTCTACGGTCGGCGTTGGCGCTCCAGCTATTGGAATATGAATGCAAATGGGTTCACCAGCATGCACTTTAATCTTACGTCCAACTAAGTTATCGAGGAACAGCCTTGGTTTTTCTTTCATAGGCCTTGCCGATAAAACTAATGATGGTTCCGATGGTTTACCATTTCCGGCAGCATTTACTGCTGACACTCGATATTCGTATTGGTGACCATCAGTGACACGGTCATCCGTGTAGTTATTGTTCGAAGTAGGTTGTCCATTAATTTTAATCCATCGACCTGTAGCTTTGTCGCGACGTTCAATATCGTAGCCTATAATTGGTGAACCTCCATTGCTGATTGGTGGGCTCCACTTGACTGAAATGTGGTCCTTGTCACTATCAATAAGTTCCGGTCTACCGGGTTGACCTGGAACATTATACTGGTTCTTAGCTATAATTGGCTCCTCTGATGTTAATGGATCGGAGGTCCCTTGAAGATTTTCCGCCATTACACGGAATTCGTATTGAGTACCTTCCAATAGTCGTGGTATTGTGGCATGATTATACTTGGCATTCACGTATGTTACAGCTGGCACCCAACCGCCGCCATGAGTTAGATCGCGTTTTTCAATAACATAGGCCGAAATTTCAGATCCTCCGTTGTCTTTAGGTGGCTTCCACGATACCGTTACGGAGTTAGCAGTTACTTCCTCAAATTGCATTGGCCCCGTTGGTGGACCAGGTCTATCAAGAACTATTAATTTAAACGATCCATCGTCGGTTCCTGAATCGTTGCGTAAAAGGAGATGGTACGTTCCAGAATCTTCTCGTTTGCAGTTAACTGTGTGAATAACTGTGTGATATCCAATAGATGTAACTGTTGTACGCTCATCTGTTTCAATAGGTAATGAATCCCGATCCCAAATTACATCAGGAGCTGGTTCTCCTATAAAATGTATGTCAGTGTGGAAAATGAGACCAGCCTTAATGCGAATTTCATGAAGAGGAGTTATTATTTTTGGTGCCAAATAACGTGCCCTCGCTGTAATCATATCCGAAGGCTCCGATGGTTCTGATTGCCCTGCCGGATTGACAGCAATAATTCGAAATTCATAATCTTGACCTTCGGTTAGATCTGGAACAGTTGCTGATGTTTTATTTGGTGGTACATGTACAACATTGACCCAATATGGTGTGCCCTTTTCCTTCTTTTGTATAATGTATTCCGTAAGTGGAGCACCGCCATCAGACTTTGGTGGCGCCCAAGTAAGATTTACATGGTTCTGACCCCAGTCGGTGATTGCTGGCTTACCAGGAGAACTAGGTTCATCAAACTCGTTCTTCGCAATTATACTCGAGGCAGTTTCAAGTGCATCGGATTCACCAACAGCATTCACGGCTTTGACGCGGAATAAATATTCTTTTCGATGGGTAAGACGATTAACATCATGTACAAGGTGGGTACTCATACCAGCATCAGACCAAGTTCCACGTGATATATCCATTTTTTCAATCACGTAATGGAGAATTGGAGATCCACCATCGTCTTTCGGTAAATTCCAAGTTAAGTGACAACCATTCTTAGTTATTTTGGAAATATCTAGAGGTCCAATTGGTGGACTTGGGCGATCCAGAACCGTAGCGTGTGCAGAAGCGGTGAATTGACCATGTTCGTTTTTAAGTGTGAGCGAGTAACGTCCAGCATCACTTCGATTGCAAAATGGAATTTCAAAAGTAAGTTCATTTTGATATAAAGACATATCAACACGAGGACTTGGTTCAATTGGCACACCATTTAAAGACCATGAAAATGATGGACGAGGTGAAGACTCAATTGGAAGTACCCATCCAAGTCGTTTTCCTGCTTGAACAGTTATATCTTCCAGAAGGTTTTTGTCGAAGGAAGGAGGAATAAATCGTGGCTTTGCAGTTATAGTTACTGAAGGATCTGATGGTTCACTGGCACCTCCTTTGTTTAGAGCTATAACACGGAATTCGTATTGCTCATTTTCAGTCAATTCTGAAATGGTCGCCTTTGTTTGATTAGACGGTATTTGTAATGCCTTTTCCCAAGGACCAAACTTAGAACGTTTTTCTATTATGTAACCTATAACTGGTGAACCACCATCTTTCTTAGGCGCTGCCCATTCCAAATCAACATGGTCCTTATCCCAATCAGTTGGCTGTGGCTGACCAGGCTTATCAGGCCTGCCAAATGGATCTTTTGCTGTAATAGCTTGTGTCGTTGAAAGTGGAAGAGATTCACCTTGCTTGTTTACGGCACGTACACGGAAGTTATAATCATGGTTTTCAATCAAATTATCTGCTCGGATTTCTGTATCAGCACACTCACCTACAGGCACCCATCGTAAAGTTTCTGTGTCCATTTTCTCGACAATATAGTGTGTAATTTCAGATCCACCATCATCTTTAGGTGGACGCCAACAAAGTGTTACTGAGTTTTTGGCTATTACTTTAGGTTTTAGGGGACCTTCTGGCGGTAACGGTATGTCAAGAACGGTAACGTTGACTGTAGCTTTGTCAGTACCATTTATATTGCGAGCTATGAGAACATACTCGCCTGTGTCCGAACGTTTAGCATCTACAACTCGCAGTTTTGTACGGTAATCTTCATTTATGATCTTAATACGGTCGGTATTAAGTACCATGTTATCCTTATGTGTCCAGTCCTTACTTGGAGGAGGTTCACCAATAACGGGAACATCAAAGTCGAATGTTTGTCCTGCTTTAACTTTGATATCAACCATATACTGGCGGTCAATTTTAGGGGGAAGATTCTTAGGCCTTGTAAGATGAGGTTGTGTAGGATCACTCGGCTCTCCGGGGCCAGCTTTATTATATGCTTTAACCCGGAATTCGTATTTTAAGCCTTCAATTAAATCAGAAACCTTTCCAGTGACAATATCGCCATCGATTTCTGCACATTTTTCCCAATCGGGACTGTATTTGTCCTTCTTTTCAATAATGTATCCCATAATGGCCGAACCTCCGTCTTTTTCAGGCCTTTCCCAATTTAGCTCAACAAAGGTCCTGTCGAAGTCTTTAATGATAGGTGTACCTGGTTTTGATGGTTCATCATATGGATTTTTAGCTTCGATTGCATGTGGTGTCGTCAATGGATCAGATGTACCTTGACGGTTGCGAGCTTTGACACGGAATTTGTATTTATGACCAGGAGTTAGATGATCTATCTTAATGCTTGTAGTTGGTCCATCAGTCTCGCCGGCTGGTACCCAACGCCCAGTTATTTCATCTAGTTTTTCTACAATATAACTCTCAATAGGTTGACCGCCATCATCATCGGGCGGTGACCATTTCAGTGTACAACCGTTAGCGTGTACATCCGTGACTTTAAGTGGTCCATTGGGTGCTGCAGGGCTATCTACTACTATCACTTTCACGTCCGCGGTATCATTTCCGTTAGAGTTTTCAGCAGTTACTGTGTAGAGGCCAGTATCAGAACGCCTAGCATTTCGGACAATTAGTTTCGTATTATAGTCTACATGTTGTACTTTGATACGCTCAGAAGGAAACACTTCACGTTTATTATGAATCCATTTGGTCTTTGGTGGTGGTTCGCCAGACACTTTAATGTCATACGAGAAGTTTTGTCCAGCTTTAACGTGGATTTCAATAAGATTCGTTCGGTCAATAAGTGGTGCTTGATTTCGCAGTTTTGCTATAATTGGCCCTAATACATCACTCGGCTCACCGAGGCCAGCTGCGTTTGTAGCAATAACTCTAAATTCATAAGCCTGTCCCTCGATCAAATCCGGAACAATTGCCTTGTTCTCAGTAGCTGGTACTTCACAGGCTTTTTCCCATTGTCCGTATTTATCTTTCTTTTCAACGACATAACCGGTAATTGGTGAACCCCCATCACTTAGTGGGGTCGTCCATGCCAAATCCACATGATTCTGATCCCAGTCAGTAGCTCGAACATTTTCGGGCTTGCCTGGTTCATCGAATGGATTTTTAGCAATAATGCTTTCTTCAGAAACTAATGGAATTGATTCTCCTTCAGCATTAACTGCAATTACTCGGAATTTATACTCTCCTCCTGCGGTTAACCCTGTAACATCTGAATGGGGCTCAGTCGCTCTACAAGCAGGAACCCAACATCCTGTCTCAGGATCCATTTTGTCAATTTGATAGTATTCAATTGGTGTGCCGCCATCGTCTTTTGGCCGCTTCCATTTAAGGTGACAACCTTCTTTATGAACATTGGATATTTGTAGTGGTCCTTCAGGTGGTGCAGGCTTATCGGTTACAATAACATTTATAGTCACTGTGTCTTTACCCGATGAATTTGTTGCTGTTACAGTATATTCTCCAGAATCTGAGCGTTCCGTCTGTCGTACAATTAATTTGGTGTAATAGTTCGGGGTTTCAATAGTAATATTCTTTCCAGATGACAACGGGCAGTTTGAGAATTTCCATTCAACCTTCGGTGCTGGTTCGCCAGTGATGTTAGCATCAAACTTAAGAGATGTTCCTACTGATATTGTCGTGTCGCGAAGATTGCGTCGATCAATTTTAGGTGCTAAATATCGTGGTTTAGCTATGAAGGTCTTGCCGGGATCGGACGGTTCGGATTGACCTGCTTTATTAACGGCTATAACACGGAATTGGTATTCATTGCCTTCAATTAATCCATGGACAGTTGCAACTGTTAGAGGCAAATCCGTTTCGCAAGCCTTTTCCCACATTGGGCTATATTTATCTTTCTTCTCGATAATGTAACCAGTTATTGGTGAACCACCGTCACTGGCTGGTTCTGCCCATTTAAGTTCAATATGGTTCGCAGACCAGTCGTTAGGCTCTGGGGCTCCAGGTTTACAACTTGTAGCTGTGAAGAGATAAGTACTTCGATATGTATTTATAACAATAAACTAAATTTTATACATACTGAATGGATCCTTAGCTACAATAGGTCCAAATGTTTCTAATGGCTCCGATTCTCCTTCTTTATTAATAGCTTTAACACGGAATGAGTATTCGTGACCTGGTATTAAGCCATCGACAGTGAATTCCGGACCCGTTGCCTTACCAACTTGTATCCAGACACCAGTGTCTGGATCGTACTTTTCAACAGAGTAGCAATCAATTGGCTCGCCGCCATCATCTTTTGGTTTCTTCCATTTCAATTTACATCCTTCTTTATGGACATCGGAAACTTCCAAAGGACCTTCCGGTTTTCCCGGTTTACCTAAAAAAACAAAAAACGGATTATTTCCAATTTACCTTTATTTTGCTTGCAAATACTTATGACGACGATTTCAAATTCCACAGTATCTTGACCATAGTTGTTATGAGCTTGTATTTTGTATGTTCCGGTATCTTTACGCTTTGGATTATCATTGAAAAATTTCGTATTGTATGGCTTGCTTTCAATACGGCAATGAGCTGATATTGGAACAGATTTGCCATTAAGATACCATACGACGTCTGGTGGGGGTTCGCCGCTTATTTTGATGTCCAAGAATATTGGCTCTCCTTCTTTAACATTATACTTGTGTATATTTTTACGATCTATCTTTGGAGCCACTGCAATGAAGAAAAGGATTTTTGTTTGTCTGGTTTAAGGGAACCACAAAGTTCATAAAGATCTTACATCGACGTGGTTTAGTAATAACAGATTCGCTCGCGTCACTAGGTTCTCCGGGACCAGCGGCATTAACACCACGTATCCTAAATTCGTATTCAGTATTTTCGTCAAGGTTCGGTACGTTGGCTTTACATTCGCCTGCGATTGCTGGTGCCGGAACTTCAACAGCCTTCACCCATTTGTTAGTACCTTTTTCGCGTTTTTCAACAACGTATCCAGTAATAGGTGACCCACCGTCGTTTAGTGGTGGATTCCATTTTAAATCCACATGATCCTTGTCCCAATCAGTAACTTCAGGTTTGGAAGGCTTGCCAGGTTCATCTGCAATTGAGAGCTTTATTTCGACGAAATGTTGTTAAAAGAACATCGTTCAACTTACCGAATGGATTTTTGGCTATAACTGACTTATCAGTCTCCAGTGGCTCTGATTCCCCTTCGCTATTAACTGCCAAGACTCGGAATTTGTACTCTTTATCGGGAACTAAATTGAGGAGTTCAGCAAAAGGTTCCTTAAACCGGCCAGACGGTAACCATCGTCCTGTATCAGTGTCCATTTTTTCCACAATATAATGATCAATTGGTATGCCACCATCATCAAGCGGAGGATTCCATTTTAACTTGCAACCCTCTTTATGAACATCCGATACACGCAGTGGTCCCTCAGGTTTACCTGGTTTATCCAGTACGGTAATATCAAATGATGCTTCATCACGTCCAGAATCATTTTCCGCTTTTATAGTATATTTTCCGGTATGGCTACGTTTGCTAATAGCAATACTAAACTTTGTCCGATACGGCTCTAGATCAATATTGATTGTATCGTCGTCTTCAATGCGAGCTTTGTTGTGGTACCAAATCTTATGTGGTGGTGGTTCGCCTGATATTTTCACATCCAATCGAACATGTTGACCAGATTTAATTGTAATATCCTTGAGATTAGTGCGGTCAATTTTTGGCGCGGCGAAACGATCTTTGGCTGTAACTATATCTGATGCATCTGATGGGTTACTTAAACCGGCTTTATTGATTGCTTTTACGCGAAATTGATACTTCTGTCCTTCAATCAAATCGTTGACGCGAGCCTCACATTTGGGTGTATTTGTTTCAAGTACTTTTTGCCATTTATTTGTTAGGTTATCTTTTTTCTCAATTAGGTAACCTGTTATAGGTGCGCCATTATCACTATCCGGTAATCGCCACTTAAGATCAGCATGGTTCTTAGACCAATCAACAATTTCTGGTTTTCCTGGTTTTTCAGCAACTTGGTAAGGATTTTTGGCTACTGTAGGTGAATCGGTTACCAATGGTTCAGATTCACCTTCTGCATTTACCGCCTTAACCCGGAACATATACTCTTTTCCCTCAGACAGACCTGTTACATTAGCTTCAGGTAACTTGCTTGTACAAACTGGTACCCACCGGCCAGTTTCTGTGTCCATACGTTCAACTACATAATGATCAATAGGTTCTCCGCCATCGTCTTCTGGTTTTTGCCAAGTAAGCTGTACACTTTCTGCTGTAACGTCGCTTACTTTAAGGGGTCCATTTGGAGTTGATGGCTTACATACTACTTCCAATTCTACATCAACAGTATCGGTTCCGGAGTCATTAGTTGCTGTGACTGTATACACACCTCGGTTAGCACGTTTAACCTTTGGTATAATGAACGTCGTTTTATAGTCTTCGTTTTCAATTTTGAGGCTGTTCGTTGTTTTTAACGGTTCATTTGAAAAAGTCCACGTAACTTTTGGTGGAGGTTCTCCTTTTATAGACGCTTCAATATGCAGTAGTTGACCACTTCGTAAAGTTTTTTTCTGTAGATTTTTTCTATCGATATGTGGTGCAAGGAACCTTGGCTTAGCAGTAACTGATTTTGAAACATCACTAGGCTCACTAGGCCCAGCTTTGTTAACTGCTACAATTCGGAATTCATATTCATGGCCTGGTTCGACATTAGTAACAGTTCCTGAAGTGTGGTCACCAGGTACTGTAGCTGCATCCACCCAAGCACGTCCAGATTTATCACGCATTTGAATTATGTATTTCTGAATTACTGCGCCTCCATCATTCTTTGGTGGCTGCCATGAGAGATCAACGAAGTCTTTGTCCCAATTAGTAGGTTCTGGTCGGCCAGGCTTATCGGGCTCGTCAAATGGATTTTTGGCAATAATAGGTTTGTCGGATTCTAGGTCTGGCGATTCCCCTTCTTTATTGATAGCTCGCACACGGAATTTGTATGATTTACCTTCCTGCAAACCCATAACCTTCGCTTCGGGCTCTGAGCTTTTACCGCATGGTAACCACTGTCCTGTATGTGGATCTAGCTTTTCAATTTCATAGTAATCTATTGGAGCACCACCATCGTCTTGTGGCTTCTTCCATTTAAGTTTACAGCCATGTTTTGTAATGTCTTGGACATCGAGTGGTCCTTCAGGCTTTCCAGGTTTTCCTAAGATAGTTACATCTAGTTCTGCAGTATCCTCTCCTACTTCATTTGTGGCTCTAATGGTATATTTTCCACTTTGTGAACGATTTGTTCGTAAAACAAAAAATTTGGTATTGTAGTCGACACAGTCAATACGCAGATTGTCATCAGTAGTAACAGGTTGGTCCTTAAATAACCATTCAACCTTAGGAGCTGGTTCACCCCTGATGTTAATGTCAAGACTAATAGATAGACCAGCCTTTACAATAACAGGTTTTAAATTCGTTCGATCGATATGTGGCTTTACTATAATGAGAGACATACATATAATGATTTTTATTTAAAATATTTAAAGAACTTACAATATCTTGGTTTCGCCGTGTGCCAATTAGTTTGCTCTGATGGTTCCGAAGGACCAGCTTTGTTTACTGCACGCACTCGGAACTTGTATTGTTGGCCTTCTTCAAGTTTGTTGACTGTACCTTTGCAAATGGGTCCGTCAATTTCGACAGCCTTTACAAAATGACCTGAATCTTTATCCATGACTTCAATTATATAGCCAGTTATTGGAGTTCCACCATCTCTAATAGGCGGTTCCCACTTTAGTTTAACATGGTGCTCGTCCCAATCTTCGAATTCTGGAAGACCAGGAGCTGCTGCAATGTCATAGGGGTTCTTCGCAACTATGGCTGACTCTGTTTCTAAAGGTTCAGATTCACCCTCCTCATTCACGGCTTTAATACGGAATTGGTATGCATGATTTGGTTCTAATCCCTTAATTTCTTGTTCACACTTATCGGGATCAACATGTCCACAAGGTATCCATCGACCAGATGTTGTATCCATTTTTTCAATAATATACCCAGTAAGGGGCACACCGCCATCATCTTTGGGTTTCTTCCACTTCAATTTACATCCTTCTTTATGAACTTCTGCTACTTCCAAAGGACCTTCCGGTTTAGTGGGCTTATCAAGAATTAAGATATTGAGGGTGGCTTCGTCCACACCGTTAACATTTTCAGCTCGTAAAGTGTATAAACCACTATCCTTACGACTAGTATTCAACAATGTTATCTTTGTGTTATAATCAATGTTTTCGATTCGAGTATTGCCAGTTTCTAATAAGGGTTTCTGCATAAAACTCCAAATAAGTTCCGGTGGAGGTTCACCAGTAACGTCAATATCTAATTTAATAGTTTGTCCAGCGCGTACTTTAACATCCTTCATTTTTTCACGATTGATTGTTGGTTTTACTAAACGAATACATAAAGAAAGCTTTAGACTACAGGATTAAAATGAAATTTTTTTTTTAAAAATATTCAATATAACCATGCGTATCTGTGGGATGATAAAAAAGCTTTGCAATATCGCTAGTCAGAGACTGTCGTTTTGGTTCTAGATTAGAAAGCGTTAGCGAATGGTAAACTAATTAGTTTGGAAAATGCTAAATAAATATTGGCTCTAAGAGAAATATGGTTCTCACAGTTTCTCGGCTTGGCAAGGTGTGGCGCAGTAGCTTCACTTGGTTCACTCTGACCCGCCTTATTTACGGCACGGACACGGAATTGATACAGGTTACCTTCCTTCAAACCAAGAACTGTTGCGTTTGTCGCTGGACCCTAAAAACATATTCCATGAGTAGTTATAAAAAATAGAATTAATGTTAATATTTATATAAGGAACTTAGTTACATCTGTTACTAAAACCTCATCCCAATGAGGTGAAAACTTGTCTTTTTTCTCAATCACATATCCAGTAATTGGAGCACCACCGTCACTTTTTGGCTGTTTCCATTCAAGTTTAACCATATTCTCATTATAGTCATTAATTTCTGGTATTCCCGGTTTTCCAGCGACATCATATGGATTTTTCGCTATAATGCTTCCATCGGTTTCTAATGGCTCTGATTCACCTTCATCATTAATAGCCCTGACGCGGAATTGGTATTCATGGCCTTCATGTAGGCCCTTAACATCAAGTTCAGTATCGTTACCAGCGGTACGACCAACTGGCATCCATCTTCCTTGAGCTTTATCGAATTTTTCCACTTGGTAAGCTGTTATAGGCTTGCCACCATCGTCTTCAGGCTTATTCCATTTGAGCTTGCAGCCATCTTTCTTAACGTCTGATACCTTAAGTGGTCCTTTAGGCTTGCCAGGGGATGCTAATACATTAACTTCAACTTCGGCTTCATCTTGGCCATGTTCGTTGACTGCTTTGATTTTATAAAGACCGGTATTTTTGCGAATACTATCAGTGATTGAGAGTTTAGTATTGTAATCTACGTTCGTAATATCAACATTGCCATCTGTGGTCAGTTCTTTATCATTTTGGAACCATGTGATTTTCGGCGGTGGCTCGCCGCGAACATTAATGTCATATTTGATTGGTTTGCCAGCACGAATGATGAATGGTTTCAAGTTGGTACGATCAATTCTTGGTTTTACTAGAAAGAAAGAACAGAAAACAAAAAGCCAAGTAAACTGTTTGAATCAGACTAGACGTTTGAGTGCTCTATAAACTTACATGACTTGTATTTAACTATTTGAACCTTACTGGCATCGGATGGTGGCGAGGGACCAGCTTTATTTATTGCTACGACACGGAATTGATATTCCCCATATTCCTGTAAATCATCCACTTTGGCTTCGGTTACACTTCCCGGAACCTCTCCAGCTTTTTCCCAATCAGGCTTATTTTTCTCCTTCTTTTCAATTATGTATTTTTCAACCGGAGCGCCACCGTCGTTCTTTGGCGGGGTCCATTTAATATCAACGCTATGATTGTCATAATCAACAACTTCGGGTGAACCCGGTTTGTCTGGTTCTTCGAATGGATCTTTAGCCACAACACCAACAATTGTTTGCAATGGTTCCGATTCGCCTTCGGCGTTTATAGCTGTTACACGGAATTGGTATTCTGAGCCTGGATTTAAGCCAGTCACATCGTAATCCGGAGGTTCTTTATCCCCTGGTAAACGTCCAACACGCACCCATTTACCGGTAGATGTGTCTAATTTTTCTATTTGATATTCTTGTATGGGTACACCCCCGTCATCTTCGGGTTTTTTCCAGCTTAGTTTACATCCTTTGGAATGTACGTCTGAAACAGTCAGGGGACCCTTTGGTGTTGAAGGTTTGCCCAAGACTATAAGCTCGATTGTTTCAGTATCAATACCATTACGGTTTTCTGCTTTAAGAGTATATTTTCCCGAATCCTTTCGAACACAATTTGCAAGAGTGAAATCCGTGTGATAATCTACATTTTCAATTTTGATACGATCGGTATTTGTTAGTGGGATGTCATCGCGCCAACTCCATTTAAGCGTAGGGACTGGCTCACCAATAACATCAACCGACCATTTGTGAGTGCGGCCACTCTTGATTATGACTTTTTTGAATGTAGACCGATCAATTTGAGGCTTGACTTTATCAATGCAAATAAAAATAAAAATACGTGTCTTCAATAAAATGACTCACCGTATTTACCAATCAATTAGTTTCATGCAAAGCACCATAAAGCAATTTTCTAGACCGTTATAGTCATACGTGAAAAAGTTACTTGCCATCGAAACGAATACAGATTAGAATTAATAAACAAATGAGTTTAATTGTTTAATTGTTAGTTATATTAAATCATTTTCTGAAATACCATTTCCGTTGAAATACCTGCAAAAATCCGCATTTGATTGCCTTACAATTGCATTAATAAATAATAGTTACTAATTGTCAGATACACTCGGAGTAATAAGGTAAGATTGCTTATAATAATAAATGTTTGTTAAAATGATACTAGAATTGGTAGTACTTCAAACGGAGAATCAGGCTGAATCTTCTTCAATGACTTGTTAAGGTATTTGCATGTTCTACTTTCACAAGCTCAAGTGTTAAGGCAATGTAACCAGCATTCCACTTATCTAAGAGAAACAATTTAATAGTTTAAGGCTAATTTCCCTAGAGCTTATATTTCAGTTGTTAATTGCAAAGCTTTATCACAATCTCACCATATATATGTAAATTTGAAAAAAAATGCTGCAAGCTTACGATTTTTATGTTTACACGTGTGATTGTCAGTTGGTTCTGAAGCCTGTGAAGGACCAGCTTTGTTTACAGCTTTAACGCGAAACTGGTATACCATTTTTTCCTTCAGTCCATTTACTTTCGCTATACATTCGGGTGTTTCTGTCTTCACGACTTCCGTCCAGTCGGGAGAAAATTTGTCTTTCATTTCAATTATATAATGTGTAATCGGACGACCTCCATCGCTCGGTGGTTTTTTCCATTTCAGGGTAACAGACTGATTATCATAATCATCTATCTCTGGTTTGCCTGGTCGACTTGGCTCATCGTACGGATTTTTGGCCAAAATACCCTCTGCTATTTCCAGCGGTTCTGATTCACCTTCCTTATTAATGGCTTTTACTCGGAATTTGTACTTTTTGTTTGGTGTAAGTCCTTTAAAGTTAAACGATGTTTCATCGGGACCAACTTCTCCTGCGGGAATCCAACGACCAGTATCCTCATCCATGCGTTCAAGAGCATAACCAGTCACTGGACAACCACCATCATCTTCGGGTTTACGCCATTTTACCTTAACATGATCGGAACGAACTTCTTCAGCTTCCAGAGGACCACCGGGTGCAAGTGGACGATCAAGAACTATAACATCAGCGGCAGACTCTATTATTCCAGAGGTATTTGAAAGAACTATCTTATATTTTCCCGTGTCTTTACGGATAGCTTTTCTTATTATTATTGCAGAATTACGCTCATATTGGTCAATACTAATACGTTGGCCATCGATTTCAATGGGAGTTTCTGCTTTAAACCATTTCGCTTCAGGCTCTGGTTCACCATCATATTTAACATCAAATCTAATTGTCTGACCCTTCTTAACTGTGATGTTCTTTAGTTGGTCACCCAAAATAAATGGTTTGACGAATCGGCATTTAGCAATTATTGTTTTTGTACTATCGCTTGGCTCACCAGGACCAGCCTTATTAACAGCACGAATACGAAATTCATACTGTTGCCCTTCTTTAAGACCATCAACTGTTGCTGCTAAACAATCAGCGGGTACTTCCTTTGATTGAACCCAATCGTTGCCAAATTTCTCCTTATATTCAAGGACATAACCTGTTATAGGGGAACCTCCATCCGTATCTGGAGGTTGCCAAACTAAATCAGCATGATCTTTATCCCAGTCGACAACGTCTGCGTTATTAGGTTTTCCGGGCTCATCCCATGGATCTTTTGCCAAAATTGCATTCTTAAAAGCAGCTGGTTCACTTGAGCCAATTTTATTAACAGCACGTATACGGAATCTGTACTGTTTCTTAGGTACTAAGTCTTCAATTTTTTTCTTTAGTGGTTCACCTGGTAGAACCTCATCGATGTTTTCCCATTGTTGTTTCTTGCTTAAATCCTGCCGTTCGATTATATATTTTATTATTGGACTGCCACCATCATCTTCTGGAGCCTTGAATGAGACGACACATGACGTTTGAAATACATCTGTAACATCAACATCTCGGGGCGATTTGGGCACATCTTGCATAATAATGTTAACATCCTTCACATCTTCACCCTGTCCATTAGATACCTTGACCTGATATGGTCCGGACTGATCCCGAGTAGGTTTTTTAATCTTGAATACAACTTTATCATCTTGCACCGAAACGTCAACATCTTTAATTGGCAGTGGTTTGCCGTCTTTGACCAATTTAGCTTCAACCGGTGTTTGTTTTGTACCAGAAACTGAAACGAATTTTCATTTGAGCAATTAATCATTTTGTGTATTTACAAATTACTACAAACCTTTAATTGGAACTTCTATAACAAGTGGTTGATTAATTGGTCCAGCATATTCGTTCGGACCCTCAATGTTCGGTTTGCTTTCACCCTTGCCCACAGACAGTGTACATGTTGACGAAAGTTGCCCCGAATCGCAAGTAATTTGCCCTTCATCACCCAATTCTAAATTATTAAAAATCAACTGATGCTTACCGCCCCCCAGATTTTTAATTTCTACGCGATCATTGGGTATTATGGGTTCGCCATTAAACTTCCAAACAGCGGGGGCAGTGGAGTCTTGTAGCTCAATATCTAAAACAAGTTTTTCTCGTTCGATACCGGCAGTATCCTTGAGTTTTTTATTAAAACGGTTTTCATCTGTAGAAGAAACGTTAAGCAAGCCTTTAACTTATTTAAATTCATATTACACTTATTGAACTCACATTTAATAATAAGTTCTGCTTCCGTTTTGTCCGCATTTGTTGTGCATTTAAACAAGCCGGCATCGCTTACTTTACAGTCCTTAATAACAAGCTTTCGCTTACGACCTTCTTTGATAATCTGCATACGTTTGTTATCGGGTGTTAATAATTCATCTCCTCTGAACCACTCAACATCGCCAGCAGAATCATCAATTTCACAAGCCAATGTGACTGTATCCTTTTCAATGCATTGCAATGACTTTAGTACCTTAACGAATTTATATGGATATTCAACGATCTTAACAGTTGTTTCAGTTTTATCTGGCTGGCGATCGAGCCGACACGAATATTTGCCACTATCTTCTAGAACGCTCTCCTTTATAATAAGTTTCAAATTTCCATTTACGTCTTTCGCAATCAGGTAACGCGGATTGTTGCTTTCAATCTTTTCGTTTTCCTTATACCATGATACATTTGCCATGGAACTACTGACAGAACATTCGAGAACTGTTTCGTGCTTAGTGAAACCTTCAATTTTTTTCTTTAAAGGTTTTGTGAAGGTATAATTTGGATCAGCTTCTTCAACATTGAGAAATGCCGTCGACGAAACTCCACCAATCTCAATTGTGTATTTACCGCTATCTTCGACTTTTGGATTCATTATGATAAGCTGATAACAGTCGTTTTCCTGTTTGAATTTACACTTGCTACCAATAAAAAGTTCCTAAATGTTGACGAAGAAGAATTTGTTTTATGAATTTCGCGTTTAATAAGAATCGGATGAAAGGGATACTCGTCATGTGGATTTCGAATTTTTGGATTGTCTATTTGATAAGAACATTTCAATTGAATTGAATTGTATGTACGCACGTATGTATGGTCTATTTATCCGAAGTTTCTTGTTTCGCTATGCTACAACCTATCCTGCCTTTGATTTGATTTTATTGGAGCGAAGCGAACGTAGCGAGCGGAGCTCCTTAACACCCCAAAAATGTATTTCATTGACAGACTACTCCTCCTAAACGCTTTGACGGATTTGGACCAAATTAGACATGTCAAGGCATCGAGAGGACGGTTTTAAAGAAATAAAATCAAAAATCGGCCATACCATCGAGGAATAATCGCCGATAGACTACTCCTCCTAAACGCTTTGACGGATTTTGACCAATTTAGACATGTCAATAGAAGGCATTGAGAGGACCGAAAGGTTTCAAAGAAATAAACTCAAAAATCGGACATACCATCGAGGAATAATCACCGACAGACTACTACTCCTAAACGCTCTGACGGATTTTGACCAAATTAGACACGTCAATAGAAGGCATCGAGGGGAAAGTTTTAAAGAAATAAAATCAAAAATCGGCCATACCATCGAGGAATAATCACCGAAAACGTGTCCCATAGACTTAACATTAGAAATCACGCGCATCCGCATTTTGATAATAAACAACGCAGAAGGCTTTAAGCGATTTTAGCCAAATTTGACATGGTGACAGTAAATACTCAGAGAAAAGTTTGTGAAAATAAAAATAAATATTTTTTCCCTTAGACCCCAATAATCATGCCTCGGAAAGCACGTTCTAATCTTGCTCGTCAAACAGCTCTGTCAACGAAATACGATGACTTTTTAGCCCGTTTAGGGGTCAAAGTGGTCTGTCTCTGCAGGCGCCCTTTTTTGAACACTATCAACTCTGCTATCCATTTGATTGGAATAGCCGCGGACCGTAAGGATATAGACTAAAGTATCACAAACATAAATTCATATGAATACTCACTGATACGATCGTCCTTCCGCACCTGCACAATACCTGAATGAAAGCGTACAGGGAAAAATTTTAAACATATGCCGATGGTCTGTTTTCGATGACCACCAGCTAGCGTAGGCCCAATGGACGAATGAACATAGAACCACAATTCTTTTTACAATCGATAAAGAAACTCAGTTACCATCTTTTAAGAGTCCGCTAAATATCTAAGTTTTTGTAATTACTGTCAGCGTATTCGTATCAGAAGATACTACTTTGCTTAGATTATGATTGCTCACGCGGACTGATAGAAGTTTAAAAAGGATCGTTTCGCTCCAACTTGTTGGATGCCCTGCGACCCACCTAGTTAGTATATTCCAAATAATCGGCATCCACCGTACCCCCCTTTATTTATGTAAATTACGTGATTATTTCTACTTACATCTTTCCTGAAAAACCATTTTGGCTTGCAATTTGTCTTACTAAATCTGCCCTCGAAGACGACTTTCTTATCCTTTCCTTCTTTGGCAAATTGATCTATGAGTGGGCTTAAAAACGATTCCGCTTTCTGATATTTTTGATATTATTGTTATAGTTGACCGAGGTGACGCCGAGAGCGTGGAGCGTGGAATATATTTGTTGTTATAGAAAGTGTTGTCAAAAATGGGAAAAGAAATATTCTTTGATTTTTTTTTTTTGTTGATTTTCTTATAGTTCGGGCTCTAATGCATTAAGTCGTTAATATATTATTTAAAGCTTTTGGTTTGAAAATGTATTCAGTTTCAAATCAAAAACTGATACTGCTTTCTGAATTACAACCATGTTTAGCGAGCAATTTCAAGACGCTTGGAAAATAATATTTAAGTTTTTCCTCTGGTTTTAATGTTATTTGATAAGTGAGAAGTAAAAGAAATTAAAAACCCAAATTGTAAATATACATAGAGCAACTGAAATTACAATGAACATGCTACACAATAACATGGGTATTATGAGCAAAAAGAAAAATAGTTAGTTGTCATAATACATATATCTATTCTAATTGTTTAAAATACAGGTCTACGTAGCTTGCATAGGGGTTAAATAAATGAAGTTTTGTTGTCGCGGACAAAACTGTCGGAAAGTGTTGCATTCCTTTGAATTGTTAAAAGTCGATTATTGTTTTAAAAAGGGAATGTAGGTTTTTGCAAAGAGATGAGGTATATTCTATCTATCTTCAGCATAAAGGTTCCATCGAACTCTTCGAATACTTGAAAGACGTCATAAAGGATTAAGGATAACGAAGAACTAGTCGTTGAATGTAGAACATACAAGTAAAGTTTGGAGAAATATCCATGATGAGGGGAGATTGCTTAGAAGATCTTTACATGTCCGTAAAATTAATAACATGTACATGCGATGTACACCGTTGCATACCATTACAAAAATTGTTTCCCGTAGTAATTAAGCGTAGCGAGCCGAAGGCGAGCGAAGCGTCTTATCTCTCAAACATGTATTTCGCAACAAATCGAACTCCTCCAAGACCACTGGTGCGATCTTGATCTTGGACATCGCTGAATGTCGTAAGGGGTCGAATGTCCCGATCGATCTTACCATTGAGGAAGAGAGAAACATTGATTTGGAATAAACCTGGAATGATAATGTAACAAGATATCCTGGCATCGAGAACGATTCAGGTTTTTTCAAAAACGCCAAGGAAAATTTTGTCGAGACGCGTGTTGTTTCACGACCAGAGCATATTGAATTAACTCCAGAACAATTGCAAGTTATCAACCACTTGACAAGACAATTAGATTCAACAACAGTCGAGAAACTAACTATCGTGCAAAGGAAAAGCTGGCACTGGAAGTCGCGTATCATTCGCCAAATTATTGGGTTAACTGAAGCAGAATATGGTCCTGAATCAGTGTTGCTGATTGCTCCTACAGGTGTGGCTGCTAATAATATCGGTGGGGAAACAGAACACTCTGCTTTAAACTTAATGGTTACGAGGCATGGAGCACTATCTGATCTGTCTGGACAACACGAACGAGCATTCCAAGACAAAATGCCAAACAAGAAAGTTATTATCTTCGACGAAATGTCCATGGTCGGACTGCGTTTGTCATCAATAATAATTGATCAGCGTCTTGGGCAAGCTTTCTCAGAAAAGCAATCTATTGAGTTTGGAGATGCCATTATGTATTTCTTCGGTGATTTTTGCCAGGTGCCACCTGTTGGAGATACGTCAATGTTAGGAAATTCAAAACCAAGAAACATGGCTGCAATCCGTGGGAAGATTCTATATCAGAAGTTCACCCGGAATCGAGCAAGAACTATTCAAGAAAACGCTTTGAAAACGTATCCTCTGGCAAAATTACAAACGAAGACTACGAGCTTTTGAGAACTCGATTTGTACAATGTAATCAAGCAAGCATTTGAGGATTTGAAAGCGCAATACGACTTAAAGCAATAAACAGATGTAACGAAATCTGCGTAAGCCGGTTGCATTGATAAAGGCTATCCATAACAACAATATTGCAAGTCGTGCTTCAGCTGATGACGCCCAAGGATTACAGCCCGTCCTCAAGCTAGCAAGTGGTTGTCGTGTGGTGCTCACGCAAAATATTTGGACGGCAAAGGGATTATGCAACGGCACTGTTGTTGATGTAGTTTATGCGCCTTCCGATGCTGAAGATATAACGAATGGGTTCCTGATATGCGTCTTGGTTCGATTTGATGACTATGAAAGGCCTTCTGTGTATAATGGACTAGTACTGGTAACTGTAGACGAAAACAATTTCCGCTGGACGTCGCCTTTGCTGTTACGATACATACACCTCAAGGCATCACAGTTGGTCGTGCCGTCGTTGACATAGGAGATGCTGAATTTGGACTTGGTCTGTCATACGTTTGTCTTTCGCAAGTTGTCCGGACTACTCATAGAACCAGCCTTTCCTGAATCAAGGTTACGCTTAATCAACAACCATGCTGAAGTGATCGTTAAGCGCCCCGAATTAGAAAGGCTCAATGAGCTGTCATTACAAAATGATAGTACTTCGTAAATTCTACCTAAAAGCCTAATGCTAATTAAAGCGAAAACATTTGAACTTGAAATATGTCCTTTTGTCCTTTTCTGGTTTTATGTGATATCGTGTTTCCATTTTATGTGTGTTTTATGTCAGATTTGATGACTGCAATTGATGCAGATGCGAAGCCTTACATTTCCCTTACAGCTTATACAGAAAAGTCTGATGTCAAACACGGTACCAAAAATCAACACGTCTGTTGCGCAGATTTACATCCTTCGAATGTCGGAGACGAGATACTATAAAAGAGCTCGCTACGCTTAATTTGGGTAGACTGCGAAGCGGACTACCATCCTGGTAATATTGCCATGTATTCTTCGCTGAGGCTTTTGTACCAAAATAAATGAGATCCTTTATAAATAATTTAATTTTCTATCGGTGATAACGAGAAATGTTTACCAGTCTTATTGACAACTATATGTATGTGTGTATTTGTATGTATTTCTATACACCATATAGTGCCCGAATGTATGTAACTAGCATACAATTTTTGATCCTGTAGTGCAAAATTGTTACGAACATGGACATTAAGACATAAGACATTCACAAGAAATGGAAGTGGACGTAGGTCAACATGTATCACCTTACCTTCTACCACGAACGTATAATACTTGTTACCAATCCGTTGTGCACACCGCAAATGTGTGACTCGTTTATGTTTCCAGCTGGCACTTAGTATGTCTTTTAACTATTCCGATTCTCTTTTGCTGATCGTAGAGAAATGTCGAAATGGTCACTTTAAAAATGCATATTTTACTGACACAACAACCTATTTTGCCATGGATTTAATAAACTAATTTTTTACATCGAACCGAGAGGGACTATCAGCTAGGAATATAGAGCGCAAAGTACTCATTGTATGCGTAACTTCTTAAAGGTGTTAATGATTAATGGTAAAGGGGGAGACGATTTTAATTACGTATTAATAATTGAACATTTGTTTAAATGGAATATGTCGTAATAAATATATGTATTACAGACCACAGAGTAGTGATAGCCAAATTATAATGAGAACTGAAACACAGCAGCCTAGAACAAAAAAGGTATTACCAAAGCAGTAGTTCAATTAATAGGGTATTGTAAAGCATTTAATCGATTTTCGGATTCCCTGAGAAATAAATGGATTCAATTCAGAAGAATATGAATAGAAACCGGATTTTTAAAGAGCAGTATATAGAAGAAAGTATGAGGGTTACATTTTTAAATGTTTAGCAAACAAAACGCTATTTAAAAATAATAAAAAGGATAATTTCAATATATAGTACAATGCCAATTACACATTTGTTTTTTCGTAACTTTATATGGCGATATGCCTAGTTTTTTTTAAAACACCAAGAAACAGTTTAAGTTTAATTAAGTAAAGTAGGTATTGAAGTTATACAGAATGCAGCACAGTACTGAAAATTAATTGAGTGCGCGAATAGAAGAGCAAATCATCAACAAATCATCTCTTATGAAGTTATAGAAACAGAAGGAAATTTAAATTATTTTAATCTACAATGCCAGTACAGAGAAAAATATGAATTGAACTGTCTTATTTGGAAAAGTACAGGAAGTTATCTTTATCTCCGGGTGCACCCTGACGAGAATTTATTTAAAATCAAACCTCCTCTCGACGAAACGGATGTAGTATCGGCCAATCTGGTATGAGTTCAGCTAATGATGGTCTACGTGATGATGGTGGCTAACATTTGTAACGAACGTATTTCATTATTTTACTCATAAGACTTGTAGTTCATGTTTAATTAGAAAAAAATGTTTTATTAAAACAATTGCATGTAATTGTATATGTTTTGCAGTTTACTTTAAGCAAAACCAAAATTGAACTAAGAAGTACTGCAAGCAATAGTTATGGAGGTCCGTAAAAATGCAGGATCCCTTGAAAATAATTAAAGAATTGCATTTCCAAAAATTGAATGGTTAACAAAAAAAAAAAAAAGAAAAAAGGAAAAATAGGTAAAGGAATTGGCAACACAAAAAATGATTTATATGCAGTGAAACTTTATGTTCCATATCATGACATATATAAGATGTTCTTGTAAATAATAAAATAACAAAATTAAATAATTGTGCACATACATATATATATATACATATGAATATATACATATGAATATATATATATGTACAAATTTAAATAAATAAAAGTGATTTGCTTAATAAGTTTTATCTTGTTATGCAATTGAAAAACCAAAATAAAAAGCGCTATTTACAAAATACCATTTCCCTCAACCCATTCATAATTAACTGGGCTTAATTGTTTTTTTTTTTTTTTTAGTTTACCATACATATGTTTAAGGCCTTGATTAAAATTAAAGGTCCGCTTGCAACCCGAACGTACCTTTTCAACTTTTTTAAGTGTAGGCAACGGTTTTTCCGTTTCTTTCAAATCACCCCAATCAGGGTCCTTATCATCTTTATCCCATTTTTGATAACGACGTTTTTTCAACATTGCACGGAAATCCATTCCGCTCGAATCCGACACGTATAGCTGCATTTCGGCAGTATCTTCACCGTGTATATTCGAAACCACGACCTTATATTTGCCTTCATCATTGGGTTTGCATTTACGCATACATAACGTAATTGAGTTTGTTTGCCCATCTGTAAGGAACTTATATCGGCCACCCTCAATAATTTCAGTTACCCCTTTGTAGAATTTAAAAGTCGGCGCTGGGCTACCCTCAACATTAACGGTCATGTAAGCTGTTGAGTCTGTTAAAGTAAAATTATTGTTACACACTGAACTACTTGTTTTGTTTTTTTTTTTTACATAATTATTAAAACAAAAAGGCCGTCCGTTCTTTTTGTTTTAGCGATTTATGGAGATACATATGGCAAAAAGCAAAGTAAATTCATGTGGGAGCTAAAGAATATTTTTTGTTATATATGTAGTCTTGTCTACGTTTTACTTTGGCTAAGATTAGTATGAATTTCGGCATTAATTTTCTTGGCAATAATTAATGCAATAGTTCTTTAATGTAAAATATTTACTAAAATTATAACAAGAATTGAAGGCGTGATTGAGCTGAGCGAGCGAAGCTCTTATACGTAGGATTGGAACTTCTTTGTTATTGTACTCCTCTGGAACCGCTACTACGATCTTGACCAAACCATAGTATAAGTGCTGCTGAGTGTCGTAAGGGGTCAACTGTTCGAATCGGACCTACCACCGAGGAATAATCGCCAATAAACTTATTCCCTATTGTACTCGATAGGAAAAATTAAGCACGCGCTATAAGAGAATATTGGAAAAGCACTTTTTAAAGGTGTTCTATGTGATTGGAGGCTCTGTGCATTTTTTCCGGCACAAATCACATTTTTCGAACTCAAATTTCGTCAAACATTGAACTTTCTTACAATATTAGCTTTGAAATAATTTAAACTTTCAATCGTCAAAAATTAACCGAAAAAAAGTACAAAAAATATTAAAAATAACAAGTTACAGGAACTTTTAGTAATAGACTTTAGATAGCAAATACTGTAATATCTTCAAGTGATATTAAATCATCTTTCCTCTACTAAAGACAGGTAATACAAGAAATAAATAGTTTCGATATAAAATAACGCGTCTTTCAAAGTTTAGGCCAAATTATGCCTAGATTGAGACGTGGCGCAAACCTCGGACGCAGAGCTGTTAATGTTCAGAGCCAGTTCAAGCCAGTTATCGGACCGTTCGGAATACAACGTCAAGCACTAATACTGATGCTCGAGATGCTACAGAAT
The DNA here is from genome assembly GCA_951905685.1 of Eumerus sabulonum. NCBI lineage: Eukaryota > Metazoa > Arthropoda > Insecta > Diptera > Syrphidae > Eumerus > Eumerus sabulonum. The sequence continues at coordinate 706,907 of CATOVK010000001.1, forward strand.
CTGCTCAAACACACTGAATATAGTGATACAACTGTATTACAAGATTTGACAATGGTTGAGCAGTTATTAATTTGTCGTGTACAACCAGTTATGAGATATATATATCAAGTTTGCGCTTCTGGTTCCACTGGCCAGTTTCATTATTCTGGTAACATCATCAATGTTGGACAAGATATTCTACCTCCGGCTCGTTTGCTACCTGTAACGTGCTGGCATGAGTGGATTCACTGACGTTTGTGTACGCAAGCAAGTTGTTCTTAACGCTTTAAAATGTCTCCAACGTGTCAATCCTTTCTACGCTGACGTGTCACTGAATCTGGATGTCATATTACCTTTCATTGAAGAAGGCACTGTTGGAGGAGAAATAGCAGAAAGTGCCAATATTGACGAATGCGCCGTACTGTTTGCACCACGACAAAAGCAAGAAGCATCAGTCGAGTCAACGTTGAATTGGCCGAGTGTGTCAGACTTACCACTGAATGAATTTCAACAAAGTGTGAACATCTTACAAAAGCTTTTCTTAATTTATTTGCCGATGGTAAATGCGATTACCTTGACTTCAGAAGTAGAATTGAGGTATCTTTTCGTGAGTGGACTGAATACCTTGTGAAATTTCGCGATAAACGTTTTGCGCAAGATCCCTGTTTCTGTTTCTTTTGCCTCAATACGATGCAGCGGCACGACGCCTGTGTCCTTGCAAAGAGCCGTGATCTGCAAGACATCCAAAATATTCAACAATTAGCACAACGGGATCTTGAAAACGGCCCTTAACAACATGTGCCGCCTATGATATCACCCGATGTCTTTAAGCCGCTTAAACGTACAGATTGGATCAAATCTATGTCATCCCGTAAACCAAATCAATAAACAAATTGCCAAATTAACTCGCTCAGCTCATTTCTTGCAATCGCCCATCTGCATTGCATTCCTAGTTTACTCTAACACCTCTATCTAATTCTATAATTGTATTTTTTTAAGAATAAAAATAAGCACGATTGTAAGCTATTAGTACATTTAAGGCGAATGAGCAATCATTTATGTCACCTATGTAGCTTAAAGGAAATCGTATAAGCAATAGTTCGTTATTCTGTCAGCGATGATTATCTTTTATGTCGTTACCTTCAACTGCTGAGTAGGATTCTTGCACATCAACGATAATCGGTGGACCTCCATCACCTATGTCTTTTAAAGGTGTAGAAGGCTTGTTTATCAATTCTTCCAGATCTTGAATGCTTGGTCGTCTAATATCAACCGATGGTCTTCTCCTCTATTAGTTTTAAACATTTGTTCAAGTACAACACATTGGATATACAAATGTTTGTTTTAAGTTATTCAGTAAACAAGCATCACAATAAATCGTCAAGTACACATTTGGTGGAAAGAGTTGAACGAGAAAAAATGTGAGACGATTAATTTGATTATCATAACATAAATTGACCAATAAGCATATGACCATATTGATAAAAACAGAAAATTATCCAGCAAAAACACAGATACGGACATACACATTTATCCACACATACATATAATTAGCGTCAGGGTTTGGTCACTATGTTATTATTTATTGGAGAGGAGTTCAGCATTTTTCTTAAAAAATATGAAACAAATATTGTATTGGTGGTTAAAAGCTTGACAAAGGCGTTATGTAAGCAAGTTACTTGTTTTTGGTCGCACTAGGAATATGTGTATAAAAGGAACAAAAAAATTAGTTATGATTGTGTTGAATAGACGTTTTAAACCCCTAACATTAAAATTAAATTTTTAATTTTCGTGGGGGCAAACACCCCCATTTAATGGGCTTTATTCAAGCCAACTTAATCTGACTTAATCTAACTTAATCTAACTTAGAAGCTAAGGATGGTGGGGACGTGATTAAGAAGACGAGTTTTTAAGCATGGAGTGCAAAGGTTGAAGTTAACACTTCCCAGCATACGAGAAATTGGTTCATTGGAGCCATAGGCGGTGCGGAGGTTGGTAGATAGAAGAGAGACGGGGATTACGTACATTGCGAGGGTTAGTGTTGATAGCGACAGAGTCATAGAGGGTCGCGCAATCAATGGTACCTGAAAGGAGTCGATGGATGAAGAGAATGTCATCCATCCATCCATCCATCCGGTCTTGTTAGGAGGGTAGGAGCGAAGGATTATTCCAGTTGAGACCTCGAAGTGCAAAACGTAGGAATCGGCGTTGGATGCTCTCGATTCTAGAAATGTGGCTTTGTTGGTAAGGAGACCATACTTGAGAGGCGTATTCAAGAAGGAACCAGACAAGGGTTGTGTAGAAAGATCGGGTAACGTAGGGGTTGGAGAATTCTTTAGACCATCGCTTTACGAAGCCGAGTGCTGAATTAGCTTTAAGGATTATCTCGTCGATATGTGTCCGAAAATTTAACTCCTGGTCACATAATATGCCGAGATCAACGGTGGCTATGGGCTGATTATTTAGAAAGTAGAGACAGGGAAGGGGTTTGATTAATTTAAGTGAAAAAGTAATGGATTGACATTTGGGAATATTGAGTTCCAAGCAGTTTTTGGAACACCAGGTGGAAAAACTATTAAGATCTAATTGGATCAGGGGAAGGGTCCTGACTGAAGGAAATACTCCTGAAGAACTTGGTATCATCGGTATATCGTGAGATATGGGAATGTTTGACCACCATTTCAATATCGTTAATGGTAAGAACGAAAAGAAGTTGACCTAAGTGGCTACCTTGGGGGACACCGGAGGAAGCTAGAAAGGGTTTAGAAAAGGCAGATCTGAAGCGAACACTATAATTGCGATTGTTCAAGTAAGAAGATATCCACTTCACGGAAATGGGATCGAAACCAAGGGAAGACAGCTTGAAGAGTATTAGTCTGTGGGAAATTTTATCAAAAGCTTTACTGAAATCAATAGAAATAACGTCGACTTCATCGCCATTCTCTAAGGCCGAGAGGGTAAAGGACACAAATTCAACAAGATTTGTGGTTGTAGATCTGCAATTGAGGAAACCGTGTTGCCTAGGGGAGATTAAAGACTTGCAGCGAAAACTTAAGATTTCGTACAAAACGCTCTCGAAGGGTTTGGATATATGTATGTGACAGTTTGGGAATGGGACGATAATTGTTGATATCGTTCTTTGGCCGTTTTTTGTGTATAGGGGTTATATATGAGGTTTTCCATAACTGGGAGAATTCGGCCAAACATAGGGATAAAGTGAAGATTTTCGAGAGAGGGAAAGAGAGGGTTCAGGAGCATTTTTTTTAGGAATATAGCAGGGAGACCGTCAGGCCCAGAAGTGAATTCATCTTTAAGTTAATTTAATTTGTTTTCGATGACACAGGGGTCGACTGTACGAGGAAGAAAAGGTCCAAGGGAGAAATTCAGTAAATAATCGAAGTAAGCGGGATCCGGAACAAAGTAGTCGTCGGCGAAAGATTGTTTGAAATAGGTGGCAAAAAAATTGGCGATAATGTTAGAGTAATTTAAGGTTTGATCTCTGAAGGAGAAAGAGGTAGGGTACCCAACCGAGGTTAAGGTTTGAATCTGCTAGGCGATCCAAGAAGAGACATTCTTTGGCAGTAGTGGGGTCGGTGGCAATATAAAAGGTTGAAATCGCCGAAGAGAAAGATTTCATCCTGAGGGTCTCTTAAATACTCATAGATATAGCTTGTCTTTAATTCTTTCAATAGGACTGGTAGCATATTTTGTAGAAAACGTAGGATGAGTTGGTTCAGATCAGTATTTAGTTTTTTTTTTATGTATAAAACATAAAAAATTATAGTCGAAGAAAAAAAATGCAACAGTTTACTAAACAATAACTCCCATATTATATAAGTAAAACTTTACACTTTTTGCATCATAAAATGTGGTAATAGTATTACGAGTGTATGTAAGATAAGGTCAATATGAACTCATGTATGTTTGAAAATACGCTCACGATATAGGTATATTCAAACATAACTACTTCTAGAAATTGTACTTATAATATCTATGTGTAAATATATATTAATTTTTTTTTTTTTTTCGAATAGAGTCAGCAGAAAATGTGGGAAATTGGCGAATAAAATTGAACATGGGTTAATTGCAAGTTAAGTTTAGTTTCTCTAAAAGTTTACTTTCTATTTCAAAGAAAAAAAAATATCACAGTGTCGTCATTATGTCTTATAATCCTTTTCACATGTAACTTTTAATTAATTTAATTACATTAATTAATGATTAACTAACCTACTATTTACATAAATACAAAGACATCCAGGGTTTATTTAAGTTTGTTGTGCCTCATATTTCTAAAAACTGCACACATTGTACAATGTGTATGATTTAATTACCTAAATAAAAAATACGCACACACAGTAACGAAATCATTTATAATGATTATAATACACTGAAGGCTATGTTACGAGTTATATGTCATGTTATGAACAGTTCAACAATAGTAACAAAAATTCAAATACTTTTGAATACAAGCCCAATTCATCCTTTTGCAAAAAACATTCTAAATCTAAATGCATTTACCCTTAAAACCCCTAATACCAGGGTGGGTTGTTGTAAATAATTATTTCTTTTTTTTTATATACATATGTTTCAAAAAACTTAAAGCTCAGACCAAAAATTAAGTCTATATAAGTATATTAGATACGTTTATTTTACGAAATTCTATCTAAGTGTGATAATAATATTAGACCTGTTTTGTGTCACCCATTTCTCCCGGACGTGTTGTCTTTTTCTATAATGATGTTAAAAACATGATTTTTCTTAAATCGAAAATTACAAAAAAAAAAGATTTTGATATAATTATGATACATAGACATCAATAAAATTGCGTATCTGTCGCGTAGAGTATTATGTTTGGAAATAATACAAAATGTAGTAAAAAAGTTCACTGATACATAGATATATATTAATAAGCGTTCTCTAGTCCAAGTGTATATACGTACATATATATACCTAAGCTACTCTAGTTTCATTTAATATTGTTTTTCTGGAAATTGTTATAAACTGATTTCATTAAACAAAAAAGCAAGCAAATTAATTTGAAATTATTTGTATTTCATTTCGTTAGGTTTGTCGTTAGAATTTCCCATTTTTTTGAATTTAATATGAATATGAAAAAAAAAAAAAAATTAAGTGAAATAGTATATCAAATTCTTTCATTGCGAATTTTTTCGTAGAATCCCTCACCTGTGCATCACCGGCAACTTCACCAGGCCTCAATAACTGTAAATTCGATTGGAAAATATCTCATTTTGTCGATTGTGTATACAAATAATTCTAATATTGGAAAGTGTATATATATGCAGATATATGTTTATGTAATTTAACTTGCACACATGACATACTATGACAGCAAGTATACTCACAATTCTTACGGTGCCAGTATTTCTTTTTAACAATTTTAATTAATTTCAATGCAAAATATAAAAACATATGTGTGCGAAAATGTTTTTATATAAACATGTTATTTGCAATCTTTTTATTTAATTTTATTTTCAAATTCGATGACGACAATGCAGCCATTCGATAGGCGCATAATAAATGATTTTAATGATTAGCAATACCTTAGAAAATAATCCCTAATTGAAATCTGAATTTTTTCTATAATGATGAAACCCTTACAAAAAAAAAAAACGTTAATGCTATTTAAAAAAAAAAGAGGATTGCAATAAACTTATATAATACACAATACAAATGTTTCATGTATTTTTTGAATGGGAGAGGTAGTGATAAAAATTAACTTAAGAATTTAATTAAATACAAAATGCATGTTTTCTTCTTTTTACATAATCCTTGTTGACTAAACCATTTTTAAAAGATATGATTGTTTACTATAAATGTATACCGTTATGTAAAGAAATGTCGAAACAATGCTGCATTAAATTGCGGACGATATTTACGTAATTACGTATGCAAAACAAACTAGTATTTGAAAGAAATATATACACAAAATAGACAGGACATACATTTTACACGACATCAATTTTCTGCATATTTTTTTGCTCTGTTATTTGGCAATGCTGCTCATTAATTTAGATTTTTATAAGAAATGTTAATTTTCTGAAGCACTTGATTATTTATCTGTTTAGTTTAATTTAATTAACTGCTTAATTTTCCCAGCAATATGTATTTTTTTAATATGATCAAACTTTTATCACAATCGATAATATATTATGTTATTCTTGTTTAATGGGGGGGAAAATATAGCTATTTTCGATATAGGCTTATTGCTTGAAAAGTAATTAGACTTTAGTACCTGAAACAAATTATACACTTGATTCAGAAATTTAATTAAATTTATTCAGTAATTTATGTATACCGAAAATGATTCCTTTAAAATAGAATTTTTTTTCAATTAAATTAAATTAAATTAAATTTTTTATTTTTATTTTATTTATTTATAAGTGGCCTCTACACTTTTGATTTTACATTAATTTATTCTATGTGAAACGGTGAGGTTGGCACGTTCAAATAAAATGCTGATTCATTAACGAAATTGGTAGAAATTAAATTTTTCATTTGCAATTATACTCTTTGATTGTGTTTTAGTGGTAAAAAGAAAACACATTTAAAACATATGTGTGACAGCACGATATTTTTTGTTTTCCCTTATGGCTGAAAATACGCGAAAACTATTGTACTACATCAAGCTACCACAGCACTTACATATATTAGTGCATGCCAATAAAATGATTAATATATTCAAATATTTCAGTATATGTTGCCTTGTTCCTATGAGCTTGGGAATTTGGCATAGGTTACCAAATTGCTTAATGATTTGGCCGTATGTATATATTTTTAAATATCTCATTGCCCTAATATTTGATTTATAGCTTGTTATATATTCCATTAGTAAAGCAATGATATTTGTATATAAGTATAAACATAAGAAAAAATATTTCCCTACAACGTGTAATTAAATTGCAAACTAAACAGATAATATAATAAAATGCTTCATTGAAATAGTATCTGGCAATTTAAATGAAATACTGCTCATATTTTTGTGTTTTCGTAAAACACAATTTAGTTGTTTTTGCTCTATGCATTTTCAATAAAATATAACAAGTCCAATCGATCCTTACCCTTTTGTCATCAAGAACTTCACCTGGGCGTAATTTTCTTTTTGACTATATTTCGTTACAATGAATTTAATTTGTTGTTTCATTATAATGATTATATGTATGTGAATCGCATTTATATCACATTAATCGGTGTGGCAGTGTTTAAAGTGTTGTTGACATTACATAATTGATTGTGATGTTAACATTTATGTATATCATGTTCCGATTTTGATTTTGAAGAAGAGTTTGTGTGGCACATAAAAATTATATTTAACGCCAAAAGAAATATAAAAAAAAAAGAAAAAAAAAAAATGTTTTACTTTAAGATAAATAATTTGTGCACTGAATCTTAGTATGCATTTTATCATTTTCTTATTTGAAAACAAAACCTGTTTTGTAGAAAGTAATCGTTCCACCTGTTTTTATTGTTATCATTTATTACCCCGAACATTACTCTTTTCCTTGGGTAAATTAAATTAAATCTTAAGTAGACTTTACTTACCTCGTCATTGATAATTAAACTTGGCCTCCTTCCCATTTCTTCCGGTGGTGGAATCAACGAGCCCCGTCGACTAGGTGGCCCCGGTACCAATGATGGTCGCTTCTCGCGAATAACTTCAATTTTAGGTGGTTCACCGGGCCCAGGGGGCGCTTTTATTTTAGGTAATTTTGGTTTTTCATCCTTGGCGAATAGAACAAAAATGATTGATTTAATAAGAATAGCTTAAAATAGTGCGCTTTTTGAATTGAACTGACTATATCCAAAGTCGACTCCGCTTAGAAAAGGGCAAATTTGGCTAATATTTTTGATTTCAACTTAAAAGTAAGTTTCTGATAACTGAAACTGAAAACAGCTTCATTTCCCAGACTTAAAATCCTCTGAAAAAAGAAAAGGTCCTAACTAACAAATTCGACTATAGTTTATAGCAGTAGGAGACTATTATATAGAAAAAAACTATATCGCACCAGCTGTAACTAAAATGTTTACATATATAAGTTCGTCTTTATTTGTTTATTTATTTATGCATTCTAAAAACCAGACCAGGTGCAGCCGAACAACTGGTCAATTCTGTGGACTGCTATAAGGCAAACATTACCGCGCTCCAAGAAGTGCGATGGGATGGGCCAGGCAAAAAGCGGATGAAAAACTGTGATATATACTACGGAAACTGCTACAGAGAAAATAAACAACGCTTATTCGGATGCGGGCTTTTTGTTAGAGGCAGGCTCAGGAAAAAAGTCTTAAGCTTCCAGTATGTAAGCGAACGCCTCATAACTATCCGCATCAAGACCAATCTCGGCAATATAAATTTATTATGTGTCCACGCCCCCATAGAGGAGAAAGTTGACCGACATCAAGACGATGTTCCATGATCTCCTAGGTAGAACGTATGCGCAATGTCTAGGAGATTTCAATGCGAAGCTGAGTAAGGAAGCTATCTTTGAACGTGTCATTGGAAAGCACAGCCTACACAACACCACGTCAGAAAACGGACTAAGGCTAGTGGCCTTTATGGCGGGACATAATCTGGTAGTAGCAAGTACACGATTCCTACACCTCAACATCTATAAGGGGACCTGGCGGTCTTTCGATCAATCGACAACCGACCAAATCGATCATATTGCGGTCGATGGCAGACACTCCTCCAGCATCCTACATGTCCGAACCTTTCAAGGAGCAAACATCAACTCGGATCATTACCTTGTTGCAGCCAAGGTACGGATGCGAATTTTTCGGAATCAACGGAGTCGAGTAAGAACACAATAATCTAACGTCGGAAAGCTGCAATCGCAGGAGACCGCCAGCACCTTCGCCGATCAAGTCTCCCTCAAGCTCTCTCAAGTTCCGATGCAATCTGCAGAAACCATAGAACAGCAATGGAGTCCAGATGTACTCGGTTTCGAGCCACCCCCGTCGAGAAACCCCTGGTTTGATGATGTGTGCGGACAGGCCCATGTAGAAAAACAGAATGCATACATGGCCACATTGCATCGACGGACGAGAGCCGCCCGCGAGCTCTATGAACAGAAAAGGAGGGAGAAGCATGCGCTTCTCGCGAGATCGAGGAGATGGAGAGATGTTACTGCAGGAACGACGTTCGAGAATTTTACCAGAAAGTAAAACGAACATGCCACGGCTATAAAGCCAGAGCAGAATCCTGCAGGGATGAACACGGACAACTAGTAGTAGAGTCACAGTTGATGACGAGATTGTGGAAGGACCACTTCTGCAGACTGTATAACGGCGATGATAGTCAAAATGCCACCATCAGGCAGAGCGAACGAAGGAGAATGCCCGGTTCATAAGAAAGGAGACCCCTATGACTGCACCAATTAAAGAGGGATAAGCCTCCTGAACATCGCGTACAAGATCCTCTCTGCCATACTGTGTAAGTGCCTGAAACCATTCGTGGACAATCTGATAGGTTCCTACCAGTGTGGTTTTAGGCCAGGAAAATCCACGATCAAATATTTACACTACGGCAGATCTTGGAGAAGCCCCATGAATTCCAGGTCGACACGCACCATCTTTTCGTTCACTTTAAAGCCGTGTATGAAAGTGCTTATAGAGACGAGCTATACAGAGCCATGTCATGTTTTAACATTCCTGCCAAACTCGTCAGGCTGCGCAGGATGACTATGGAGAACTCTCGCTGCTCCATTAAGGACGGAGGTGAACTAACTGACCCTTTTGATGTTAAAAAGGGTTTTAGAGAGGGTGACGCACTGTCATGTGATTTCTTTAACATCATTCTTGAAAATGTCGTGCGGGACTCTGCGGCCAATACAAGAGGTACGATCTAGTACAAGTCCACACAATCCCTTGCCTACGCAGATGACATTGACGTTATTGGACGGACAAAGCGAGACGTTATTGAGGTGTTCGCAAGCATTGAAGCAGAAGCGGCTAAAGTGGGTCTAAGGGTAAATGGGGGCAAGACCAAATATATGCTGTCATCCAAGAAAGACACGCAACACCGACATCTTTGTCAGAACGTCAACTTCGGCAGCTATATTTTTAGTCAAGGACTTCGTCTACCTTGGCTTGATAGTGACAAGCAGCAACGACAACAGCGCTGAGATAAGACGCAGAACAACTCTTGCCAACTGCTGCCTTTCGGGCTCAAGAGGCAATTAATCATCCCGGTCCCCCTCTACGGCACTGAGGTTTGGACGTTATCAAAAGCGGATGAAGAGGCTCTTGGGCGTTTCGAGAGGAAAATTCTGCGTGGAATCTTTGGTCCCGTTTGTGTAAATGGAGAGTGGAAGTGGAGATTCAACCAAGAACTGTACGGGCTGTACAGCGACATCGGCGTGGTTAGACGTCTTCGGATTGAACGTCTAAGATGGCTAGGCCATGTAGAGCGAATGGACATCACCGCTCCGGCCCGAAGAGTCTTCGACTCCAACCCCGAGGGACGACGCAGCAGAGGACGACCGCATTTAAGGTGGTGCGCACAGGTGGAAAGGGACCTCAAACAAATGGCCATGTGGCTGTGGAAGCGGCTAGCCAAAGATCGGGCCGGCTGGAAAGGCTTGTTGGTTGAGGCCCTGGTTCATCCCGAACTGTAGCGCCATCAAAGGAAGGAAGGAAATAACAGTAAAAATTAAAATACATGTGCAGATGCGGAAATATGCATGGAAATTTAAAAGCAGTAGATAAGTATTCAGCGTGGAAGAAAAACAGTTTAAGACATAACCTCATAAAAGGCAACTGGTGTGCATTTCCTCTAAAATAAAAATAATTTACTTTGAGTATTTGTTTTGCTTGCTGCGGTAGAGCCTGTTCAGGTAATTTTGTAATGAGCTTCAATATAACTTCGAGAAAATTTTCATTTGCAAGGGGTCGCGTTTTTACAAATGACGATCGTCGTCTTTTAGAGAGGTTTGAACCATTGTATGAAGGGATTTCGGCGTTAGGTATTGAATTTGATTCCTTTTGAAAAATATTGTTTTTAACTAATCTTGTTAATCAACATTTCAGTAAGACAAAGAGTTGCCAGCGAAGTGTGTAATAAAGAAAGATTTATGAGCATATTTTGGAAAAGTAATATTCCACATGCTAATTGGATTATGTTAGGTTCTAAACAATAAAATAAAAGAAATTATCTAACATGAACTACGCCTAAAGGAGAGAAAGGTCCGAAAGGAATTCCCCTTACTATTATCCTTTTACCAATACACATATATTATACAGATAATACTAAAACATAAAAGTATTTGACGCGAATAGTGGGTTTACTATGGGGGGTACTATGGGGTAATACTATTGACGTCATCTTGTATTGATATGGAAATGTTAATTGACAAGCTATTGTTTACTTACTTCTGGAACAATGATCACTGGTTTGAGGGTAGGCTTATCATCTTCAGCAGGTTCTACTGGGAGTTGACCTTTTCCTAGGACCAATGGTTCTGCAGGTTTTACAGGCTCCAATTTGACTTCTTCTTTCTTCAGTTGACATTCATACACAAAAACATTCAAATGAAAACCACGTAAAAAATAACCATTTAACATAAATCCTCATAACAACTTTACATAACAAAGAACAATGTATGATTCTAACCTTTGGCGCGCCATTTTTCATTTTGTTCTCCTCGACATCTTTCTTTACATCAGCAGTTTGAGGCTTTTCCATTTTATTAGGAATTTCCAAGCTGCGACTGAAATCACTTGGTGTAAATTCTGACTGTTCATATTTTTCTAAAGTAGCACGTTCATAATCTGGAATCTCTGGTAGTTCGTCATATTTTTTAGGCTTGGCTTTTGTTTTTGTTTTTGGGGTTGGCTCTGGTTTGGATTCTTCTTCCTTTTTCTCTTTGGGTGCCACTTTCCGAAGCTTAGGTAGCTCTTCAGCCGCTTTAACTTCTTCTACTTTCTTTTATTTTTACCATATTTGCGAAAATAATATTTGAAAAACATTGTTTTTTTTATGTTCAAAATGTAAGAAAAGTAATTTGAAAAACACAATATCTAATAAGATATAATATATGTATGTAGCTGTGTACATACGAGGTGCGGCAATTAAGTTCCGGGAATTAGTAAACAAAAGTCAAGCAACATTTTATTATCGACCTACAGTCTCCCTCTAACTCTACACATTGCTACACGTTGCTCCCACTGTCTTTATTTCTTTATTACAATCAATCAAAGGAGTACATCAGCTGTCCTCGTTAGAATAGGTAGGTAGGTAGGTAGGACCGTAGCCTTCCCAGAAACGAGAAAAACATACATAGGTCAGGGAGGCCCGTTGTGGAGCTAGCCCTCTATTCGTGGAACCACCTTGTGCTTCTTAAGAAATTAAGAAGATCAGATATTCCTACTTGCTGAACCTCGGTCAGATCGTTAAGGAGGTAAGATCCCGGGTATCGTTTCCTGATTGTGCAAAATGCCGGGCAGGCACAGAGAAGGTGATGAATAGATCCAACCTTCTCCTCGTCTAGACAGCTTCTGCAAAAATCATTCGGAATTATACCTAGTTTTTGTGTCCAGTGATGACACCGATGACTTTGTAGACGTCAGTTCTTTTTAGGGAGATTATACTCCTTGTCCGTTGACTGTCGAGCCGGGGCCAGATTTGCCTGGTGATGAGGCAGGTATGTCCCTGAGTCCATCTCCGGTTCGTCTCGGCCCTGGCGAGATATGTTAGATTAAGTTTAATGGTTGCAAAGGGTATTCCCTCACAAGCCACGATTGATTGTAGCGTCGTTCCTTGTTTGGCGAGTATGTCGGGTCTTTCATTTCCTGTATGTCGCTGTGTCCCGCTACACCGATAAGTTGTATGTTGAACTGTTCGGCCATCTCGTTAAGAGATAGGCGACAGTCGAGACTAGTTTTTGATGTGTACACAAAGGACTCGAACGACTTTATCCGTGGTGGATATCACGTTCCACTTCAGCCAAGATAAGGCCTCTTGGTCTGCAGTGATTTGGTCATTTTAGAGCTTTGTTCAGCTTAAGTTGTTTGCGGACATTTTCCACTACCCACCCCGTCTTCGGTTTTAGACCCGTCAGTGTAAAAATCTACGCAGTTTCTGCGGGGTTGAGTCTGGCGAGTTCAGTTTTGTCTGTCCGGGTAGATCGTTGTAAAGTTTTTTTTCCAAGACTGTGGTGGGTTCTGTGAGGTCTAAGTTTTCTGACATAGTTGACCTGTTATTCAGGATGGAGGAGTGGCCAGTGACATACTTTGTCCAGTTCGAGTTGGCTTTGAGTCTAATGGCCGTTTGTGTGGCAATTTGCTTGCCGAAAATTTCAAGTGGTGTAAGGTCGAGTATCATGTTAAGCGCAGCTGTTGGGGTGGACCTGAGGGCCCCGGTAATGCACATACAAGCCAACCTTTTGTACCTTCTCGAATTGCTTGAGGTATGGTGTCTTGTCCAGTGCTGTCCACCAGACTGTCACTCCATACATTAGTATGGGTCTGACGACCCTGATGTAGAGCCATAGGGTGATCTTGCGGTTAGATCCCCATTTTTTCCCTCGTTAGATTACCTATTATTAAAATATACTTAAGAATGACCACCAACAAGTCTAACAACATTTGTTCTTAAATGAATCCCTACTAAGGTGAAAATCGAAAAGGTTACAGTATTTATTGGATTCCCTAAGGCATCTAGAAATTGGATTATTGTATCCATAATTTACTCTATGATAAGGTACATGAAATAAAAACGATTTCTTAGAGCTCTCGCAGGAGCATAACTTCCAATTAATGATAATAGAGAAGGGCAATCGATATGACCATAAATCACAGGCTTAGAGGCCGAAAAAGACTAAACTTTAGGTGTAAACATATCATATATCGAACATGTATTGTCCGAAATAACCTTGATAATCCTCATTGACCTTCTCTAACCGCCATGATGAGTTCCCTTAAGGTGTGACTTCATCTTGGTGAATAAAAAGATAGTCGCAGGGGTCAATAACGAGGCTATAAAGCGGACAACGTATGCTCGCAATCCCTTTAGGATGCCAACAGAGGATAGTAGGAATATATTCACGATGAATGATGCCGCGGTACGAGAGGTGGCTGGAGCTTCTTCACATGGATCACATCTCCATACACCACCTGTGATTTTCAGTGGATTTTCTGAGGTTTTTCACCAGATTTCACTAAAAGTGGATTCAGAACACGTTGCTTGTCATTTTAACGACGGCACTAAAAACCTTTTTTTTTAAATACGCATAACACAAACAAAATGTGCTTAAATGAAAACTGAGGGAAAGGACTCCCTTTGTAGAGAGATGTTGACTAACGACTCAGTGTTACCAGTACCCGAGTTATGACTAGATTTCCGGAACTTAATTGCCACACTTCGTATGTTGATGCAGTGAATATGTTTTCGGACTTGGTAAAGTAGACGCTTTCATATAGATGAAAGAGTTCGTTCGTATCAAGAGATACAAGGAACGAAAGTACCAAAGATAGATCAACAGAGATTAAGGTTTTAAATTTAAAAAAATCAGATTTCATCCAATTTGAAGACATCTCACCTTCACTTTTCGTTTTTCAATTTGATTCAATCCTGGCACTTTCTCTATAGTTTCCATTGCATTCTTATCTGATTCTAATTTATTGTTTTCATTTTCCTATTTGAGTTAAAAGCAGATATGTTTGAAATATAACGGTAACAATATAATTGTCTTCATTTAGCTGAGGTATTTGTTGATGGAAATTATAAAAAAAAAATCAAAAATAGTTTCTGTACCTCCGATTTTGGTTTTGACGTAAGAGAATCCCTCCGAGATTCAGTTTTTGAGTCTTCTTCAACCTATAGAAAGCACAAGAACCGAAACCAAAAAATACATAGAAACATAGAGGTTTGCACGTGCATCCACTTTGACAACATTTACATACCTGAATGGAAGATCGTTTAGATATATTTTCATCAAAAACGTCGTCTTCCTTTTGCTGGGCGGTTGATTCATCTTGAGCTTTAGGTTTTGTTTCGTCTTTATTTTCAGTCTTCTCCTAGCGTGACACAAATACGAACATAAAAACATTTGTTAACTCTATAAATGACAAGTGTTAAATCATTCTCAGAAACTGAAAGGAGTTTGTTTTCAAGGTATTCCATGCATGTGGATCCTAACAAATACAAATTGATCCAAACCGCGAATATAATGGAGGAGAAATAGCATACAAGTGCTATGTGGCCCAAACTCACAGTTTGTGCATTCATTTCGCTCGTAGCAAAGTGCGTCCCAAAGTAAGCAGGTCTATTTCCAAAATAGCACACTCTCGTCGTGCCACCTATTTATGGTTTAATGGCCAAAGGACAAGTCAGATTAGGTGTTTGCTGCATCAGTACCAATTACCTTTGGGTACGGAACCCAAAAAACGAGTAGCAGATATTGTTATATCCACTTGGTAAGACTTTCAACAAAATGCTTCAGTTGATAACAATTGTATCGCGGTGGGAGTTAATACGTGGTTTAAAGAAAGTCGCGAAGGCGAAAATGTTTACCAACATATAGGCCAGTTGAAATTTGGGATAACTAAAGATGACATAAAAATTGTGCGTGAATTGAATGATTGATGGCATAAAGCTGCGCAGAAGTCAACACTCTCTGACTGATCTTGATGATCAATCAAAGTCCCACTAACTACCACTGCTGATCTAGCACCGAGTAATTTCGTGTGAAACGTCGATTGGCCTCACAATATTATTAATATTTAAGACAATAGGATATTTGCGAAGCCTTGAGACTTTTCTGCAAAAGGTTATTCATTCGATTGATTTATTATAAATTGATAGTACTCATTTTTTTAGTCTTTTTTTTTTTCTAGTAAGTACCGGCTGGATATTCCATATAGAAGGTGGGAGCCGAAGGCAAGCGAAGCGTCTTATCCCTCAAACATGTATTTCGCAACAAATCGTACTCCTCCAAGACCACTAGGACGATCTTGATCAAACTTGCCATGGTGATAGTGTGGACATCGCTGAGTGTCATAAGGGGTCGAATGTCCCGATCGGACTTACCATTGAGGAATTATCACGCGCGGAATCGATTTTTTCCTATCGCCGAAAATTAAAGTCGTACGAAAAAAGATCCCACGGATTGTTCGAGCGGCTACAGAAACATTGATTTGGAATATACCTGAAGTGATAATGTAACAAGATATCCTGGCATCGAGAACAATTTAGGTTTTTTTCAAAAATGCCAAAGAAAATTTTGTCGAGACGCGTGTCGTTTCACGACCAGAGCATATTGAATTAATTCCAGAACAATCGCAAGTTATCAACCACATGACAAGACAATTAGATTCAACAACGGTCGAGAAACTAACTATCGTGCAAGGAAAAGCTGGAACTGGAAAGTCGCGTATCATTCGCCAAATGATTGGGTTAATTGAAGCAAAATATGGTCCTGAATCAGTGTTGCTGATTGCTGCTAATAATATCGGTGGAGAATCAGTACACTCTGCTTAAACTTAATGGTTACGAGGCATGGAGCACTTACTAATCTTTCTGGACAACCCGAACGAGCATTCCAAGACAAAATGTCAAACAAGAAAGTTATTATCTGCAACGAAATGTCTATGGTCGGACTGCGTTTGTTATCAATAATTGATCAGCGTCTCGGGCAAGCTTTCCCAGAAAATCAATCTATTGAGTCTGGAGATGCCATTATGTATTTCTTCGGTGATTTTTGCCAGGTGCCACCTGTTGGAGATACGTCAATGTTAGGAAATCCAAGACCAAGAAACATGGCTGCAATCCGTGGGAAGATTCTATATCAGAAGTTCACCCGGAATCGAGCAAGAACTATTCAAGAAAACGCTGGAAAACGTATCCTCTGGCAAAATTACAAACGAAGACTACGAGCTTTTGAGAATTCGATTTGTACAATGTAATCAAGCAAGCATTGGAGGATTTGAAAGCGCAATACGACTTAAAGCAATAAACAGATGTAACGAATTCTGCGTAAGCCGGCTGCATTGATAAAGGCTATCCATAACAACAATATTGCAAGTCGTGCTTCAGCTGATGACGCCCAAGGATTACAGCCCGTCCTCAAGCTAGCAAGTGGTTGTCGTGTGGTGCTCACGCAAAATATTTGGACGGCAAAGGGATTATGCAACGGCACTGTTGTTGATGTAGTTTATGCGCCTTCCGATGCTGAAGATATAACGAATGAGTTCCTGATATGCGTCTTGGTTCGATTTGATGACTATGAAAGGCCTTCTGTGTATAATGGACTAGTACTGGTAACTGTACACGAAAACAATTTCCGCTGGACGTCGCCTTTGCTGTTACGATACATACATCTCAAGGCATCACAGTTGGTCGTGCCGTCGTTGACATAGGAGATGCTGAATTTGGACTTGGTCTGTCATACGTTTGTCTTTCGCAAGTTGTCCGGACTACTCATAGATCCAGCCTTTCCTGAATCAAGGTTACTCATAATCAACAACCATGCTGGATGGATCGTTAAGCGCCCCGAATTAGAAAGGCTCAAAGAGCTGTCATTACAAAATGATAGTACTTCGTAAATTCTACCTAAAAGCCTAATGCTAATTAAAGCGAAAACGTTTGAACTTGAAATATGTCCTTTTGTCCTTTTCTGGTTTTATGTGATATCGTGTTTCCATTTTATGTGTGTTTTATGTCAGATTTGATGACTGCAATTGATGCAGATGCGAAGCGTTTCATTTCCCTTACAGCTCATACAGAAAAGTCAAAAACAGTACCAAAAATCAACATGTAGGGGGTCAGAGACGAGATATTGCTTATCTCGGATGCGATCGCGCCGTTTGCTTGCTATAAGAGAGCTCGCAACGCTTAATTTGGATAGATTGCGAAGCGGATTACCGTCCTAGTTATTTTAGTTGAACATTACTAAGAAACAAGGAAACCACGCAAATTAGAAGATAAACCAAAAAGTCGTCTCTAAATGTTTTATTTTTTATTTTATTTTTTTTCATAGTTACACCCGCACTCAAGGCTAACCCCTTATAACGTATGAATCATTTCAATTGTGCTCCACCACCCCTTCGACTTTATGTATAAATGGAAAAATGAATTACTGAACAATTGACACAACTACTTACCTTTTGTTTTTGTTGCGCGAGCTCTTGAATTTTCTCGTCTTCCTGCAAAGCAAGCATAATAATGAGAATAAGGTAAGATATTTGTATATAAGTATTTGTGTATCGCAATATTATTCCTTAAGGAATGGCAACATGTTCTACATAAATTGCCTCATAACAATCCGTATCAAGGCTGAATTTTTTAACATCAGCCTGATACGCGTCCACGCCCCCACGGATCTCCTAGACAGAACGTATGCCCAATGTCGCAGTTATGACATTAAAATTGTACTAGGAGACTTCAATGCTAAGCTGGGTAAGGAAAGCATATTTGAACGAGTCATCGGTATACATAGCCTCCACGACACTACATCCGATAACGGACACAGGCTGATTGATCTTGCTACGGGGCGAAATCTCCTTCTAGCCAGTACGCGCCTCCCGCACCTCAATATACAAAAAGGCAGCTGGCGGTCTTTTGATCAACCGAATACCAACCACAGATCACAGCGAGATGTCAATGAGGCGTTTGCGAGTATTGAGATCGAGGCGGCGAAAATTGGTTTGGCGGTAAACGAGGGCAAAACTAAATATATGCTGTCATCAAAAAAAGACGCTCACCACCGACGTCTTGGCCAGAACGTTTGTTTCGGCAGATATAAGTTCGAGGTAGTTAAGGACTTCGTCTACCTTGGCTCCGCAGTGACCTGGAACAACGACATCAGTTCCGAAATCAAACGCAGAATCACTCTTGCCAATCGCTGTTTCTTTGGGCTCAGGAGGTAATTGAGTAATAGAGCCCTCTCCCGAACGACAAAGTTGACTCTATATAAGACCCTGATCATCCGGGTCCTGTTGTACGGCGCAGAAGCATGGACACTATCAAAAGCGGATGAGGAGGCCCTTGGTCGATTCGAGAGAAAGATTTTGCGCGTGATTTTTGGGCCTATAAACGCAGACGGGGGATGGAGGAAAAGATTCAACCACGAACTTTACGGGCTGTACATCGACATGAGTCTAGTCAGGCGTCTACGGATTCAACGCCTAAGATGGATGGGCTATGTAGAGCGAATGGACATCACAGCTCCAGCCCGGAGAGTCTTCGAATCCAACCCCGAGGGACGAAGAATCAGAGGACGGCCGCGTTTAAGATGGCCCACACAGGTGGAAGGAGACCTCAGCCAACTGGGTGTGCGGCAATGGAAAAGGCTAGCAAAAGATCGTGCTAGTTGGAGGGGCATGTTGGTTGAGGCCCAGGTTCACCCCGAACTGTAGCGTCCGTTAAGAAGAAGAAGATTTAAAAGGGTAACAGCAAAAGGAGGAAAGCTGAGTTGGATCTAGTTCATGGCACATTTTCCCCTGAATTTCTTCTTTGATGGTGTTACAGCCCATGAGGGACCAGAGCCAAGCTTCTCTCAATCACCCATGTTGTGTGTAATTTATTTTTCACACGGGTGAAAGGGATCTACAGTCTAATGGCGATTCCGAATGGCGTGAGTCGAGAAGCTTTTTCACAGTAAGTATACGACACCGAGAAGGAATGCCGTGAAATAAACATTCGATGGCGTTGGTGTTATCGGGAGTCGAACTCGCTCATCGTGCGTCAGAGTCCAACACATTAACCACTGCGCCACGAAGTCCTCAATTTGCAACAATTTATAATAGGATAAATGAATCTAAACATGGCCGTACATCAACAGAAGACGAACATCGTTCAGACCGTCCCGCAGACGTGAGTACTCTGGAAATGATCGACAAAATCCACGACATGATGTTAAGTGACCGAAGAATAAAGAGTTTAAGGCCACAAGGGCCTCAAAAGGTACCGTCGGCGTCGCCTCAATTTTGCATGATAAGTTGGGTATGGAAAAATATCTGCAAGATGGGTGCCGGGTACGCTCTTAGCTGAGAATTAACGCAACCGCCTGATCTTTTTTAATGCTCTTTTGGAGCGCAGTTTCTGCGCAGATACGTACCAGTAACAGTAACAATCACTGGGTCAGCTAAATGGCTGACCCGGCTAACATTGGCTAACATTGATCAGGCCTCGAGGGACTACCTTATATTTATATTCTATTGTGCAAATTAGTAGCAATAATTTTTGGAGTACTTTACCTTTTTCTGTTCTTCCAGTTCCTTCTTCGTTTTCCCTTTTTTCTCTTCCTCTTGTTTCTTTTTCTTTTCATCCACGCTCGTAACAGTAATCTTGCAGGCTGTTTCGTCCTTACCGGCTTCGTTCGCTACAACACATTTGTATGTAGATGAATGCTCAGTTTTGGCTGAGCTAAATGTTAAGCGAGCAGTAGTGCCATCAAAGGTGGTTGTTATTTCTTTGGTTTCTTTGATTATAGTGGAACCCTTGTACCAAGTAACCTTGCAGGTTTGATCAGTTCTCTTTAATTTGGTTAATAACTCAAACGTTTTCCCTTGAGTAATAGTTTGGTCAACAAGTTTTCGATCGATTTCAGGCTTGACGCTTTTATGTTCCTCTTCGGGAATATCGATCAAATTCACCACTTGAGAAACAGCTTCACCCTTTTCGTTTTTAGCTACCAACTTATAAGAACCTTTATCGCTTTCTTTGACTTCATTAATTTCCAATTTGACTGCAAATTCTCCTTCTTTTGTCTTTTCAACTTGATAAATGTGACGTTCGCTTTGTCGTACTTCGTTAGACTCCTTGAACCAGGTGCAAGAAGGTTCGAATTTGGAAGCAACCGTGCACTCTATAACAACTGTTCGTTTCTTAATTATTTTAATGATTTTCGGTTTGTCCTTTATGACAGGTACAACTAAAAAGCAGAATCAAAGAAGAATACATTTTAGAAATAATTAATTTTCATTAATACACGTCTTTAGTTACTTTCAATGTTGAGAGTTAAATTAGCATTCAGTTCACCAAGATTGTTCTTGATATTACATTTGTAAAGTCCGGAATCTTCCAATTGTGGATCAGTTAACTCTAGTTTTATGTAATATTGATCACCTCGAGTTTCCATAGATATTTTAATTTTATTGCTTTCTTTAACTAAGACTCCATTTCGGAACCATGTCACCTCGGGCTTGGGATCAGCCTTAACTTTACATTCCATTATAACTAGCTTCCCATTATTCTCAGATATAATTCGTGGCTTTTCTATGAAAACTGGGGGCTCTCCCTCCGGTTCGGGCTCAGCCTCAATATTTAAATTGAGATTGGCATTGGATTCGCCGAACTCGTTTTGAACATTACATTTATAGGTGCCGCCATCAGACGCACTTGGATCCTGAGTGGAAAGATATATGAAATCATGCATTTTAAATACCCGCTAAATCACAGTTTTACCTTAATTTCAAGAACAATCTCGTAAAGATCTTCAGAAATGGAAGCTAATTTCAATTTTGTTTTCTTAGATTCATTCACCACATCTTGCCCTCTGTACCAAGTAACAGTGGGTTCTGGTTTCGCTTTGCACTTGCACTTCATCGTTATAAGAGTACCTGAGTCGTTTGGTATGATGCGCGGCTTTTCAGTAAAAGAGGGAGCGAATCCCTTTTCATCGTCATTACCTAAGGTTAAGATGTTTTTTGTATGCCTATTATATTCTTATATAATATTTAAATTTAACTTATTAGTATTTTATTATTGGGGTAGTAAAGTAAGCCAAAAAACGCCTATTAGAATATAGTTTCGGATTTTCTCTATAGCTTAACCTTACAAGTCCCAAATGTTAAATTTGTTTTTCCGTACACGTTCAATACAACTGAAGGCATGCGCTAACAAAAGAATTTGAAGCGAAGCTCTTATACCCGGAATTGCAACTTTTTTGTTATTGTACTCCTCTGGATCTTGACCAAACCACTGCCACTATGATAGCATAGGTGCTGCTGAGTGTCGTAAGGGGTCGACTGTGTTCGAATCGGACTTACCATCGAGGAATAATCGCCAAAAAAACCTATTCCCTATTGTACTCGATAGGAAAAATTATGCACGCGCTTTAGGAGAATATTGCTACTTCTCAAATAAAAAAGAAAAACAATGGCTTTGCGGGAAGAAAACTTCTTAAAGCTGTTCTATGTGGCCGGAGGCCCACATTTTTTTCGGCATGAATCACATTCTTAGAACTCGAATTTCGTCGAATATTGAGCTCTTTTACAAATTCAACTTTAATGCAGCTTTGGGTCGACCTCCACAAGTGGAAACAATCAGGATGAGAGCCAACGAATTGAGGAGAACGAACTGAGTAAAGAACAGAAGCCAATAATGGACAAGATAAAGGTTACGAAAATTCACAAACGACTTATCGCCTGATTACTACAAAGAAAATCTCGTCAATCCAAACTTCAAAACATTGCCACCTGTGATGGAAACTGTCATCCGTAAGAAAAAGAACAAATATGTTCCTGTTAGTCAACAACGAGAAGAAATGAGAAAACTATATAACGTCACACACTCTAAGAAATGTTATTTGGATCTTGAAAGCGGCCCTTGTCAACATGTGCCGCCGATGATGTCTTCAAGCCGTTTAAACGTACAGATTCGATAAGATCTATGTCATCCCGTAAACCAAATCAATAAACAAATTGACAGATTAACTCGCTCAGCTCATTTCTTACAATCGTCCACCTGCATTGCGTTCCTAGTTATTAAGCGTAGCGAGCCGAAGGCAAGCGAAGCATCTTATCCCTCAAACATGTATTTCGCAACAAATCGAACTCCTCCAAGACCACTGGTGCGATCTTGATCTTGGACATCGCTGAGTGTCGTAAGGGGTCGAATGTCCCGATCGAACTTACCATTGATTTGGAATATACCTGGAATGATAATGTAACAAGATATCCTGGCATCGAGAACAATTTAGGCTTTTTTAAAACCGCCAAAGAAAATTTTGTCGAGACGCATGTTGTTTCACGACCAGAGCATATTGAATTAACTCCAGAGCAATTGCAAGTTATCAACCACTTGACAAGACAATTAGATTCAACAACGGTCGAGAAACTAACTATCGTGCAAGGAAAAGCTGGCACTGGAAAGTCGTGTATCATTCCCCAAATGATTGGGTTAATACTAATAATATCGGTGGGGAAACAGAACGCTCTGCCTTAAACTTAATGGTTACGAGGCATGGAGCACTCTCTGATCCGTCTGGACAACACGAACGAGCATTCCAAGACAAAATGTCAAACAAGAAAGTTATTATCTGCAACGAAATGTCTATGGTCGGATTGCGTTTGTTATCAACAATTGATCAGCGTCTCAGGCAAGCTTTCCCAGAAAATCAATCTATTGAGTTTGGAGATGCCATTGTGTATTTCTTCGGTGATTTTTGCCAGCTGCCACTTGTTGGAGATACGTCAATGTTAGGAATTCCAAAACCAAGTAACATGGCTGCAATCCATGGGAAGATTCTATATCAGAAGTTCACCCGAGTACATATTTGTATTGCAACAAGTAATGAGGCAAACCGGAATCAAGCAAGAACTATTCAAGAAAACGCTCGAAAATATATCCTCTGGCAAAATTGGAAACGAAGACTACGAGCTTTTGAAAACTCGAATTGTACCCCCCTGTTGTGTGTGATTTATTTTTTACACAGGTGAAAGGTACCTACAGTTTAGTGCCAATTCTGAAGGGTGTTAATCAAGAATGTATTTCATGGCAAGTATACTACGGGAGATTTTGCCAGTACTCCGCCGAGGAGGGACACCGCGAAATAAACATTCGATGGCATTGGTGCTATCGGGATCCGAACTTGCTCATCGTGCGTCAGAGTCCAATACACTAACCACGGCGACAACTTTTTTGATTGCCCATCAGCAATTGAGAGAGTCTTATTGCAAAATTCTAGTGTATCACAAAACAAAGATTTAGCATCTTCGGGCTATCCCTTATACCGGTGTAAACATAATTGCCTCAATGGAACTAAGCTGCTTCAGGACAAGCCTATGAAAATTACTTGATCCAATTCTTCAACCAAAAACCACGCTGATTTTTTATCGATGGCAATACGACTCTACCCGAATATTGCAAAATACTCTTTAAAAATGAAGCATATCTTAAGAAAAATAATTAAATTTTACTAACAACACGCCATGAACTTTTTCCAGGCTTGAGAATACGTCCTAAAAGTATGAGGGTTAAATAGGTTAAATAGGTAAAAAATAATCGTGATACGTTTTTGCTTTATCCAACAATAAAAGAAGTAGACGAATAAATAGCAATTAACGAAAAAGGTATTAGTATTCAAGCAACCAGCATTACTACCACATTTCTTATTATACTGCCCTAATGAAAATGATGAAGGTATTGATACAGTATGTAGACTATGTTGTTTTTAAAAGACCCGTAGAGTACGTTTAATTTCTTTTTTTTAAATACTAATTTGGCACCTCCTACGTTCGTTAACAATCGGGCTTATGATTGTTCCATTCCGTAAGAAATTGATTGACAAACTCAAGTAGTACCGGGATGCCAAATTTAATAGCAAAATACGAACTATAGGTTTAATGAATACATAATCGTTTTCTGGTCACAAAATACGGAACGAAAATGTCAGTTAGGCATATTTATATTTTATTTTTAAGGGACAGTAAGTAGATACCTTGGAAATTCAGCGAAATGTTAGCATTACTTTCTCCATAAATATTAAAAGCGTTACAACGGTAATTTCCACCATCTTCATTGGTCGGATTTTTTATCTCCAATGTAAGAATGAATGTATCTTTGGCCGTTGCTTTTCGTGACATTTTAGTTCTAGCTGAGTCGTTGATTTGATTGTCACCACGATACCATGTTATGTCTGGCACTGGATGTGCTTCCAATATACATTCCATCATAAGAATTTCGTCTTCTTGTCGAATTATAGGTTTTTTTGGAAAACGTGGAGATTTTCCATCGGGAATTCTAAGAAGGGTTTTGGTTTGTATATTTTTTTGGTGGTAGTTCTGATTCAAATGTTTTGTTATGTGTTCTCGTAAAAACAAAAACGACAACAACAATAGTTATAATATTGTGACAATAATAATAATTATAATTATAACAATAATAATAACAATAAAGATAATAATAGTAATAATAATAATGACGATAATAATAATAATAATATAATAATAACAGGAATAATAATATAAACGGTAATAATAGTAATGATATTAATAACAACAATGATAATAACAATAATGATATTAATAACAGCAATGATAATAATAATAACAATAAGAGTAATAATAATATCAACAATAATAACAACTATTATATTAGTAATAACAGTAATAATATTAATAACAATAATGTATGCTGGGACCAACGGACCAAGGTCGAGCTTATCTCAATGACCCACGTTGTGTCTGATTTTATTTTTCCATAAGTGAAAGGGCCCTACGGTTTATTGCCGATCCCAAACGGCGAAAATTCGAGAAGCTTTTCATGACAATTATACTACAGGGGGTTTTATCAGAACCCCGCTGAGAAGAACCACCGTGAGAACACGTTCGATGACATGGCTGTTGTCGGGATTCGATCCCGTGTCATCGGCATCAGAGGCCAACACACTACCCACTACGCTAATAATAATAATGTTGATAATAATAACAATAATAGTAATAATAATAAAAAAAGTGATAGTAATAAAAACAATAATAATACTGGTGATAATGTATGTATGTATGTATGTATGCTGGCGTTACAATCCATGAAGGACCAAAGCCGAGCTTTTCTCAATCTCCCATGCTGTGAGTGATTTTATTTTCCTATAGGTGAAAGCGACCTATATTTTATTGTCGGTTCCGAACGGCGAAATTCGAGAAGCTTTTATACTACAGGGGGTTTTGTCAGTATCCCGCTGACATCCCGTGATCCCGTGTCATCGGCGTCAGAGGCCAACACACTACCCACTGCACCACGGCGCTCTCAATAATAGTAATAATAATAATAATAATAATTCCAGTAATGATAATTATAATGATAGTGGTTTTAATAGTAATGGTATTAATAAAAAAAACATTATTGATAATAATAATAATAATAATAGTATTGGTAATTATAAAAATGATAATTATTATAATAATAATTGTAAAATAAGAATGAAAATAATAATGATAATAATATTAATAATAACAATAATTAAAATAATAATAATATTAAAAATCGTAGTAAAAACGATAATAAAATTGTATAATAATAATAATAATAAAAACTGTAGTAATAATATCCAATTTATGCTATTTTCCCAGCTTACTTTTTTGAACCACCCTCAAAATTTAAATTTATTGTTGCTATGCCATCGCCGTGTCTATTTTTGGCTTTAACCTGATATTCACCCTGATCACCGGAGACAACATTCGTTATTTCTAACCGTGCCATATGATAAAGTTTCTGATCCATCTCCAATGAGATTCTATACCGACCCCCCTCTTTAATTTCTTCCTTCTGATGAAACCTTTATTATTTTATTTATCATGACAATGATAGGGAGAGATAATCCATTTCGTGAACAATGATCATTTTTGATTAGCTCATACAATGTACCAAGTTATAGTTGGCTTAGGCTCGCCAACACATCTGCACTCAAATGTGATGTTACCCCCATCCTCGCTTTGTCGTATGACTGGTCGTTCAGTAAATGTTGGTTTAATGCCATCATCAGGAACAGGTGCTTCATCGCCTACAGGAAAGGGGTTTTATACAATATTTCGGATTTTGATTGTATAGATTTTTGTTGTTGTTTTTTTTTTTTTTGTTATTTTAACGGCGTGAGTAATACATAGAATTTTTTATTTTTTTTGTTTTTGTAAGGGAAGAAAAACTAAAATTTGACATTTCCTCAATATTTTCAGTGTTCTACTACTCGTTCTATATTTTGTGCATGTCCATTGCATGAAAGGAAATACAGTGCTATAGTAATATATAAATCATAAAACTAATCGTTCAGTTGGTTTTCTCTTATAAGAATTAGTTGAAGTTAAACAGGTATTGAAGGAATAACATGTACTTGGTTACAGGTCATGGAAAATTTCGATTATTTCGCAAAATAAAATGAAAACAAAAACTATTCCTTCTCTTAATGCTAACAATTGAATAACGGTGTAGTTGCACACCGGTGTATATTGCAGTTTCCAAGTAATTGCATTTTCTATCTTCTCAATATTATTTTCAAAGATACTTATTGTGCGATAATTATAGTATTCACTGCAGTTTAACAGGACACGTAGTCTAAGCATTATTAAACACACAAAAAAAAAAAAACAAAAGCAGCAACAATATGAAGCCCAAAAAGGTAACAAGAAAGCGAAGAACAACAAAAAAAAATTCTTATTGATTTCTGAATCTCGTATTTATTATATAATAATACGTAGATGTGTCATATATTAAGTGTAGCCCATATTATACTATTTACATATTGCATATGAGTTTATAATAAATGGCCATCGGCCAGTGCCAAAATGTAGGTCGCAGACAGAATTTGTATATTTTTTTAACGTTCTTGCGGCTGTGATGTAAAATACCTATGAATGCATACTTAACGCTTTTATACGATAAAGTAAAAGCACTGGTAAATTGTTGCTCATTTTAATATTGTATGTATTAATATTATCATTGTAATTTCTAAGCTTCATTATAAAGGAAAATAACTTTATCTTAGAATCTCTTCATCACACATAGTAAGCAAAAAACATTTTAGGTCGCTATAAATATCATCAGACTTACTGTCAAAATTCAAGCTAATTGTTGCATTGCTTTCGCCGAGCTCATTCTTCGCATTGACTTTGTATTTTCCTGCATCTTCTACAGTCACGTTACTTATCTCAAGGGATGCAAAGTATGAATGGCCATCTTTGTCGACGGACAACTGAAATTTTAACAAAAACATGTTGTTACTCTACTTGATATCATTGTAGTCCCTTTATAAAGAAACAAGGTAACCCTAATAATTAGCTCGTGAAGCGTTAGTACAAGAAGACGCATTATCACTTGGTTCTGCACGTTATGAGGTGAAATTCATTCAACAACATAATAGAGTGCATCACACCCGCTCCATCTTACGCCTCAAAATCTGAACTTTCCGAGGCTTGGGAGCAATATGGACTGTTAATAGCGACATGAAATTCGAAATAAATGAAGTGACACTTCAGACCAAACAGGTGGAGAATCTATGGCAGAAGCCAGGATTAAACTGGCGATTTGTGAAAACTACACAATCGAGAACTTCAGTAACCTTAATCAACCTCGAACATTGTTCTTGTAATAGAGCCACAATTATTAAGAAGAGCAGGGCACGCATCCATTCTACGAACAGTAAACAGTAAAAATAATAGTCAACAGTAAACTTATTAGAAAAAGGGGATTAAAAAGACTTTGCCAGAAGAGACCATCTAAAGGGATGGTGTAGCGACCCATGGAAGAAACGGTATAGCTAGGACCGTAATCCGCTTCGCAATCTACCCAAATTAAGCGTAGCGAGCTCTTTTATAGCAAGCCAACAGCGTGATCGCATCCGAGATAAGCAACATCTCGTCTTGGACAGACAGATCAGATAGTGCTCCGCGTAGCCATTTAGCTTAAAGCAGAGTGTACTCCACCGATTTTATTAGCAGCCAAACCTGTAGGAGCAATCAGCATCCATATTTTGCTTCAATTAACCCAATCATTTGGCGAATGATACGTGACTTTCCAGTGCCAGCTTTTCCTTGCACGATAGTTAGTTTCTCGACCGTTGTTGAATCTGATTGTCTTGTCAAGTGGTTGATAACTTGCAATTGCTCTGGAGTTAATTCAATATGCTCTGGTCGTGAAACAACATGCGTCTCGACAAAATTTTCTTTGGCGTTTTTAAAAAAGCCTAAATTGTTCTCGATGCCAGGATATCTGGTTACATTATCATTCCAGGTATATTCCAAATCAATGTTTCTGTAGCCGCTCGAACAATCCGTGGAATCTTTTCTCCTATGACCTTCATTTCCGTCGATTCCGCGCGTGTTTATTTCTCAATGGTAAGTCCGATCAGGACATTCGGCCCCTTAGGACACTCAGCGATGTCCACACTATCACCGTGGCAAGTTTAATCAAGATCGCCCTAGAGGTCTTGGAGGAGTACGATTTGTGGCGAAATACATGTTTGAGGGATAAGACGCTTGGCTCGCCTTCGGCTCGCTACGCTTAATTATTGGTACTATTATTTAATTAAATTTTTGTACTGACCTCCAGATGTCGAAAGCCTACAGAAGATTTGAGGAATGTCGGATTTACCCTAATTAATTAGTAATAAATCTACTTTTCCAAGACCCAAGAATAAGGAAGAATTTGTAGTGAAGAAGAGGAAGTACAGGAATTAAGGGAGAAAATCACCGGCCAAGTGCGAGTCGAACTCGCGCACGAAGGATTCCGTACCATCTGTATATATAAATATGAAGGAGACTATGTATGTTACCTCATCAAATGACAGATCTTGGTTGCAGGCAGGATTTTTTGTATGAAAATCATGTCTGTTGTATGGGAGCCCCCCTTTAATATTAATTTTGTTTTTAGTATTTGTCGTGGTAGCGGCAACAGAAATACATCATCTGTGAAAATTTCAACTGTCTAGCTATCACGGTTCATGAGATACAGCCTGGTGACAGACGGACGGACGGACGGACAGCGAAGTCTTAGTAATAGGGTTCCGTTTTACCATTGGGTACGGAACCCTAAAAAACCAAATAGACTGTAAACATATATTTTACTTGCCTTATGTCTGGAAGTCTCCTTGACTGCGTTTCCATCATGAAACCATATTATCACTGGTTTTGGATCAGCATTTACACGACATTCAAATAGCAACCGTTTACCATCATCTTCTTGCCGTATAGCTGGCTTCTTCGTAAAAGTGGGGGCGAACCCGTCGATTTGTCTAAAATAATTTTCAATATATTGTTATATACTTTTGGAAAGGTTTATCTGTTAACACATTTTGGGAAGCCAAAAACACCGAAGCTGTATATGTTAATAGATATAATTTGCACAGAAACAATATAACTATTCAAAAGCTTTGTCTTTTTGTTATCAACAATATACACAAACTTACCGGTCGATTAATAGTCCCTCTTATGTTATTTTTTTTTTTGTTAAAATGCCAGTTAATTAATTAACCGCAGAAAGAGAAAAAGAAAATTTAAATATGTTAGCTTTGAAAGGTTGTATATATCTAGAGTAAGGGGCTTTAACGTATTTAGTAGTAGCTTTACTAATGATTAATTGCAATCTCGCTTAAAATATGAATAAGTAGTTTGAGTGGCAAGGCGTGACTAAGGCGCATTTGCACTATATTACCCTCACCTTTCCTTTGGTTCATCAGCCGCTACGTTTATATATTTTCGACATTACACGGAATATTTAAGTAAAAAATGAATGAGTGTTTATATACATATATTATTCGTAATTTCATGTTTGTCGGAATATACTTACGACTAAAGTTCAAATTGATTGAGGCTGAAACTTCTCCTAATTTGTTTTTAGCCTTGACCTTATAAAGGCCAGCGTCGGTTTCAAGGACGTCATCCAAGTCTAAAACTACTGTAAATTTATTATCTCCTACCGATTGAATTTTAAATCTTGTTCTAGCATCTTCTATTAGAAGTGTGTCGCTGCGATACCATTCGATGTCAGGCTTTGGTGATGATAATAGTTGACATTCAAAAATTAAACGATTACCATCGTCCTCCTGTCGAAGTTGGGGCTTTTTAACAAAGCTGGGAGCGAAATCTTCAGCCACTCCCATGCTGATTTAGAAGAATTTATCTTAATACAAAAGATGTCATATAAGAACTTGAATGAGATCCTTTTGTTTAATCAAAGTTTATCTTAAGTTCCCTCCTATATTTTTGTCCCCACTGTATGCCTTTGCGTTCTCTTCTGTGATTGTAATATCTTACTACTGATCTAAAAAGACATTAAGGTATTTTTTTTTTAATTAATATTTGACTAGTCTACAGTTGGCTAATAGCCGATCGAAATTTGTGGTAACCGAAGATGCAAACGAGAAATATAGTTCTACACCAGCATATAACGAAAATGAGCAAATTTATGATAAAGAGTTGACAAGACGTGACCATCGATACACACCTACGTAAACAATCGTTTCCATTTCATATTCATATACCCACATGTACGTATGAGCATTTATCATTTATCATTGTAAACCTATTAAATATGAGTTTAGTAAATTCTCAACGCTATAGCTAAACATTAACATAATTTTGTCAACCTCAAATTGGACGATTTACCCGGACAGACAAAAACTGGACCCGCCATACTCAACCCCGCAGATACTGCGTAGACTTCTATACTGACGGGTCTAAAACCAAGGACGGGGTGGGTAGTGGAGTCTTCTGCAAGCGACTTAAGCTGAATAAAGATCTAAAATTACCAAATCACTGCAGCGTTTTCCAGGCGGAACTGTTGGCAATAAAAGAGGCTTTGTCCTGGCTGAAGTGGAACGTGATATCCACTACGAATACCCGCATTCGCACGGATAGCCAAGCAGCCTTTAAGTCGTTGGAGTCCTATTTGTACACATCAAAAACTAGTCTCGACTGTTGCCTATCTCTTAACGAGATGGCCGAATAGTTTAACATACAAATCATCTGGGTACCAGGACACATTCCAGGGAATGAAAGAGCCGACACACTCGCCAAACAGGGAATGACGCTACAATCAATCGCAACTTGTGAGGGAATACCCCTTGCAACCATTAAACTTAATCTTACTAATCTCGCCAGGGCCGAGACGAACCGGAGATGGACTCAGGGACATACCTGCATCATCACCAGGCAAATCTGGCCCCGGCTCGACAGTCAATGGACAAGGAGTATAATCTCCCTAAAAAGAACTGACATCTACAAAGTTTTAGGCCTTATCGGCAGTCACGCGCAAAAGCTAGGTATAGTTCCGAATGATTTCTGCAGAAGCTGTCTAGACGAGGAGGAGGTCGAATCCATTCACCACCTTCACTGCACTTGCCCGGCATTCTGCACAATCGGGAAACGATACCTATGCTCTTACTTCCTTAACGAACTGACAGAGGTTCAGCAAGTAGGGATACCTGATCTTCTTAACTTCTTAAGAAGCACAAAATGGTTCCACGAATAGGGAGCTAGGCCCACTCGTAGCTGCACAACGGGCTTCCCTGGCCTACGTGTGTTCTTCTCACGTCTGGGAAGGCTACAATCCTACCTACCTACCTACCTAACCTCAAATTGATACTATGAATGTGGAAGGCTTGCAGTTTCAATAAGAAAGTTTCACACATTGTCGTTGGATTTTTTGATGTAGAAAACCATGCTTACACGCAGAAACTCTTTACTTGATTCCTAGAAAAATGGGTGACAGGGTTCCAACATTTTTTCAGAGGGATCTTCCCCAACATTCCATATATGATCAGAATCTCGCTTTTCCGTCACTTGTATTTTGTGATATTTATGTTCCCATAGGTGGAGGAAATGTACTGTGTTTTAGTCACCCTGAACGGGGAATTTCGTAATGCTTTTTTCGGATATTTATACTATATGGGCTTTGCTAGTGCCCTGCAGAAGAAATATATCGCAAAATACAATGACATTGCTGTTGACAAACGTCGATATCGGTAGCATAGTCCAATACACTACCCACATCACCATTGTGGTGATCCTTCATCCTTCATACGGGAGTATAATATAAAAAGTTTAATTAAGAATTCAAAAAATTACATCACATTGCCGCAGTACAGTGGTTAACATCATCGACCGTCGAGCGGAAGGTCTAGGTTCGAATTCGTTTCATAGCCAAGAAAAAGCAATTCCTATTCGGAAAAAAGTATGCAACACAGTTGGAAATGGAAAGTGATCAAACGTACTGCTGCAGGCATAACACTCACAGTATGTGGTCAATTGAAATTCGTCCTCTGCGTATGCAATATTAACACCAAAAATGCATGAACGAATTACTGAGAATTATAACCAACGCGAAATTTGGTCGGATCTCGTCCTATCTAGGACAAACTCCGTTCAGGTTGTGTGTCAAAACACCAACCTGCGCGAAAGTTTCCCTCTCCCTGTTACCTGCGCTCGCACAACGTTCAATATGTTATAAGGCCTTAGCTTTGAGTGCGAGTGTGACTAACAAAAAAAAAAAGAATTTTTAAAGGCAAATTGCTGATCGTAGAGAAGCCCAGTACTGTTAAGCTTGACCAAGAAGCCGCATTGCCATATTTTTTTTTTCCTTCTTTTATGTGGGTAAGCGCGCACCCAAGGCTTACTACCTGAATATGTCGATGACACGGCGTAGGCCGAAGGTATATAGGGAGAGGAGAATAGGTAATAATGGACGTTGATCTTAAATGCCTGTATGTTTTACTGAGGGGAAAGGCCGAATCGGGCAAGGAATTCCAGATTCGTGTGGTTCGGTTATAGAATGGTTCCTTGTATTTGACGGTATGTCCGAAAGTGGGCCTCAGAGTATATTGGCGAGCGTGTATTGTGGTAAAATTGTTGCTATCCCCTTAGAGTATTTTCTGTGGATGTATCGATAAAATGTGGAGAGGCAAGATGCATGATGCTGGGGTCTTATATCAGCCTCATCGCACGATTTTGTATTCTGTCTAGTAAGTGCAATGAGGTCTTAGGTGCACCGGACCAGACGTTAGTGTTAAACTCTTATTTAGGGGATTGAAAGCCTTCTAGATTGTGGTCAGATCTAATGGTGAGAATTTCTTGCATCTGTATAAGAATCCTAGGTATTTCGCAGCGTTTTTGGCGACACCAAATATGTGGTGACACATATACCCAGAATGCCGGCAACATTCTCGTATACGTATCTATGTACAAATGTGTATGTGATTGTTTTTCTTTCTTTTATCTTGAAAGGATCGATGTATGGAGGGATACAAACGTATATTCATCACTAGCGTCCTGACAACGTTTCATGACCAGCGGTCGATTGAAAGCCAAGTTATTTTGTCTGTCAATGAGACTGTGTTTATCGAATCAATGCAAAGATAAGAATTGAACGCGGAGCCAACTTTAGGTTCAGTTTTCAACTCGCTGAATCTCTTACCAAACCTTTTTGTTTAATGAAATAAGTGCATGGCGATGAGGGTTTAAAGGTGTGTTCAAAGGTGATCGTGAAGATATAAATGATGATCAGTTGGTTAATAGCCAATCGAAAGGTATGGTCGAATTGTGCTTGGATTCATAAAAGATCGGCCAGCATTTTTATTGAATCGATTGAAAATTTTATTGAATTTATTGGAAATGTAATTACTTTTCAAAAACAACATTTTTTTTGGATTTTAACCGAAAATTTGGGCTTCCGGAAATCTTTTTCACGCTTTGTTTCACACCAATTATTGATTGATGGCCGATCGATGAGCACTTGTGACTGGGTTTTTGACCAAAGGTCGAATTCTCACTATTAATCCGTCGCCGTATTCACTTGGCTCAGCACTGAAAAAAAAAGCACATTATCCTAAAGATAGTTTCCACCAATAACCTATTTGGCAGAAAACTATAACTATTAACGTAAATATCATTAATATTTAAATTAGATGGACTCTTGCAACGGAAATCCTAAGATGGGTAGAACAACATACCACAAGAGGAGAAATAGTAAAAAGAATAATAAATATAGCAAGGCTATATAAAAAAAAATCTTGGTTGTCTGTAAAGTCGATTTACGGACGATTATTTTACGTGATAAGGTCATTAGAAAATATTGATGAAAAATGAACAACACGCGGGGTTCCCAAGCGGTCCACCATCTAAGTATTAACCGCACCCGATGCTGGTTGGTTACAGTGATCGGACGACAGCCGATACATATGAGATTTCTCGGACAGTGTTGTGGTGTGATAAGGAAACGCAAACACTCGTGAGCTGCTCGTGAGTGTGAGCCACCCAACGAGCAATTATTAAGCGCACGCGCTCATGAGTAATTGGCTGTGAGCATTTTTTTTTCGATTTGGAAATGGGCACCTACATATGTATATCCAACATACAAACTCCAGACTTTTTCATACGAATTCTTCAGGATCGTATTTGTCGTGTAAAAACAGAATCACCTGGATTACTCATTACTCCCAAAAGTAAGCCACATTTTTTCATGCCCCCAAGTATGAAAACAAAATTCTATCCCATAGGCAAAATAGATGCCTCCCATTCTCTTGTTTCGCGCTCTCGCTTGCTCGCTCAGCTCAGGCGGAACGTGACAATGAGTCATAAATTTTCGTCGGTGTTCATCGATTTATGTATGAGACGTTATCACGTCAAAAGTATCTAGTATCTAGAGATTTAACCCCTTTGAAAAGAAAGGAGAAACACTTTCATGGTTAAAATGAAACAGGTGTAACGCATATTTGATTGCAAGTTTTTGCTGTAACCTTCAGATTCTGCGATTCCGTGGAGTACTTGGTGATTTCAGCCAAATTATTTATTTGATTATTTGCATCCAGACTCTAACTTAGATCAAATTGTTGCGAAAAATTGCGTCAGAGTGAAGTTTTTCTAATCAAATTAAGTTTAAACAGACATCCACTTTTTATCAATACTTTTCAATCGAATTGAAGTGTAAAAATTTGTTTGGACTATAGTGGTGAGTGGAAATTAAATACTTTAATACTAAAAGTGGTTCGGGAATGCTTTAATTAAGCTGAATCCTTGACGGGTTGGCTAAAAATAACAACTAGGTAACTGATACTGAATGACAAAATCAAACTTAAACATTTAATCTTCTAAAAAGGACATAACTCTATAGAAGATCAAAAAGATAATATAAACTAGAGCCAAGAAGTGTGACAATTGCTGGAATGTTCTTTATTTTTGATGGAACAAATTGCCTGTGCGATTAGTGCGGTACACACCTTCGATCAAAAGTGACGATCAAAAGTGACGTCAGTTTTGAGTGAAGTGCCTCACGTACACACTGTAGATCTTGTTTGACCATGGACAGCGAATTTGTATTTTTTCATTAAATTCACTAATTCCTATATTCCGTAATATATTCTGGACACATTACGTCCCTGAGACAGCGGTGAGACTCGTATATATTTATAAATTCACCGAGAAAATGTCTGCTCTCATCCACTCCCATCCATGTCAAACGCATGAATGACACAATTCATGTACACACTGTCGATCAAAACCAACATGGGCGCTGATCGTCATGCAACCACGAACATTTTTGCAACTCGTCACTTTTGACCGTCAAACCATCATTCACATGTATACACTATCAATTTTGAGTGACACTAAATTAAAACGTCACTTTTGATCGAAGGTGTGTACCTCGCTATAATTTCGTGAATAAGGAAAACAATTGTGCTTATTTAATAGACACTTAAGTGTGGGCGTTTTTAATGGCTGGACGACCAATTGCCAGTTCCAGGCTCTAATTTTAGACCGTAGCAAGGTAAATATTGTATGAAAGTTTGACGCCAACCGAGCAACCGATAATAAACAGATGAAATAAATCAATTCAAGTCAAGAATTCTAAGACTTTTGTATTCCTAAAAAAACATTTCTTGGAAATTGTCGTTAAGCCTTATGTAGTAATCATTCAGTCAATATATTTGTACTAATAACATGACTGACTTCAAAACTCTTCAATTCAGCAGTATATGCATGCTTTACAGTATAAATTTCAGCTGATATGGCTTCACATTACAAATGTCAAATGCCAACTCTATTACTTAGAGAGAAAGGCCAATTTATCGTATAGTGCTTGCTAGAGTCAGTAAGATGTCTTTTTAAGTACTTAGGATATTGTCAGCTGGTTTTAAGTATTTTCATCTGGCATAAGTAGTTATACGAATATAATAATGAAAACGATTTTGTAAAATAAAAATTAAAACGAAAAACAACCTCACGCAATCGGTGTTCTATTATTTAGAGAGAGGAATAAGCCGACATAATCGGTCACCACTGCAAATACAATTTTTCGCAATGTCTAAGAGAGCAAACACGTAGAGCGATGTTAATTTTATTGTTAACATCTAAATTACTTAATAACTTATTGGACAATATTTCACCATTCCCTTAGTTATTTCAGATCTATTGACTCATGCTGCACCCACACGAACAAACAAACACACACACACACACATATATATATATGTATATATATAGCACTCGAAAATGTATCTGGAAGTCGTTTTTCATGACGACTATGTTTGAAATTTGAGATTACATATTCATTTGCCTTTTTATAATATCTGAACTTTTTTTGGTGATTCACATAAATACATACCACCCACTCGACCCGAAGCACCTTAAGGCTCACATAAATTAAATTTAAACACCGTTATAAGCGTCAAGTGGTATGTGCCAAATTATGGGAATATTTTCAAAAAAAAAAAAAAATACATTTTTGCTGTTTAGGCATCTACCTTAAAAACGTCTCCTTTTTCTGCAAAAAATAATGCAAAGCAAATGGGGGCGTATACTTATCGAAATTTCGAGGCCCTATATTAGCGGACTATGAGTTTTGGAAGCAGTAATTCGATAATCCCGAATAAAATACAACATTTGTGATACTATTTCGTTCGGGAAGTTGGCATATTGTAAACTATTATTAGATACAAGCTACACGTATGTGAAAATATAGATGCGTAACGAATATATATATATTTATATATGCTAAACGTAAAGGGGGCCAGAATCTTAAGTACTTGTTAATAGGCATGCGATATTCTAATTCACTTAGTTCAATTGAGTTTTTTTTTTTTTTAATTTTTTTCTTGCTTCCAATCATAAATTTTTGAAATTAATTCCTTCGGACACATTTATCTTGCACTTTCGTATTTTTTCAATAAAAAAAAAAGGAAAATTGCAGTTTTGATAAAGCGCCGCGGATTGCGCTATTTAAATATTAAATTTTTTTTTAAAACACTCTCAATCTCATCTATTGGCAACAACAGACATTTCTTTTAGATACAACAAAATCAAGTTTTTTTTTTTATTTAATTTGCAAAAGAAATGAATAAAATATAAAATAATAAAACAATTACTTTTGAAACAGTAAAGGTTCTCGAAAGTGCTTTCGTTTGATACTTTATTTCCAAAAAACCGACGACCGCTACGACTCGATGGTCGATGGATATGTGCTAGTGGTTCGTTAATAAAATTTAAACTAAACGAATGGATTCGTTGAAATTCTTTTTGGGAAAAGACCAAGGAGAAAAAAAACAAAACGAACAACAAAAATGTCCGTATTCCGTTCATGTACACACACTTGTATAAATACAATCAAATGCAATTGTACATCTAATTTTCTATCTTTAGTTCACGATATATACAGAACTGTTCCCTCTAGCTATTTATACAATACACCAATGAGGACTGGTATACATATTGAAAGTGTACATTTGTTTTAAAAAACATCTATATGTTCTTAGATGCTTTCTGAAAGAGAAAATTATTTAAGTGAATGCGTTTTGTGAAAGAATATTTTTAAATTCTGTATATGTATCGAATGAGAATTTTAAGTTCACCTACATTTTTCTCTAACGTTCAATAAGTTTGAATGTATCGAAGTTATGTGAGGTATATAAATAAAGTGGCAAATATTTGTATTATTATTATTTGCTTATTTTTAGGATTTTAAATTTAAAAGGTAAAAAAACAAAAAACAAACGTGTATTCATGGGGATCAAGTTTTGTTAGGTTGATCCTTTGTATGGAATATAAAGCGCATCTCTATCCCCATTTAATTAGCTAGGACTGTATATGACATAGCCTGTGGTGTAACCTACATTTTCTTAATTTCAGAACTACTTACTTACTTACTACTTTCTAATGTGTTCGTTGTTTATACACGATTTCGTTATATAATACATATAATGAAGATGATGCTTTATGTCCTGTATCACGTGTCTTGGGTTATTTAAAAATACTTTATGCGAATATGGTATGACGTCCGATGGAGTTTTAGATTTTCAAGTTACTTCTAAGCCTCTACGTATTGATCAGAAGCTTTTGTTCAAATATGTATGTGTTCCATTCGAAAAAAAATTTCGCCACTCTTGCTTTTAACAATATATCCACATTTATCAGTGTATGTACATAGATGGCTCTGTAGATGGCTTGCCATCAGAGCTCTTCAAGGCTGGCGGCGATGTTTTGGTAGGGAGCATGCACCAGATCATCTGCAGAATTTGGGAAGATGAAAGCATGCCCAACGACTGGAATACCAGCTCTATATGCCCCATCCACAAAAAAGGCTCCGTTTTGTCTCCGACACTCTTTCTTATTTTTACAAATGATCTCTTGTCTGTTACATCTAATCCAATTCACTCCTTCGCTGACGACAGTACCCTCAGCTTCTCATATTCTTTCACCAGTTTACGACCCTGCACTTCGGTTGAAGATAATGAGCGGCAGCGTATGTTAAGCTCATTAAATTCCGATATCGACAGCATCATCCAATGGGGTAAAAACACAATGCTGTCTCTTGTCGTTAAAGCGTATAAGTAACCCGCAGCCATTATCCATGAATGGCACTTGCATCTCAGAAACTAAGAAGATTTCTATCCTGGGTATGAGCGTTGCTCACAATCTTAATTGGAGCGACCATATATTCAGTGTCGCCAAGAATGCTGCGAAATGCCTAGGATTCTAATACAGATGCAAGAAATATTTCTCACCCTTAGATCTGGCTACAATCTATAAGGCGTTCATTCGCCCCAAATAGAGTTTAACGCTCATGTCTGGTCTGGTGCTTCCAAGACCTCACTGAACCTACTAGACAGAATACAAAAACGAGCCATAAAACTGATAGGTGACTCCAGCATTACCAAAACATTAGACTCGCTGGAACACCGCAGGAATGTTACCTGCCTCTCCCTGTTTTATCGTTACTACCACAAAAAATGCTCTGATGAAATAGCCAGTTGCATTCCGCCCCTTCAACATTTCTCCCGCAATACACGTCTCTCTAGGAATGCTCACCAATATACTCTGAAGCCCGCTTTCGGACGTACTGTCAAATATAGAGAATCTTTCATTAACCGAACCACACGAATCTGGAACTCCCTGCCGGATTCGGTTCTCCCCCCTCAATGCAACATGCAAGCGATTAAGATCAATGTCCATCGGCATCTCCTCTATTCCTCTTCCTCTCTACCTTCTGCGCGCACTGTGTCGTCGACATAATAAGGTTATTAGACCTCGAGTGCGCGCAAATTACTAAAAAAAAGGCGATCCTACCTCTTGCAAGAACTATAGAGGTATATCCCTGCTCAATGTCGCATACAAGATCCTGTCCAGCGTATTGTGTGAACGTCTAAAACCATTTTGCACCGCACTAATCGGCAGCTACCAGTGCGGCTTCCGGCCCGGCAAATCAACCTTAGACCAAATTTTCATACTTCGACAAATCCTGGAAAAGACCAACGAGTTTCGAATCGATACACACCATCTTTTCATCGATTTCAAAGCCGCATACGACAGCATTCATCGTGAAGGACTGTTTGGTGCGATGGCCGAATTCGGGATCCCGGTAAAACTGATCCAGTTGTGTCGCGCCACGCTAAAAAAAACACGCGATGAACCGTGCAATTCGGTTCTAGGACCTCGGAACCATTCGAAACATGCACCGGATTTCGGCAAGGAGATGCGCTGTCATGTGACTTCTTCAACCTGGTGCTGGAGCAGATAGTGCGACGGGCAGGCGTCAACAGGGAAGGCACTATCTTTTACAAGTCCATCCAGCTGCTAGGATACGCGGATGATATCGACATCACCGCGTGCTCTCGCCGTGGCATTGTGGAAGCATTCACGGCGATTGAAGAACAGGCGAAACGAGTTGGTCTTAAGATCAATGAGGACAAAACGAAATACATGCTGTCAAGCAAAAACCAATCCGTCGCTCACCACCTGGGACAAAATATAACAATTGACAGCTACAATTTCGAGGTGGTTAAGGAGTTTGTCTACCTCGGGGCAAACGTAAATTCCACAAATGACACAACAGTGGAGATCCGGCATAGAATCGCCCTTGGCAACCGCTGCTACTTCGGCTTGTCCAAACAACTGGGTTCAAAACTCCTCACTCGAAAGACCAAAGTCATGCTTTACAAAACGCTCGTTCTGCCAGTCTTGCTGTACGGAGTCGAAAGCTGGACGATAAGCAGGACAGCGGAGCTGATTTTGGGTTCTTTCGAAAGAAAAATTCTGCGCCGGATATTTGGTCCTGTCTGTGAGGAAGGTGAATGGAGAAGAAGACACAACCGGGACCTCTACGAGCTGTACCAAGATGTGGATGTAGTCCCGAAGGCAAGGATCCGTCGACTACACTGGCTCGGCCACATCGAGCGTATGGAAATCAACGCCCCAGCTTAGGGGGTCTTCGACTCCGAGCCTCCTGGTTCGAGAAGAAGAGGAAGACCGAACCTCCGGTATAAAGACCAAGTAATCGCGGGTGTAAGACGTCTTGGTCTTGACAACTGGAAGCAGCGAGCCCGGGACCGTCGAGGATGGAAGGCAGCTATAACTCAGGCTCAGATCCTCCATGGATCGCTGGCCTGATAAGTAAGTAGTTGGTCTTTCACTGTTCTGTTTTCAACAGCTCCTGGGTGCCTTCTTTCAGGTCCGGCAAGAGGAACCTTTGCTTTTGAAGGCCTCTGAGAAACTGAAGCGTTTTACTCCGAGGGTGGCGTGTTACAGCTGATTTTGATGACTTTGCGCCGCACACGGGCGCGTGTACGAAACATTATTTTCTGGATCGACATCGATGCGTCCCCAGCGTTCCCCACTGGCTTCTGAGTGACCATTATAGGCTCCCTTGATGGGAAATATCGCATTTTATATTGAGGGACACAAGCGTCCAGCCGTGTGTACATACATTTTTACCAGCAGGCGAGGAGAGCACACCAAATGCACAAAAAACCAATCATTTCGTTATTGCTTGGTCTTTCACTGTTCTGTTTTCAACAGCTCCTGGGTGCTTTGTTCCAGGTGCGACAAGAGGAACCTTTGCTTTTGAAGGCCTTTGAGAAACGGAAGCGTTTTACACCGAGGGTGGCGTGTTACAGCTGATTTGGATGATTTTGCGCCGCACACGGGCGCGTGTACGTAACATTATTTTCTGGCTCGACATCGATGCGTCCCCTGCGTTCCCCACTGGCTGCTGAGTGACCGTTTTAGGTTCCCTTGATGGAAATGATCGCATCCTATATTGGGGGACACAAGCGTCTAGCCGTGTGCACATCAATTTTTACCAGCAGGCGAGGAGAGCACACAAAATGCACAAAAAACCAATCATTTCGTTACTGCTTGGTCTTTCACTGTTCTGTTTTCAACAGCTCCTGGGTGCTTTCTTCCAGGTGCGACAAGAGGAACCTTTGCTTTTGAAGGCCTTTGAGAAACGGAAGCGTTTTACACCGAGGGTGGCGTGTTACAGCTGATTTGGATGATTTCGCGCCGCACACGGGCGCGTGTACGTAACATTATTTTCTGGCTCGACATCGATGCGTCCCCTGCGTTCCCCACTGGCTGCTGAGTGACCGTTTTAGGTTCCCTTGATGGGAATGATCGCATCCTATATTGGGGGACACAAGCGTCCATCCGTGTGCACATAAATTTTTACCAGCAGGCGAGGAGAGCACACAAAATGCACAAAAAACCAATCATTTCGTTACTGCTTGGTCTTTCACTGTTCTGTTTTCAACAGCTCCTGGGTGCTTTCTTCCAGGTGCAACAAGAGGAACCTTTGCTTTTGAAGGCCTTTGAGAAACGGAAGCGTTTTACACCGAGGGTGGCTTTTTACAGCTGATTTGGATGACTTTGCGCCGCACACGGGCGCATGTACGTAACATTATTTTCTGGCTCGACATCGATGCGTCCCCTGCGTTCCCCACTGGCGGCTGATGTACCGTTTTAGGTTCCCTTGATGGGAATGATCGCATCCTATATTGGGGGACACAAGCGTCCGGCCGTTTGCACATGAATTTTTACCAGCAGGCGAGGAGAGCACACAAAATGCACAAAAAACCAATCATTTCGTTACTGCTTGGTCTTTCACTGTTCTGTTTTCAACAGCTCCTGGGTGCTTTCTTCCTGGTGCGGCAAGAGGAACCTTTGCTTTTGAAGGCCTTTGAGAAACGGAAGCGTTTTACACCGAGGGTGGCGTGTTACAGCTGATTTGGATGACTTTGCGCCGCACACGGGCGCGTGTACGTAACATTATTTTCTGGCTCGACATCGATGCGTCCCCTGCGTTCGCCACTGGCTGCTGAGTGACCGTTTTAGGTTCCCTTGGTAGGAAATATCGCATCCTATATTGAGGGACACAAGCGTCCAGCCGTGTGCACATAAATTTTTACCAGCAGGCGAGGAGAGCACACAAAATGCACAAAAAACCAATCATTTCGTTACTGCTTGGTCTTTCACTGTTCTGTTTTCAACAGCTCCTGGGTGCCTTCTTCCTGGTGCGGCAAGAGGAGCCTTTGCTTTTGAGGGCCTTTGAGAAACGGAAGCGTTTTACACCGAGGGTGGCGTGTTACAGCTGATTTGGATGACTTTGCGCCGCACACGGGCGCGTGTACGTAACATTATTTTCTGGCTCGACATCGATGCGTCCCCTGCGTTCCCCACTGGCTGCTGAGTGACCGTTTTAGGTTCCCTTGGTAGGAAATATCGCATCCTATATTGAGGGACACAAGCGTCCAGCCGTGTGCACATAAATTTTTACCAGCAGGCGAGGAGAGCACACAAAATGCACAAAAAACCAATCACTTCGTTACTGCTTGGTCTTTTACTGTTCTGTTTTCAACAGCTCCTGGGTGCCTTCTTCCTGGTGCGGCAAGAGGAACCTTTGCTTTTGAAGGCCTTTGAGAAACGGAAGCGTTTTACACCGAGGGTGGCGTGTTACAGCTGATTTGGATGATTTTGCGCCGCACACGGGCGCGTGTACGTAACATTATTTTCTAGCTCGACATCGATGCGTCCCCTGCGTTCCCCACTGGCTGCTTAGTGACCGTTTTAGGTTCCCTTGGTAGAAAATATCGCATCCTATATTGAGGGACACAAGCGTCCAGCCGTGTGCACATAAATTTTTACCAGCAGGCGAGGAGAGCACACAAAATGCACAAAAAACCAATCATTTCGTTACTGCTTGGTCTTTCACTGTTCTGTTTTCAACAGCTCCTGGGTGCCTTCTTCCTGGTGCGGCAAGAGGAACCTTTGCTTTTGAAGGCCTTTGAGAAACGGAAGCGTTTTACACCGAGGGTGGCGTGTTACAGCTGATTTGGATGACTTTGCGCCGCACACGAGCGCGTGTACGTAACATTATTTTCTGGCTCGACATCGATGCGTCCCCTGCGTTTCCCACTGGCTGCTGAGTGACCGTTCTAGGTTCCCTTGGTAGGAAATATCGCATCCTATATTGGGGGACACAAGCGTCCAGCCGTGTGCACATAAATTTTTACCAGCAGGCGAGGAGAGCACACAAAATGCACAAAAAACCAATCATTTCGTTACTGCTTGGTCTTTCACTGTTCTGTTTTCAACAGCTCCTGGGTGCCTTCTTCCTGGTGCGGCAAGAGGAACCTTTGCTTTTGAAAGCCTTT
Organism: Eumerus sabulonum; assembly: GCA_951905685.1. Classification (NCBI taxonomy): domain Eukaryota; kingdom Metazoa; phylum Arthropoda; class Insecta; order Diptera; family Syrphidae; genus Eumerus; species Eumerus sabulonum. The sequence continues at coordinate 751,525 of CATOVK010000001.1, forward strand.
GAGAAACGGAAGCGTTTTACACCTAAGGTGGCGTGTGACAGCTGATTTGGATGACTTTGCGCCGCACACGGGCGCGTGTACGTAACATTATTTTCTGGCTCGACATCGATGCGTCCCCTGCGTTCCCCACTGGCTGCTGAGTGACCGTTTTAGGTTCCCTTGGTAGGAAATATCGCATCCTATATTGGGGGACACAAGCGTCCAGTCGTGTGCACATAAATTTTTACCAGCAGGCGAGGAGAGCACACAAAATGCACAAAAAACCAATCATTTCGTTACTGCTTGGTCTTTCACTGTTCTGTTTTCAACAGCTCCTGGGTGCCTTCTTCCTGGTGCGGCAAGAGGAACCTTTGCTTTTGAAGGCCTTTGAGAAACGGAAGCGTTTTACACCGAGGGTGGCGTGTTACAGCTGATTTGGATGATTTTGCGCCGCACACGGGCGCGTGTACGTAACATTATTTTCTGGCTCGACATCGGTGCGTCCCCTGCGTTCCCCACTGGCTGCTGAGTGACCGTTTTGGGTTCCCTTGGTAGGAAATATCGCATCCTATATTGGGGGACACAAGCGTCCAGCCGTGTGGACATAAATTTTTACCAGCAGGCGAGGAGAGCACACAAAATGCACAAAAAACCAATCATTTCGTTACTGCTTGGTCTTTCACTGTTCTGTTTTCAACAGCTCCTGGGTGCCTTCTTCCTGGTGCGGCAAGAGGAACCTTTGCTTTTGAAAGCCTTTGAGAAACGGAAGCGTTTTACACCGAGGGTGGCGTGTTACAGCTGATTTGGATGACTTTGCGCCGCACACGGGCGCGTGTACGTAACATTATTTTCTGGTTCGACATCGATGCGTCCCCTGCGTTTCCCACTGGCTGCTGAGTGACCGTTTTAGGTTCCCTTGGTAGGAAATATCGCATCCTATATTGAGGGACACAAGCGTCCAGCCGTGTGGACATAAATTTTTACCAGCAGGCGAGGAGAGCACACAAAATGCACAAAAAACCAATCATTTCGTTACTGCTTGGTCTTTCACTGTTCTGTTTTCAACAGCTCCTGGGTGCTTTCTTCCAGGTACGGCAAGAGGAACCTTTGCTTTTGAAGGCCTTTGAGAAACGGAAGCGTTTTACACCGAGGGTGGCGTGTTACAGCTGATTTGGATGACTTTGCGCCGCACACGGGCGCGTGTACGTAACATTATTTTCTGGCTCGACATCGATGCGTCCCCTGCGTTCCCCACTGGCTACTGAGTGACCGTTTTAGGTTCGCTTGGTAGGAAATATCGCATCCTATATTGGGGGACACAAGCGTCCAGCCGTGTGCACATACATTTTTACCAGCAGGCGAGGAGAGCACACAAAATGCACAAAAAACCAATCATTTCGTTACTGCTTGGTCTTTCACTGTTCTGTTTTCAACAGCTCCTGGGTGCCTTCTTCCTGGTGCGGCAAGAGGAACCTTTGCTTTTGAAGGCCTTTGAGAAACGGAAGCGTTTTACACCGAGGGTGGCGTGTTACAGCTGATTTGGATGACTTTGCGCCGCACACGGGCGCGTGTACGTAACATTATATTCTGGCTCGACATCGATGCGTCCCCTGCGTTCCCCACTGGCTGCTGAGTGACCGTTTTAGGTTCCCTTGGTAGGAAATATCGCATCCTATATTGGGGGACACAAGCGTCCAGTCGTGTGCACATAAATTTTTACCAGCAGGCGAGGAGAACACACAAAATGCACAAAAAACCAATCATTTCGTTACTGCTTGGTCTTTCACTGTTCTGTTTTCAACAGCTCCTGGGTGCTTTCTTCCAGGCGCGGAAAGAGGAACCTTTGCTTTTGAAGGCCTTTGAGAAACGGAAGCGTTTTACACCGAGGGTGGCGTGTTACAGCTGATTTGGATGATTTTGCGCCGCACACGGGCGCGTGTACGTAACATTATTTTCTGGTTCGACATCGATGCGTCCCCTGCGTTCCCCACCGGCTGCTGAGTGACCGTTTTAGGTTCCCTTGGTAGGAAATATCGCATCCTATATTGGGGGACACAAGCGTCCAGCCGTGTGCACATACATTTTTACCAGCAGGCGAGGAGAGCACACAAAATGCACAAAAAACCAATCATTTCGTTACTGCTTGGTCTTTCACTGTTCTGTTTTCAACAGCTCCTGGGTGCCTTCTTCCTGGTGCGGCAAGAGGAACCTTTGCTTTTGAAGGCCTTTGAGAAACGGAAGCGCTTTACACCGAGTGTGGCGTGTTACAGCTGATTTGGATGATTTTGCGCCGCACACGGGCGCGTGTACGTAACATTATTTTCTGGTTCGACATCGATGCGTCCCCTGCGTTCCCCACCGGCTGCTGAGTGACCGTTTTAGGTTCCCTTGGTAGGAAATATCGCATCCTATATTGAGGGACACAAGCGTCCAGCCGTGTGCACATAAATTTTTACCAGCAGGCGAGGAGAGCACACAAAATGCACAAAAAACCAATCATTTCGTTACTGCTTGGTCTTTCACTGTTCTGTTTTCAACAGCTCCTGGGTGCTTTCTTCCAGGCGCGGAAAGGGGAACCTTTGCTTTTGAAGGCCTTTGAGAAACGGAAGCGTTTTACACCGAGGGTGGCGTGTTACAGCTGATTTGGGTGATTTTGCGCCGCACACGGGCGCGTGTACGTAACATTATTTTCTGGCTCGACATCGATGCGTCCCCTGCGTTCCCCACTGGCTGCTGAGTGACCGTTTTAGGTTCCCTTGGTAGGAAATATCGCATCCTATATTGGAGGACACAAGCGTCCAGCCGTGTGCACATACATTTTTACCAGCAGGCGAGGAGAGCACACAAAATGCACAAAAAACCAATCATTTCGTTACTGCTTGGTCTTTCACTGTTCTGTTTTCAACAGCTCCTGGGTGCTTTCTTCCAGGCGCGGAAAGAGGAACCTTTGCTTTTGAAGGCCTTTGAGAAACGGAAGCGTTTTACACCGAGGGTGGCGTGTTACAGCTGATTTGGATGACTTTGCGCCGCACACGGGCGCGTGTACGTAACATTATTTTCTGGCTCGACATCGATGCGTCCCCTGCGTTCCCCACTGGCTGCTGAGTGACCGTTTTAGGTTCGCTTGGTAGGAAATATCGCATCCTATATTGGGGGACACAAGCGTCCAGCCGTGTGCACATAAATTTTTACCAGCAGGCGAGGAGAGCACACAAAATGCACAAAAAACCAATCATTTCGTTACTGCTTGGTCTTTCACTGTTCTGTTTTCAACAGCTCCTGGGTGCTTTCTTTCAGGTGCGGCAAGAGGAACCTTTGCTTTTGAAGGCCTTTGAGAAACGGACGCGTTTTACACCGAGGGTGGCGTGTTACAGCTGATTTGGATGATTTTGCGCCGCACACGGGCGCGTGTACGTAACATTATTTTCTGGCTCGACATCGATGCGTCCCCTGCGTTCCCCACTGGCTGCTGAGTGACCGTTTTAGGTTCCCTTGGTAGGAAATATCGCATCCTTTATTGAGGGACACAAGCGTCCAGCCGTGTGCACATAAATTTTTACCAGCAGGCGAGGAGAGCACACAAAATGCACAAAAAACCAATCATTTCGTTACTGCTTGGTCTTTCACTGTTCTGTTTTCAACAGCTCCTGGGTGCTTTCTTCCAGGTACGGCAAGAGGAACCTTTGCTTTTGAAGGCCTTTGAGAAACGGAAGCGTTTTACACCGAGGGTGGCGTGTTACAGCTGATTTGGATGACTTTGTGCCGCACACGGGCGCGTGTACGTAACATTATTTTCTGGCTCGACATCGATGCGTCCCCTGCGTTCCCCACTGGCTGCTGAGTGACCGTTTTAGGTTCCCTTGGTAGGAAATATCGCATCCTTTATTGAGGGACACAAGCGTCCAGCCGTGTGCACATACATTTTTACCAGCAGGCGAGGAGAGTACACAAAATGCACAAAAAACCAATCATTTCGTTACTGCTTGGTCTTTCACTGTTCTGTTTTCAACAGCTCCTGGGTGCTTTCTTTCAGGTGCGGCAAGAGGAACCTTTGCTTTTGAAGGCCTTTGAGAAACGGACGCGTTTTACACCGAGGGTGGCGTGTTACAGCTGATTTGGATGATTTTGCGCCGCACACGGGCGCGTGTACGTAACATTATTTTCTGGCTCGACATCGATGCGTCCCCTGCGTTCCCCACTGGCTGCTGAGTGACCGTTTTAGGTTCCCTTGGTAGGAAATATCGCATCCTATATTGAGGGACACAAGCGTCCAGCCGTGTGCACATAAATTTTTACCAGCAGGCGAGGAGAGCACACAAAATGCACAAAAAACCAATCATTTCGTTACTGCTTGGTCTTTCACTGTTCTGTTTTCAACAGCTCCTGGGTGCTTTCTTCCAGGTACGGCAAGAGGAACCTTTGCTTTTGAAGGCCTTTGAGAAACGGAAGCGTTTTACACCGAGGGTGGCGTGTTACAGCTGATTTGGATGACTTTGTGCCGCACACGGGCGCGTGTACGTAACATTATTTTCTGGCTCGACATCGATGCGTCCCCTGCGTTCCCCACTGGCTGCTGAGTGACCGTTTTAGGTTCGCTTGGTAGGAAATATCGCATCCTATATTGGGGGACACAAGCGTCCAGCCGTGTGCACATACATTTTTACCAGCAGGCGAGGAGAGCACACAAAATGCACAAAAAACCAATCATTTCGTTACTGCTTGGTCTTTCACTGTTCTGTTTTCAACAGCTCCTGGGTGCCTTCTTCCTGGTGCGGCAAGAGGAACCTTTGCTTTTGAAAGCCTTTGAGAAACGGAAGCGTTTTACACCGAGGGTGGCGTGTTACAGCTGATTTGGATGACTTTGCGCCGCACACGGGCGCCTGTACGTAACATTATTTTCTGGCTCGACATCGATGCGTCCCCTGCGTTCCCCACCGGCTGCTGAGTGACCGTTTTAGGTTCCCTTGGTAGGAAATATCGCATCCTATATTGAGGGACGCAAGCGTCCAGCCGTGTGCACATAAATTTTTACCAGCAGGCGAGGAGAGCACACAAAATGCACAAAAAACCAATCATTTCGTTACTGCTTGGTCTTTCACTGTTCTGTTTTCAACAGCTCCTGGGTGCCTTCTTCCTGGTGCGGCAAGAGGAACCTTTGCTTTTGAAGGCCTTTGAGAAACGGAAGCGTTTTACACCGAGGGTGGCGTGTTACAGCTGATTTGGATGACTTTGCGCCGCACACGGGCGCGTGTACGTAACATTATTTTCTGGCTCGACATCGATGCGTCCCCTGCGTTCCCCACTGGCTGCTGAGTGACCGTTTTAGGTTCCCTTGGTAGGAAATATCGCATCCTATATTGAGGGACACAAGCGTCCAGCCGTGTACGCATAAATTTTTACCAGCAGGCGAGGAGAGCACACAAAATGCACAAAAAGCCAATCATTTCGTTACTGCTTGGTCTTTCACTGTTCTGTTTTCAACAGCTCCTAGGTGCCTTCTTCCTGGTGCGGCAAGAGGAACCTTTGCTTTTGAATGCCTTTGAGAAACGGAAGCGTTTTACACCGAGGGTGGCGTGTTACAGCTGATTTGGATGACTTTGCGCCGCACACGGGCGCGTGTACGTAACATTATTTTCTGGTTCGACATCGATGCGTCCCCTGCGTTCCCCACCGGCTGCTGAGTGACCGTTTTAGATTCCCTTGGTAGGAAATATCGCATCCTATATTCAGGGACACAAGCGTCCAGCCGTGTGCACATAAATTTTTACCAGCAGGCGAGGAGAGCACACAAAATGCACAAAAAACCAATCATTTCGTTACTGCTTGGTCTTTCACTGTTCTGTTTTCAACAGCTCCTGGGTGCTTTCTTCCAGGTACGGCAAGAGGAACCTTTGCTTTTGAAGGCCTTTGAGAAACGGAAGCGTTTTACACCGAGGGTGGCGTGTTACAGCTGATTTGGATGACTTTGCGCCGCACACGGGCGCGTGTACGTAACATTATTTTCTGGCTCGACATCGATGCGTCCCCTGCGTTCCCCACCGGCTGCTGAGTGACCGTTTTAGGTTCCCTTGGTAGGAAATATCGCATCCTATATTGAGGGACGCAAGCGTCCAGCCGTGTGCACATAAATTTTTACCAGCAGGCGAGGAGAGCACACAAAATGCACAAAAAACCAATCATTTCGTTACTGCTTGGTCTTTCACTGTTCTGTTTTCAACAGCTCCTGGGTGCTTTCTTCCAGGTACGGCAAGAGGAACCTTTGCTTTTGAAGGCCTTTGAGAAACGGAAGCGTTTTACACCGAGGGTGGCGTGTTACAGCTGATTTGGATGATTTTGCGCCGCACACGGGCGCGTGTACGTAACATTATTTTCTGGCTCGACATCGATGCGCCCCCTGCGTTTCCCACTGGCTGCTGGGTGACCGTTTTAGGTTCCCTTGGTAGGAAATATCGAATCCTATATTGGGGGACACAAGCGTCCAGCCGTGTGCACATAAATTTTTACCAGCAGGCGAGGAGAGCACACAAAATGCACAAAAAACCAATCATTTCGTTACTGCTTGGTCTTTCACTGTTCTGTTTTCAACAGCTCCTGGGTGCTTTCTTCCAGGTACGGCAAGAGGAACCTTTGCTTTTGAAGGCCTTTGAGAAACGGAAGCGTTTTACACCAAGGGTGGCGTGTTACAGCTGATTTGGATGACTTTGCGCCGCACACGGGCGCGTGTACGTAACATTATTTTCTGGCTCGACATCGATGCGTCCCCTGCGTTCCCCACTGGCTGCTGAGTGACCGTTTTAGGTTCCCTTGGTAGGAAATATCGCATCCTTTATTGAGGGACACAAGCGTCCAGCCGTGTGCACATAAATTTTTACCAGCAGGCGAGGAGAGCACACAAAATGCACAAAAAACCAATCATTTCGTTACTGCTTGGTCTTTCACTGTTCTGTTTTCAACAGCTCCTGGGTGCCTTCTTCCTGGTGCGGCAAGAGGAACCTTTGCTTTTGAAGGCCTTTGAGAAACGGAAGCGTTTTACACCGAGGGTGGCGTGTTACAGCTGATTTGGATGATTTTGCGCCGCACACGGGCGCGTGTACGTAACATTATTTTCTGGCTCGACATCGATGCGTCCCCTGCGTTCCCCACTGGCTGCTGAGTGACCGTTTTAGGTTCGCTTGGTAGGAAATATCGAAGCCTATATTGGGGGACACAAGCGTCCAGCCGTGTGCACATAAATTTTTACCAGCAGGCGAGGAGAGCACACAAAATGCACAAAAAACCAATCATTTCGTTACTGCTTGGTCTTTCACTGTTCTGTTTTCAACAGCTCCTGGGTGCTTTCTTCCAGGCGCGGAAAGGGGAACCTTTGCTTTTGAAGGCCTTTGAGAAACGGAAGCGTTTTACACCGAGGGTGGCGTGTTACAGCTGATTTGGATGATTTTGCGCCGCACACGGGCGCGTGTACGTAACATTATTTTCTGGCTCGACATCGATGCGTCCCCTGCGTTCCCCACTGGCTGCTGAGTGACCGTTTTAGGTTCGCTTGGTAGGAAATATCGAATCCTATATTGGGGGACACAAGCGTCCAGCCGTGTGCACATACATTTTTACCAGCAGGCGAGGAGAGCACACAAAATGCACAAAAAACCAATCATTTCGTTACTGCTTGGTCTTTCACTGTTCTGTTTTCAACAGCTCCTGGGTGCCTTCTTCCTGGTGCGGCAAGAGGAACCTTTGCTTTTGAAGGCCTTTGAGAAACGGAAGCGTTTTACACCGAGGGTGGCGTGTTACAGCTGATTTGGATGATTTTGCGCCGCACACGGGCGCGTGTACGTAACATTATTTTCTGGCTCGACATCGATGCGTCCCCTGCGTTCCCCACTGGCTGCTGAGTGACCGTTTTAGGTTCGCTTGGTAGGAAATATCGAATCCTATATTGGGGGACACAAGCGTCTAGCCGTGTGCACATAAATTTTTACCAGCAGGCGAGGAGAGGACACAAAATGCACAAAAAACCAATCATTTCGTTACTGCTTGGTCTTTCACTGTTCTGTTTTCAACAGCTCCTGGGTGCCTTCTTCCCGGTGCGGCAAGAGGAACCTTTGCTTTTGAAGGCCTTTGAGAAACGGAAGCGTTTTACACCGAGGGTGGCGTGTTACAGCTGATTTGGATGATTTTGCGCCGCACACGGGCGCGTGTACGTAACATTATTTTCTGGCTCGACATCGATGCGTCCCCTGCGTTCCCCACTGGCTGCTGAGTGACCGTTTTAGGTTCGCTTTGTAGGAAATATCGAATCCTATATTGGGGGACACAAGCGTCCAGCCGTGTGCACATAAATTTTTACCAGCAGGCGAGGAGAGCACACAAAATGCACAAAAAACCAATCATTTCGTTACTGCTTGGTCTTTCACTGTTCTGTTTTCAACAGCTCCTGGGTGCCTTCTTCCTGGTGCGGCAAGAGGAACCTTTGCTTTTGAAGGCCTTTGAGAAACGGAAGCGTTTTACACCGAGGGTGGCGTGTTACAGCTGATTTGGATGATTTTGCGCCGCACACGGGCGCGTGTACGTAACATTATTTTCTGGCTCGACATCGATGCGTCCCCTGCGTTCCCCACTGGCTGCTGAGTGACCGTTTTAGGTTCGCTTGGTAGGAAATATCGAATCCTATATTGGGGGACACAAGCGTCCAGCCGTGTGCACATAAATTTTTACCAGCAGGCGAGGAGAGCACACAAAATGCACAAAAAACCAATCATTTCGTTACTGCTTGGTCTTTCACTGTTCTGTTTTCAACAGCTCCTGGGTGCTTTCTTCCAGGCGCGGAAAGGGGAACCTTTGCTTTTGAAGGCCTTTGAGAAACGGAAGCGTTTTACACCGAGGGTGGCGTGTTACAGCTGATTTGGATGATTTTGCGCCGCACACGGGCGCGTGTACGTAACATTATTTTCTGGCTCGACATCGATGCGTCCCCTGCGTTCCCCACTGGCTGCTGAGTGACCGTTTTAGGTTCGCTTGGTAGGAAATATCGAATCCTATATTGGGGGACACAAGCGTCCAGCCGTGTGCACATAAATTTTTACCAGCAGGCGAGGAGAGCACACAAAATGCACAAAAAACCAATAATTTCGTTACTGCTTGGTCTTTCACTGTTCTGTTTTCAACAGCTCCTGGGTGCTTTCTTTCAGGTGCGGCAAGAGGAACCTTTGCTTTTGAAGGCCTTTGAGAAACGGAAGCGTTTTACACCGAGGGTGGCGTGTTACAGCTGATTTGGATGATTTTGCGCCGCACACGGGCGCGTGTACGTAACATTATTTTCTGGCTCGACATCGATGCGTCCCCTGCGTTCCCCACTGGCTGCTGAGTGACCGTTTTAGGTTCGCTTGGTAGGAAATATCGAATCCTATATTGGGGGACACAAGCGTCCAGCCGTGTGCACATAAATTTTTACCAGCAGGCGAGGAGAGCACACAAAATGCACAAAAAACCAATCATTTCGTTACTGCTTGGTCTTTCACTGTTCTGTTTTCAGCAGCTCCTGGGTGCTTTCTTTCAGGTGCGGCAAGAGGAACCTTTGCTTTTGAAGGCCTTTGAGGAACGGAAGCGTTTTACACCGAGGGTGGCGTGTTACAGCTGATTTGGATGATTTTGCGCCGCACACGGGCGCGTGTACGTAACATTATTTTCTGGCTCGACATCGATGCGTCCCCTGCGTTCCCCACTGGCTGCTGAGTGACCGTTTTAGGTTCGCTTGGTAGGAAATATCGAATCCTATATTGGGGGACACAAGCGTCCAGCCGTGTGCACATAAATTTTTACCAGCAGGCGAGGAGAGCACACAAAATGCACAAAAAACCAATCATTTCGTTACTGCTTGGTCTTTCACTGTTCTGTTTTCAACAGCTCCTGGGTGCTTTCTTTCAGGTGCGGCAAGAGGAACCTTTGCTTTTGAAGGCCTTTGAGAAACGGAAGCGTTTTACACCGAGGGTGGCGTGTTACAGCTGATTTGGATGATTTTGCGCCGCACACGGGCGCGTGTACGTAACATTATTTTCTGGCTCGACATCGATGCGCCCCCTGCGTTTCCCACTGGCTGCTGAGTGACCGTTTTAGGTTCCCTTATTAGGAAATATCGAATCCTATATTGGGGGACACAAGCGTCCAGCCGTGTGCACATAAATTTTTACCAGCAGGCGAGGAGAGCACACAAAATGCACAAAAAACCAATCATTTCGTTACTGCTTGGTCTTTCACTGTTCTGTTTTCAACAGCTCCTGGGTGCCTTCTTCCTGGTGCGGCAAGAGGAACCTTTGCTTTTAAAGGCCTTTGAGAAACGGAAGCGTTTTACACCGAGGGTGGCGTGTTACAGCTGATTTGGATGATTTTGCGCCGCACACGGGCGCGTGTACGTAACATTATTTTCTGGCTCGACATCGATGTGTCCCCTGCGTTCCCCACTGGCTGCTGAGTGACCGTTTTAGGTTCGCTTGGTAGGAAATATCGAATCCTATATTGGGGGACACAAGCGTCCAGCCGTGTGCACATAAATTTTTACCAGCAGGCGAGGAGAGCACACAAAATGCACAAAAAACCAATCATTTCGTTACTGCTTGGTCTTTCACTGTTCTGTTTTCAACAGCTCCTGGGTGCTTTCTTTCAGGTGCGGCAAGAGGAACCTTTGCTTTTGAAGGCCTTTGAGAAACGGAAGCGTTTTACACCGAGGGTGGCGTGTTACAGCTGATTTGGATGATTTTGCGCCGCACACGGGCGCGTGTACGTAACATTATTTTCTGGCTCGACATCGATGCGTCCCCTGCGTTCCCCACTGGCTGCTGAGTGACCGTTTTAGGTTCGCTTGGTAGGAAATATCGAATCCTATATTGGGGGACACAAGCGTCCAGCCGTGTGCACATAAATTTTTACCAGCAGGCGAGGAGAGCACACAAAATGCACAAAAAACCAATCATTTCGTTACTGCTTGGTCTTTCACTGTTCTGTTTTCAACAGCTCCTGGGTGCTTTCTTTCAGGTGCGGCAAGAGGAACCTTTGCTTTTGAAGGCCTTTGAGAAACGGAAGCGTTTTACACCGAGGGTGGCGTGTTACAGCTGATTTGGATGATTTTGCGCCGCACACGGGCGCGTGTACGTAACATTATTTTCTGGCTCGACATCGATGCGTCCCCTGCGTTCCCCACTGGCTGCTGAGTGACCGTTTTAGGTTCGCTTGGTAGGAAATATCGAATCCTATATTGGGGGACACAAGCGTCCAGCCGTGTGCACATAAATTTTTACCAGCAGGCGAGGAGAGCACACAAAATGCACAAAAAACCAATCATTTCGTTACTGCTTGGTCTTTCACTGTTCTGTTTTCAACAGCTCCTGGGTGCTTTCTTTCAGGTGCGGCAAGAGGAACCTTTGCTTTTGAAGGCCTTTGAGGAACGGAAGCGTTTTACACCGAGGGTGGCGTGTTACAGCTGATTTGGATGATTTTGCGCCGCACACGGGCGCGTGTACGTAACATTATTTTCTGGCTCGACATCGATGCGTCCCCTGCGTTCCCCACTGGCTGCTGAGTGACCGTTTTAGGTTCGCTTGGTAGGAAATATCGAATCCTATATTGGGGGACACAAGCGTCCAGCCGTGTGCACATAAATTTTTACCAGCAGGCGAGGAGAGCACACAAAATGCACAAAAAACCAATCATTTCGTTACTGCTTGGTCTTTCACTGTTCTGTTTTCAACAGCTCCTGGGTGCTTTCTTTCAGCTGCGGCAAGAGGAACCTTTGCTTTTGAAGGCCTTTGAGAAACGGAAGTGTTTTACACCGAGGGTGGCGTGTTACAGCTGATTTGGATGATTTTGCGCCGCACACGGGCGCGTGTACGTAACATTATTTTCTGGCTCGACATCGATGCGTCCCCTGCGTTCCCCACTGGCTGCTGAGTGACCGTTTTAGGTTCGCTTGGTAGGAAATATCGAATCCTATATTGGGGGACACAAGCGTCCAGCCGTGTGCACATAAATTTTTACCAGCAGGCGAGGAGAGCACACAAAATGCACAAAAAACCAATCATTTCGTTACTGCTTGGTCTTTCACTGTTCTGTTTTCAACAGCTCCTGGGTGCTTTCTTTCAGGTGCGGCAAGAGGAACCTTTGCTTTTGAAGGCCTTTGAGAAACGGAAGCGTTTTACACCGAGGGTGGCGTGTTACAGCTGATTTGGATGATTTTGCGCCGCACACGGGCGCGTGTACGTAACATTATTTTCTGGCTCGACATCGATGCGCCCCCTGCGTTTCCCACTGGCTGCTGAGTGACCGTTTTAGGTTCCCTTGGTAGGAAATATCGAATCCTATATTGGGGGACACAAGCGTCCAGCCGTGTGCACATAAATTTTTACCAGCAGGCGAGGAGAGCACACAAAATGCACAAAAAACCAATCATTTCGTTACTGCTTGGTCTTTCACTGTTCTGTTTTCAACAGCTCCTGGGTGCTTTCTTCCAGGCGCGGAAAGGGGAACCTTTGCTTTTGAAGGCCTTTGAGAAACGGAAGCGTTTTACACCGAGGGTGGCGTGTTACAGCTGATTTGGATGATTTTGCGCCGCACACGGGCGCGTGTACGTAACATTATTTTCTGGCTCGACATCGATGCGTCCCCTGCGTTCCCCACTGGCTGCTGAGTGACCGTTTTAGGTTCGCTTGGTAGGAAATATCGAATCCTATATTGGGGGACACAAGCGTCCAGCCGTGTGCACATAAATTTTTACCAGCAGGCGAGGAGAGCACACAAAATGCACAAAAAACCAATAATTTCGTTACTGCTTGGTCTTTCACTGTTCTGTTTTCAACAGCTCCTGGGTGCTTTCTTTCAGGTGCGGCAAGAGGAACCTTTGCTTTTGAAGGCCTTTGAGAAACGGAAGCGTTTTACACCGAGGGTGGCGTGTTACAGCTGATTTGGATGATTTTGCGCCGCACACGGGCGCGTGTACGTAACATTATTTTCTGGCTCGACATCGATGCGTCCCCTGCGTTCCCCACTGGCTGCTGAGTGACCGTTTTAGGTTCGCTTGGTAGGAAATATCGAATCCTATATTGGGGGACACAAGCGTCCAGCCGTGTGCACATAAATTTTTACCAGCAGGCGAGAAGAGCACACAAAATGCACAAAAAACCAATCATTTCGTTACTGCTTGGTCTTTCACTGTTCTGTTTTCAACAGCTCCTGGGTGCTTTCTTTCAGGTGCGGCAAGAGGAACCTTTGCTTTTGAAGGCCTTTGAGGAACGGAAGCGTTTTACACCGAGGGTGGCGTGTTACAGCTGATTTGGATGATTTTGCGCCGCACACGGGCGCGTGTACGTAACATTATTTTCTGGCTCGACATCGATGCGTCCCCTGCGTTCCCCACTGGCTGCTGAGTGACCGTTTTAGGTTCGCTTGGTAGGAAATATCGAATCCTATATTGGGGGACACAAGCGTCCAGCCGTGTGCACATAAATTTTTACCAGCAGGCGAGGAGAGCACACAAAATGCACAAAAAACCAATCATTTCGTTACTGCTTGGTCTTTCACTGTTCTGTTTTCAACAGCTCCTGGGTGCTTTCTTCCAGGTACGGCAAGAGGAACCTTTGCTTTTGAAGGCCTTTGAGAAACGGAAGCGTTTTACACCGAGGGTGGCGTGTTACAGCTGATTTGGATGACTTTGCGCCGCACACGGGCGCGTGTACGTAACATTATTTTCTGGCTCGACATCGATGCGTCCCCTGCGTTCCCCACTGGCTGCTGAGTGACCGTTTTAGGTTCGCTTGGTAGGAAATATCGAATCCTATATTGGGGGACACAAGCGTCCAGCCGTGTGCACATAAATTTTTACCAGCAGGCGAGGAGAGCACACAAAATGCACAAAAAACCAATCATTTCGTTACTGCTTGGTCTTTCACTGTTCTGTTTTCAACAGCTCCTGGGTGCTTTCTTTCAGGTGCGGCAAGAGGAACCTTTGCTTTTGAAGGCCTTTGAGAAACGGAAGCGTTTTACACCGAGGGTGGCGTGTTACAGCTGATTTGGATGATTTTGCGCCGCACACGGGCGCGTGTACGTAACATTATTTTCTGGCTCGACATCGATGCGTCCCCTGCGTTCCCCACTGGCTGCTGAGTGACCGTTTTAGGTTCGCTTGGTAGGAAATATCGAATCCTATATTGGGGGACACAAGCGTCCAGCCGTGTGCACATACATTTTTACCAGCCAGCGAGGAGAGCACACAAAATGCACAAAAAACCAATCATTTCGTTACTGCTTGGTCTTTCACTGTTCTGTTTTCAACAGCTCCTGGGTGCCTTCTTCCTGGTGCGGCAAGAGGAACCTTTGCTTTTAAAGGCCTTTGAGAAACGGAAGCGTTTTACACCGAGGGTGGCGTGTTACAGCTGATTTGGATGATTTTGCGCCGCACACGGGCGCGTGTACGTAACATTATTTTCTGGCTCGACATCGATGTGTCCCCTGCGTTCCCCACTGGCTGCTGAGTGACCGTTTTAGGTTCGCTTGGTAGGAAATATCGAATCCTATATTGGGGGACACAAGCGTCCAGCCGTGTGCACATAAATTTTTACCAGCAGGCGAGGAGAGCACACAAAATGCACAAAAAACCAATCATTTCGTTACTGCTTGGTCTTTCACTGTTCTGTTTTCAACAGCTCCTGGGTGCTTTCTTTCAGGTGCGGCAAGAGGAACCTTTGCTTTTGAAGGCCTTTGAGAAACGGAAGCGTTTTACACCGAGGGTGGCGTGTTACAGCTGATTTGGATGATTTTGCGCCGCACACGGGCGCGTGTACGTAACATTATTTTCTGGCTCGACATCGATGCGTCCCCTGCGTTCCCCACTGGCTGCTGAGTGACCGTTTTAGGTTCGCTTGGTAGGAAATATCGAATCCTATATTGGGGGACACAAGCGTCCAGCCGTGTGCACATAAATTTTTACCAGCAGGCGAGGAGAGCACACAAAATGCACAAAAAACCAATCATTTCGTTACTGCTTGGTCTTTCACTGTTCTGTTTTCAACAGCTCCTGGGTGCTTTCTTTCAGGTGCGGCAAGAGGAACCTTTGCTTTTGAAGGCCTTTGAGAAACGGAAGCGTTTTACACCGAGGGTGGCGTGTTACAGCTGATTTGGATGATTTTGCGCCGCACACGGGCGCGTGTACGTAACATTATTTTCTGGCTCGACATCGATGCGTCCCCTGCGTTCCCCACTGGCTGCTGAGTGACCGTTTTAGGTTCGCTTGGTAGGAAATATCGAATCCTATATTGGGGGACACAAGCGTCCAGCCGTGTGCACATAAATTTTTACCAGCAGGCGAGGAGAGCACACATAATGCACAAAAAACCAATCATTTCGTTACTGCTTGGTCTTTCACTGTTCTGTTTTCAACAGCTCCTGGGTGCTTTCTTTCAGGTGCGGCAAGAGGAACCTTTGCTTTTGAAGGCCTTTGAGGAACGGAAGCGTTTTACACCGAGGGTGGCGTGTTACAGCTGATTTGGATGATTTTGCGCCGCACACGGGCGCGTGTACGTAACATTATTTTCTGGCTCGACATCGATGCGTCCCCTGCGTTCCCCACTGGCTGCTGAGTGACCGTTTTAGGTTCGCTTGGTAGGAAATATCGAATCCTATATTGGGGGACACAAGCGTCCAGCCGTGTGCACATAAATTTTTACCAGCAGGCGAGGAGAGCACACAAAATGCACAAAAAACCAATCATTTCGTTACTGCTTGGTCTTTCACTGTTCTGTTTTCAACAGCTCCTGGGTGCTTTCTTTCAGGTGCGGCAAGAGGAACCTTTGCTTTTGAAGGCCTTTGAGAAACGGAAGCGTTTTACACCGAGGGTGGCGTGTTACAGCTGATTTGGATGATTTTGCGCCGCACACGGGCGCGTGTACGTAACATTATTTTCTGGCTCGACATCGATGCGTCCCCTGCGTTCCCCACTGGCTGCTGAGTGACCGTTTTAGGTTCGCTTGGTAGGAAATATCGAATCCTATATTGGGGGACACAAGCGTCCAGCCGTGTGCACATAAATTTTTACCAGCAGGCGAGGAGAGCACACAAAATGCACAAAAAACCAATCATTTCGTTACTGCTTGGTCTTTCACTGTTCTGTTTTCAACAGCTCCTGGGTGCTTTCTTTCAGGTGCGGCAAGAGGAACCTTTGCTTTTGAAGGCCTTTGAGAAACGGAAGCGTTTTACACCGAGGGTGGCGTGTTACAGCTGATTTGGATGATTTTGCGCCGCACACGGGCGCGTGTACGTAACATTATTTTCTGGCTCGACATCGATGCGCCCCCTGCGTTTCCCACTGGCTGCTGAGTGACCGTTTTAGGTTCCCTTGGTAGGAAATATCGAATCCTATATTGGGGGACACAAGCGTCCAGCCGTGTGCACATAAATTTTTACCAGCAGGCGAGGAGAGCACACAAAATGCACAAAAAACCAATCATTTCGTTACTGCTTGGTCTTTCACTGTTCTGTTTTCAACAGCTCCTGGGTGCTTTCTTCCAGGTACGGCAAGAGGAACCTTTGCTTTTGAAGGCCTTTGAGAAACGGAAGCGTTTTACACCGAGGGTGGCGTGTTACAGCTGATTTGGATGACTTTGCGCCGCACACGGGCGCGTGTACGTAACATTATTTTCTGGCTCGACATCGATGCGTCCCCTGCGTTCCCCACTGGCTGCTGAGTGACCGTTTTAGGTTCGCTTGGTAGGAAATATCGCATCCTATATTGGGGGACACAAGCGTCCAGCCGTGTGCACATACATTTTTACCAGCAGGCGAGGAGAGCACACAAAATGCACAAAAAACCAATCATTTCGTTACTGCTTGGTCTTTCACTGTTCTGTTTTCAACAGCTCCTGGGTGCTTTCTTTCAGGTGCGGCAAGAGGAACCTTTGCTTTTGAAGGCCTTTGAGAAACGGAAGCGTTTTACACCGAGGGTGGCGTGTTACAGCTGATTTGGATGATTTTGCGCCGCACACGGGCGCGTGTACGTAACATTATTTTCTGGCTCGACATCGATGCGTCCCCTGCGTTCCCCACTGGCTGCTGAGTGACCGTTTTAGGTTCGCTTGGTAGGAAATATCGAATCCTATATTGGGGGACACAAGCGTCCAGCCGTGTGCACATACATTTTTACCAGCCAGCGAGGAGAGCACACAAAATGCACAAAAAACCAATCATTTCGTTACTGCTTGGTCTTTCACTGTTCTGTTTTCAACAGCTCCTGGGTGCCTTCTTCCTGGTGCGGCAAGAGGAACCTTTGCTTTTAAAGGCCTTTGAGAAACGGAAGCGTTTTACACCGAGGGTGGCGTGTTACAGCTGATTTGGATGACTTTGCGCCGCACACGGGCGCGTGTACGTAACATTATTTTCTGGCTCGACATCGGTGCGTCCCCTGCGTTCGCCACTGGCTGCTGAGTGACCGTTTTGGGTTCCCTTGGTAGGAAATATCGCATCCTATATTGGGGGACACAAGCGTCCAGCCGTGTGCACATACATTTTTACCAGCAGGCGAGGAGAGCACACAAAATGCACAAAAAACCAATCATTTCGTTACTGCTTGGTCTTTCACTGTTCTGTTTTCAACAGCTCCTGGGTGCTTTCTTTCAGGTGCGGCAAGAGGAACCTTTGCTTTTGAAGGCCTTTGAGAAACGGAAGCGTTTTACACCGAGGGTGGCGTGTTACAGCTGATTTGGATGATTTTGCGCCGCACACGGGCGCGTGTACGTAACATTATTTTCTGGCTCGACATCGATGCGTCCCCTGCGTTCCCCACTGGCTGCTGAGTGACCGTTTTAGGTTCGCTTGGTAGGAAATATCGAATCCTATATTGGGGGACACAAGCGTCCAGCCGTGTGCACATAAATTTTTACCAGCAGGCGAGGAGAGCACACAAAATGCACAAAAAACCAATCATTTCGTTACTGCTTGGTCTTTCACTGTTCTGTTTTCAACAGCTCCTGGGTGCTTTCTTTCAGGTGCGGCAAGAGGAACCTTTGCTTTTGAAGGCCTTTGAGAAACGGAAGCGTTTTACACCGAGGGTGGCGTGTTACAGCTGATTTGGATGATTTTGCGCCGCACACGGGCGCGTGTACGTAACATTATTTTCTGGCTCGACATCGATGCGTCCCCTGCGTTCCCCACTGGCTGCTGAGTGACCGTTTTAGGTTCGCTTGGTAGGAAATATCGAATCCTATATTGGGGGACACAAGCGTCCAGCCGTGTGCACATACATTTTTACCAGCAGGCGAGGAGAGCACACAAAATGCACAAAAAACCAATCATTTCGTTACTGCTTGGTCTTTCACTGTTCTGTTTTCAACAGCTCCTGGGTGCTTTCTTCCAGGCGCGGAAAGGGGAACCTTTGCTTTTGAAGGCCTTTGAGAAACGGAAGCGTTTTACACCGAGGGTGGCGTGTTACAGCTGATTTGGATGATTTTGCGCCGCACACGGGCGCGTGTACGTAACATTATTTTCTGGCTCGACATCGATGCGTCCCCTGCGTTCCCCACTGGCTGCTGAGTGACCGTTTTAGGTTCGCTTGGTAGGAAATATCGAATCCTATATTGGGGGACACAAGCGTCCAGCCGTGTGCACATAAATTTTTACCAGCAGGCGAGGAGAGCACACAAAATGCACAAAAAACCAATCATTTCGTTACTGCTTGGTCTTTCACTGTTCTGTTTTCAACAGCTCCTGGGTGCCTTCTTCCTGGTGCGGCAAGAGGAACCTTTGCTTTTGAAGGCCTTTGAGAAACGGAAGCGTTTTACACCGAGGGTGGCGTGTTACAGCTGATTTGGATGATTTTGCGCCGCACACGGGCGCGTGTACGTAACATTATTTTCTGGCTCGACATCGATGCGTCCCCTGCGTTCCCCACTGGCTGCTGAGTGACCGTTTTAGGTTCGCTTGGTAGGAAATATCGAATCCTATATTGGGGGACACAAGCGTCCAGCCGTGTGCACATAAATTTTTACCAGCAGGCGAGGAGAGCACACAAAATGCACAAAAAACCAATCATTTCGTTACTGCTTGGTCTTTCACTGTTCTGTTTTCAACAGCTCCTGGGTGCTTTCTTCCAGGCGCGGAAAGGGGAACCTTTGCTTTTGAAGGCCTTTGAGAAACGGAAGCGTTTTACACCGAGGGTGGCGTGTTACAGCTGATTTGGATGATTTTGCGCCGCACACGGGCGCGTGTACGTAACATTATTTTCTGGCTCGACATCGATGCGTCCCCTGCGTTCCCCACTGGCTGCTGAGTGACCGTTTTAGGTTCGCTTGGTAGGAAATATCGAATCCTATATTGGGGGACACAAGCGTCCAGCCGTGTGCACATAAATTTTTACCAGCAGGCGAGGAGAGCACACAAAATGCACAAAAAACCAATCATTTCGTTACTGCTTGGTCTTTCACTGTTCTGTTTTCAACAGCTCCTGGGTGCTTTCTTTCAGGTGCGGCAAGAGGAACCTTTGCTTTTGAAGGCCTTTGAGAAACGGAAGCGTTTTACACCGAGGGTGGCGTGTTACAGCTGATTTGGATGATTTTGCGCCGCACACGGGCGCGTGTACGTAACATTATTTTCTGGCTCGACATCGATGCGTCCCCTGCGTTCCCCACTGGCTGCTGAGTGACCGTTTTAGGTTCGCTTGGTAGGAAATATCGAATCCTATATTGGGGGACACAAGCGTCCAGCCGTGTGCACATAAATTTTTACCAGCAGGCGAGGAGAGCACACAAAATGCACAAAAAACCAATCATTTCGTTACTGCTTGGTCTTTCACTGTTCTGTTTTCAACAGCTCCTGGGTGCTTTCTTTCAGGTGCGGCAAGAGGAACCTTTGCTTTTGAAGGCCTTTGAGAAACGGAAGCGTTTTACACCGAGGGTGGCGTGTTACAGCTGATTTGGATGATTTTGCGCCGCACACGGGCGCGTGTACGTAACATTATTTTCTGGCTCGACATCGATGCGTCCCCTGCGTTCCCCACTGGCTGCTGAGTGACCGTTTTAGGTTCGCTTGGTAGGAAATATCGAATCCTATATTGGGGGACACAAGCGTCCAGCCGTGTGCACATAAATTTTTACCAGCAGGCGAGGAGAGCACACAAAATGCACAAAAAACCAATCATTTCGTTACTGCTTGGTCTTTCACTGTTCTGTTTTCAACAGCTCCTGGGTGCTTTCTTTCAGGTGCGGCAAGAGGAACCTTTGCTTTTGAAGGCCTTTGAGAAACGGAAGCGTTTTACACCGAGGGTGGCGTGTTACAGCTGATTTGGATGATTTTGCGCCGCACACGGGCGCGTGTACGTAACATTATTTTCTGGCTCGACATCGATGCGCCCCCTGCGTTTCCCACTGGCTGCTGAGTGACCGTTTTAGGTTCCCTTGGTAGGAAATATCGAATCCTATATTGGGGGACACAAGCGTCCAGCCGTGTGCACATAAATTTTTACCAGCAGGCGAGGAGAGCACACAAAATGCACAAAAAACCAATCATTTCGTTACTGCTTGGTCTTTCACTGTTCTGTTTTCAACAGCTCCTGGGTGCTTTCTTCCAGGTACGGCAAGAGGAACCTTTGCTTTTGAAGGCCTTTGAGAAACGGAAGCGTTTTACACCGAGGGTGGCGTGTTACAGCTGATTTGGATGACTTTGCGCCGCACACGGGCGCGTGTACGTAACATTATTTTCTGGCTCGACATCGATGCGTCCCCTGCGTTCCCCACTGGCTGCTGAGTGACCGTTTTAGGTTCGCTTGGTAGGAAATATCGCATCCTATATTGGGGGACACAAGCGTCCAGCCGTGTGCACATACATTTTTACCAGCAGGCGAGGAGAGCACACAAAATGCACAAAAAACCAATCATTTCGTTACTGCTTGGTCTTTCACTGTTCTGTTTTCAACAGCTCCTGGGTGCTTTCTTTCAGGTGCGGCAAGAGGAACCTTTGCTTTTGAAGGCCTTTGAGAAACGGAAGCGTTTTACACCGAGGGTGGCGTGTTACAGCTGATTTGGATGATTTTGCGCCGCACACGGGCGCGTGTACGTAACATTATTTTCTGGCTCGACATCGATGCGTCCCCTGCGTTCCCCACTGGCTGCTGAGTGACCGTTTTAGGTTCGCTTGGTAGGAAATATCGAATCCTATATTGGGGGACACAAGCGTCCAGCCGTGTGCACATACATTTTTACCAGCCAGCGAGGAGAGCACACAAAATGCACAAAAAACCAATCATTTCGTTACTGCTTGGTCTTTCACTGTTCTGTTTTCAACAGCTCCTGGGTGCCTTCTTCCTGGTGCGGCAAGAGGAACCTTTGCTTTTAAAGGCCTTTGAGAAACGGAAGCGTTTTACACCGAGGGTGGCGTGTTACAGCTGATTTGGATGACTTTGCGCCGCACACGGGCGCGTGTACGTAACATTATTTTCTGGCTCGACATCGGTGCGTCCCCTGCGTTCGCCACTGGCTGCTGAGTGACCGTTTTGGGTTCCCTTGGTAGGAAATATCGCATCCTATATTGGGGGACACAAGCGTCCAGCCGTGTGCACATACATTTTTACCAGCAGGCGAGGAGAGCACACAAAATGCACAAAAAACCAATCATTTCGTTACTGCTTGGTCTTTCACTGTTCTGTTTTCAACAGCTCCTGGGTGCTTTCTTTCAGGTGCGGCAAGAGGAACCTTTGCTTTTGAAGGCCTTTGAGAAACGGAAGCGTTTTACACCGAGGGTGGCGTGTTACAGCTGATTTGGATGATTTTGCGCCGCACACGGGCGCGTGTACGTAACATTATTTTCTGGCTCGACATCGATGCGTCCCCTGCGTTCCCCACTGGCTGCTGAGTGACCGTTTTAGGTTCGCTTGGTAGGAAATATCGAATCCTATATTGGGGGACACAAGCGTCCAGCCGTGTGCACATAAATTTTTACCAGCAGGCGAGGAGAGCACACAAAATGCACAAAAAACCAATCATTTCGTTACTGCTTGGTCTTTCACTGTTCTGTTTTCAACAGCTCCTGGGTGCTTTCTTTCAGGTGCGGCAAGAGGAACCTTTGCTTTTGAAGGCCTTTGAGAAACGGAAGCGTTTTACACCGAGGGTGGCGTGTTACAGCTGATTTGGATGATTTTGCGCCGCACACGGGCGCGTGTACGTAACATTATTTTCTGGCTCGACATCGATGCGTCCCCTGCGTTCCCCACTGGCTGCTGAGTGACCGTTTTAGGTTCGCTTGGTAGGAAATATCGAATCCTATATTGGGGGACACAAGCGTCCAGCCGTGTGCACATACATTTTTACCAGCAGGCGAGGAGAGCACACAAAATGCACAAAAAACCAATCATTTCGTTACTGCTTGGTCTTTCACTGTTCTGTTTTCAACAGCTCCTGGGTGCTTTCTTCCAGGCGCGGAAAGGGGAACCTTTGCTTTTGAAGGCCTTTGAGAAACGGAAGCGTTTTACACCGAGGGTGGCGTGTTACAGCTGATTTGGATGATTTTGCGCCGCACACGGGCGCGTGTACGTAACATTATTTTCTGGCTCGACATCGATGCGTCCCCTGCGTTCCCCACTGGCTGCTGAGTGACCGTTTTAGGTTCGCTTGGTAGGAAATATCGAATCCTATATTGGGGGACACAAGCGTCCAGCCGTGTGCACATAAATTTTTACCAGCAGGCGAGGAGAGCACACAAAATGCACAAAAAACCAATCATTTCGTTACTGCTTGGTCTTTCACTGTTCTGTTTTCAACAGCTCCTGGGTGCCTTCTTCCTGGTGCGGCAAGAGGAACCTTTGCTTTTGAAGGCCTTTGAGAAACGGAAGCGTTTTACACCGAGGGTGGCGTGTTACAGCTGATTTGGATGATTTTGCGCCGCACACGGGCGCGTGTACGTAACATTATTTTCTGGCTCGACATCGATGCGTCCCCTGCGTTCCCCACTGGCTGCTGAGTGACCGTTTTAGGTTCGCTTGGTAGGAAATATCGAATCCTATATTGGGGGACACAAGCGTCCAGCCGTGTGCACATAAATTTTTACCAGCAGGCGAGGAGAGCACACAAAATGCACAAAAAACCAATCATTTCGTTACTGCTTGGTCTTTCACTGTTCTGTTTTCAACAGCTCCTGGGTGCTTTCTTCCAGGCGCGGAAAGGGGAACCTTTGCTTTTGAAGGCCTTTGAGAAACGGAAGCGTTTTACACCGAGGGTGGCGTGTTACAGCTGATTTGGATGATTTTGCGCCGCACACGGGCGCGTGTACGTAACATTATTTTCTGGCTCGACATCGATGCGTCCCCTGCGTTCCCCACTGGCTGCTGAGTGACCGTTTTAGGTTCGCTTGGTAGGAAATATCGAATCCTATATTGGGGGACACAAGCGTCCAGCCGTGTGCACATAAATTTTTACCAGCAGGCGAGGAGAGCACACAAAATGCACAAAAAACCAATCATTTCGTTACTGCTTGGTCTTTCACTGTTCTGTTTTCAACAGCTCCTGGGTGCTTTCTTTCAGGTGCGGCAAGAGGAACCTTTGCTTTTGAAGGCCTTTGAGAAACGGAAGCGTTTTACACCGAGGGTGGCGTGTTACAGCTGATTTGGATGATTTTGCGCCGCACACGGGCGCGTGTACGTAACATTATTTTCTGGCTCGACATCGATGCGTCCCCTGCGTTCCCCACTGGCTGCTGAGTGACCGTTTTAGGTTCGCTTGGTAGGAAATATCGAATCCTATATTGGGGGACACAAGCGTCCAGCCGTGTGCACATAAATTTTTACCAGCAGGCGAGGAGAGCACACAAAATGCACAAAAAACCAATCATTTCGTTACTGCTTGGTCTTTCACTGTTCTGTTTTCAACAGCTCCTGGGTGCTTTCTTTCAGGTGCGGCAAGAGGAACCTTTGCTTTTGAAGGCCTTTGAGAAACGGAAGCGTTTTACACCGAGGGTGGCGTGTTACAGCTGATTTGGATGATTTTGCGCCGCACACGGGCGCGTGTACGTAACATTATTTTCTGGCTCGACATCGATGCGTCCCCTGCGTTCCCCACTGGCTGCTGAGTGACCGTTTTAGGTTCGCTTGGTAGGAAATATCGAATCCTATATTGGGGGACACAAGCGTCCAGCCGTGTGCACATAAATTTTTACCAGCAGGCGAGGAGAGCACACAAAATGCACAAAAAACCAATCATTTCGTTACTGCTTGGTCTTTCACTGTTCTGTTTTCAACAGCTCCTGGGTGCCTTCTTCCTGGTGCGGCAAGAGGAACCTTTGCTTTTGAAGGCCTTTGAGAAACGGAAGCGTTTTACACCGAGGGTGGCGTGTTACAGCTGATTTGGATGATTTTGCGCCGCACACGGGCGCGTGTACGTAACATTATTTTCTGGCTC
This sequence comes from Eumerus sabulonum, assembly GCA_951905685.1. NCBI lineage: Eukaryota > Metazoa > Arthropoda > Insecta > Diptera > Syrphidae > Eumerus > Eumerus sabulonum. Next base: position 775,914 of record CATOVK010000001.1, read on the forward strand.
GACATCGATGCGTCCCCTGCGTTCCCCACTGGCTGCTGAGTGACCGTTTTAGGTTCGCTTGGTAGGAAATATCGAATCCTATATTGGGGGACACAAGCGTCCAGCCGTGTGCACATAAATTTTTACCAGCAGGCGAGGAGAGCACACAAAATGCACAAAAAACCAATCATTTCGTTACTGCTTGGTCTTTCACTGTTCTGTTTTCAACAGCTCCTGGGTGCCTTCTTCCTGGTGCGGCAAGAGGAACCTTTGCTTTTGAAGGCCTTTGAGAAACGGAAGCGTTTTACACCGAGGGTGGCGTGTTACAGCTGATTTGGATGATTTTGCGCCGCACACGGGCGCGTGTACGTAACATTATTTTCTGGCTCGACATCGATGCGTCCCCTGCGTTCCCCACTGGCTGCTGAGTGACCGTTTTAGGTTCGCTTGGTAGGAAATATCGAATCCTATATTGGGGGACACAAGCGTCCAGCCGTGTGCACATAAATTTTTACCAGCAGGCGAGGAGAGCACACAAAATGCACAAAAAACCAATCATTTCGTTACTGCTTGGTCTTTCACTGTTCTGTTTTCAACAGCTCCTGGGTGCTTTCTTTCAGGTGCGGCAAGAGGAACCTTTGCTTTTGAAGGCCTTTGAGAAACGGAAGCGTTTTACACCGAGGGTGGCGTGTTACAGCTGATTTGGATGATTTTGCGCCGCACACGGGCGCGTGTACGTAACATTATTTTCTGGCTCGACATCGATGCGTCCCCTGCGTTCCCCACTGGCTGCTGAGTGACCGTTTTAGGTTCGCTTGGTAGGAAACATCGAATCCTATATTGGGGGACACAAGCGTCCAGCCGTGTGCACATAAATTTTTACCAGCAGGCGAGGAGAGCACACAAAATGCACAAAAAACCAATCATTTCGTTACTGCTTGGTCTTTCACTGTTCTGTTTTCAACAGCTCCTGGGTGCTTTCTTTCAGGTGCGGCAAGAGGAACCTTTGCTTTTGAAGGCCTTTGAGAAACGGAAGCGTTTTACACCGAGGGTGGCGTGTTACAGCTGATTTGGATGATTTTGCGCCGCACACGGGCGCGTGTACGTAACATTATTTTCTGGCTCGACATCGATGCGTCCCCTGCGTTCCCCACTGGCTGCTGAGTGACCGTTTTAGGTTCGCTTGGTAGGAAATATCGAATCCTATATTGGGGGACACAAGCGTCCAGCCGTGTGCACATAAATTTTTACCAGCAGGCGAGGAGAGCACACAAAATGCACAAAAAACCAATCATTTCGTTACTGCTTGGTCTTTCACTGTTCTGTTTTCAACAGCTCCTGGGTGCTTTCTTCCAGGCGCGGAAAGGGGAACCTTTGCTTTTGAAGGCCTTTGAGAAACGGAAGCGTTTTACACCGAGGGTGGCGTGTTACAGCTGATTTGGATGATTTTGCGCCGCACACGGGCGCGTGTACGTAACATTATTTTCTGGCTCGACATCGATGCGTCCCCTGCGTTCCCCACTGGCTGCTGAGTGACCGTTTTAGGTTCGCTTGGTAGGAAATATCGAATCCTATATTGGGGGACACAAGCGTCCAGCCGTGTGCACATAAATTTTTACCAGCAGGCGAGGAGAGCACACAAAATGCACAAAAAACCAATCATTTCGTTACTGCTTGGTCTTTCACTGTTCTGTTTTCAACAGCTCCTGGGTGCTTTCTTCCAGGCGCGGAAAGGGGAACCTTTGCTTTTGAAGGCCTTTGAGAAACGGAAGCGTTTTACACCGAGGGTGGCGTGTTACAGCTGATTTGGATGATTTTGCGCCGCACACGGGCGCGTGTACGTAACATTATTTTCTGGCTCGACATCGATGCGTCCCCTGCGTTCCCCACTGGCTGCTGAGTGACCGTTTTAGGTTCGCTTGGTAGGAAATATCGAATCCTATATTGGGGGACACAAGCGTCCAGCCGTGTGCACATAAATTTTTACCAGCAGGCGAGGAGAGCACACAAAATGCACAAAAAACCAATCATTTCGTTACTGCTTGGTCTTTCACTGTTCTGTTTTCAACAGCTCCTGGGTGCTTTCTTCCAGGCGCGGAAAGGGGAACCTTTGCTTTTGAAGGCCTTTGAGAAACGGAAGCGTTTTACACCGAGGGTGGCGTGTTACAGCTGATTTGGATGATTTTGCGCCGCACACGGGCGCGTGTACGTAACATTATTTTCTGGCTCGACATCGATGCGTCCCCTGCGTTCCCCACTGGCTGCTGAGTGACCGTTTTAGGTTCGCTTGGTAGGAAATATCGAATCCTATATTGGGGGACACAAGCGTCCAGCCGTGTGCACATAAATTTTTACCAGCAGGCGAGGAGAGCACACAAGATGCACAAAAAACCAATCATTTCGTTACTGCTTGGTCTTTCACTGTTCTGTTTTCAACAGCTCCTGGGTGGTTTCTTTCAGGTGCGGCAAGAGGAACCTTTGCTTTTGAAGGCCTTTGAGAAACGGAAGCGTTTTACACCGAGGGTGGCGTGTTACAGCTGATTTGGATGATTTTGCGCCGCACACGGGCGCGTGTACGTAACATTATTTTCTGGCTCGACATCGATGCGTCCCCTGCGTTCCCCACTGGCTGCTGAGTGACCGTTTTAGGTTCGCTTGGTAGAAAATATCGAATCCTATATTGGGGGACACAAGCGTCCAGCCGTGTGCACATAAATTTTTACCAGCAGGCGAGGAGAGCACACAAGATGCACAAAAAACCAATCATTTCGTTACTGCTTGGTCTTTCACTGTTCTGTTTTCAACAGCTCCTGGGTGCTTTCTTTCAGGTGCGGCAAGAGGAACCTTTGCTTTTGAAGGCCTTTGAGAAACGGAAGCGTTTTACACCGAGGGTGGCGTGTTACAGCTGATTTGGATGATTTTGCGCCGCACACGGGCGCGTGTACGTAACATTATTTTCTGGCTCGACATCGATGCGTCCCCTGCGTTCCCCACTGGCTGCTGAGTGACCGTTTTAGGTTCGCTTGGTAGGAAATATCGCATCCTATATTGGGGGACACAAGCGTCCAGCCGTGTGCACATACATTTTTACCAGCAGGCGAGGAGAGCACACAAAATGCACAAAAAACCAATCATTTCGTTACTGCTTGGTCTTTCACTGTTCTGTTTTCAACAGCTCCTGGGTGCTTTCTTCCAGGCGCGGAAAGGGGAACCTTTGCTTTTGAAGGCCTTTGAGAAACGGAAGCGTTTTACACCGAGGGTGGCGTGTTACAGCTGATTTGGATGATTTTGCGCCGCACACGGGCGCGTGTACGTAACATTATTTTCTGGCTCGACATCGATGCGTCCCCTGCGTTCCCCACTGGCTGCTGAGTGACCGTTTTAGGTTCGCTTGGTAGAAAATATCGAATCCTATATTGGGGGACACAAGCGTCCAGCCGTGTGCACATAAATTTTTACCAGCAGGCGAGGAGAGCACACAAGATGCACAAAAAACCAATCATTTCGTTACTGCTTGGTCTTTCACTGTTCTGTTTTCAACAGCTCCTGGGTGGTTTCTTTCAGGTGCGGCAAGAGGAACCTTTGCTTTTGAAGGCCTTTGAGAAACGGAAGCGTTTTACACCGAGGGTGGCGTGTTACAGCTGATTTGGATGATTTTGCGCCGCACACGGGCGCGTGTACGTAACATTATTTTCTGGCTCGACATCGATGCGTCCCCTGCGTTCCCCACTGGCTGCTGAGTGACCGTTTTAGGTTCGCTTGGTAGAAAATATCGAATCCTATATTGGGGGACACAAGCGTCCAGCCGTGTGCACATAAATTTTTACCAGCAGGCGAGGAGAGCACACAAGATGCACAAAAAACCAATCATTTCGTTACTGCTTGGTCTTTCACTGTTCTGTTTTCAACAGCTCCTGGGTGCTTTCTTTCAGGTGCGGCAAGAGGAACCTTTGCTTTTGAAGGCCTTTGAGAAACGGAAGCGTTTTACACCGAGGGTGGCGTGTTACAGCTGATTTGGATGATTTTGCGCCGCACACGGGCGCGTGTACGTAACATTATTTTCTGGCTCGACATCGATGCGTCCCCTGCGTTCCCCACTGGCTGCTGAGTGACCGTTTTAGGTTCGCTTGGTAGGAAATATCGCATCCTATATTGGGGGACACAAGCGTCCAGCCGTGTGCACATACATTTTTACCAGCAGGCGAGGAGAGCACACAAAATGCACAAAAAACCAATCATTTCGTTACTGCTTGGTCTTTCACTGTTCTGTTTTCAACAGCTCCTGGGTGCTTTCTTTCAGGTGCGGCAAGAGGAACCTTTGCTTTTGAAGGCCTTTGAGAAACGGAAGCGTTTTACACCGAGGGTGGCGTGTTACAGCTGATTTGGATGATTTTGTGCCGCACACGGGCGCGTGTACGTAACATTATTTTCTGGCTCGACATCGATGCGTCCCCTGCGTTCCCCACTGGCTGCTGAGTGACCGTTTTAGGTTCGCTTGGTAGGAAATATCGCATCCTATATTGGGGGACACAAGCGTCCAGCCGTGTGCACATACATTTTTACCAGCAGGCGAGGAGAGCACACAAAATGCACAAAAAACCAATCATTTCGTTACTGCTTGGTCTTTCACTGTTCTGTTTTCAACAGCTCCTGGGTGCCTTCTTCCTGGTGCGGCAAGAGGAACCTTTGCTTTTGAAGGCCTTTGAGAAACGGAAGCGTTTTACACCGAGGGTGGCGTGTTACAGCTGATTTGGATGATTTTGCGCCGCACACGGGCGCGTGTACGTAACATTATTTTCTGGCTCGACATCGATGCGTCCCCTGCGTTCCCCACTGGCTGCTGAGTGACCGTTTTAGGTTCGCTTGGTAGGAAATATCGAATCCTATATTGGGGGACACAAGCGTCCAGCCGTGTGCACATAAATTTTTACCAGCAGGCGAGGAGAGCACACAAAATGCACAAAAAACCAATCATTTCGTTACTGCTTGGTCTTTCACTGTTCTGTTTTCAACAGCTCCTGGGTGCTTTCTTTCAGGTGCGGCAAGAGGAACCTTTGCTTTTGAAGGCCTTTGAGAAACGGAAGCGTTTTACACCGAGGGTGGCGTGTTACAGCTGATTTGGATGATTTTGCGCCGCACACGGGCGCGTGTACGTAACATTATTTTCTGGCTCGACATCGATGCGTCCCCTGCGTTCCCCACTGGCTGCTGAGTGACCGTTTTAGGTTCGCTTGGTAGGAAATATCGAATCCTATATTGGGGGACACAAGCGTCCAGCCGTGTGCACATAAATTTTTACCAGCAGGCGAGGAGAGCACACAAAATGCACAAAAAACCAATCATTTCGTTACTGCTTGGTCTTTCACTGTTCTGTTTTCAACAGCTCCTGGGTGCTTTCTTTCAGGTGCGGCAAGAGGAACCTTTGCTTTTGAAGGCCTTTGAGAAACGGAAGCGTTTTACACCGAGGGTGGCGTGTTACAGCTGATTTGGATGATTTTGCGCCGCACACGGGCGCGTGTACGTAACATTATTTTCTGGCTCGACATCGATGCGTCCCCTGCGTTCCCCACTGGCTGCTGAGTGACCGTTTTAGGTTCGCTTGGTAGGAAGTATCGAATCCTATATTGGGGGACACAAGCGTCCAGCCGTGTGCACATACATTTTTACCAGCAGGCGAGGAGAGCACACAAAATGCACAAAAAACCAATCATTTCGTTACTGCTTGGTCTTTCACTGTTCTGTTTTCAACAGCTCCTGGGTGCCTTCTTCCTGGTGCGGCAAGAGGAACCTTTGCTTTTGAAGGCCTTTGAGAAACGGAAGCGTTTTACACCGAGGGTGGCGTGTTACAGCTGATTTGGATGATTTTGCGCCGCACACGGGCGCGTGTACGTAACATTATTTTCTGGCTCGACATCGATGCGTCCCCTGCGTTCCCCACTGGCTGCTGAGTGACCGTTTTAGGTTCGCTTGGTAGGAAATATCGAATCCTATATTGGGGGACACAAGCGTCCAGCCGTGTGCACATAAATTTTTACCAGCAGGCGAGGAGAGCACACAAAATGCACAAAAAACCAATCATTTCGTTACTGCTTGGTCTTTCACTGTTCTGTTTTCAACAGCTCCTGGGTGCTTTCTTCCAGGCGCGGAAAGGGGAACCTTTGCTTTTGAAGGCCTTTGAGAAACGGAAGCGTTTTACACCGAGGGTGGCGTGTTACAGCTGATTTGGATGATTTTGCGCCGCACACGGGCGCGTGTACGTAACATTATTTTCTGGCTCGACATCGATGCGTCCCCTGCGTTCCCCACTGGCTGCTGAGTGACCGTTTTAGGTTCGCTTGGTAGGAAATATCGCATCCTATATTGGGGGACACAAGCGTCCAGCCGTGTGCACATACATTTTTACCAGCAGGCGAGGAGAGCACACAAAATGCACAAAAAACCAATCATTTCGTTACTGCTTGGTCTTTCACTGTTCTGTTTTCAACAGCTCCTGGGTGCCTTCTTCCTGGTGCGGCAAGAGGAACCTTTGCTTTTGAAGGCCTTTGAGAAACGGAAGCGTTTTACACCGAGGGTGGCGTGTTACAGCTGATTTGGATGATTTTGCGCCGCACACGGGCGCGTGTACGTAACATTATTTTCTGGCTCGACATCGATGCGTCCCCTGCGTTCCCCACTGGCTGCTGAGTGACCGTTTTAGGTTCGCTTGGTAGGAAATATCGAATCCTATATTGGGGGACACAAGCGTCCAGCCGTGTGCACATAAATTTTTACCAGCAGGCGAGGAGAGCACACAAGATGCACAAAAAACCAATCATTTCGTTACTGCTTGGTCTTTCACTGTTCTGTTTTCAACAGCTCCTGGGTGGTTTCTTTCAGGTGCGGCAAGAGGAACCTTTGCTTTTGAAGGCCTTTGAGAAACGGAAGCGTTTTACACCGAGGGTGGCGTGTTACAGCTGATTTGGATGATTTTGCGCCGCACACGGGCGCGTGTACGTAACATTATTTTCTGGCTCGACATCGATGCGTCCCCCGCGTTCCCCACTGGCTGCTGAGTGACCGTTTTAGGTTCGCTTGGTAGGAAATATCGAATCCTATATTGGGGGACACAAGCGTCCAGCCGTGTGCACATACATTTTTACCAGCAGGCGAGGAGAGCACACAAAATGCACAAAAAACCAATCATTTCGTTACTGCTTGGTCTTTCACTGTTCTGTTTTCAACAGCTCCTGGGTGCCTTCTTCCTGGTGCGGCAAGAGGAACCTTTGCTTTTGAAGGCCTTTGAGAAACGGAAGCGTTTTACACCGAGGGTGGCGTGTTACAGCTGATTTGGATGATTTTGCGCCGCACACGGGCGCGTGTACGTAACATTATTTTCTGGCTCGACATCGATGCGTCCCCTGCGTTCCCCACTGGCTGCTGAGTGACCGTTTTAGGTTCGCTTGGTAGGAAATATCGAATCCTATATTGGGGGACACAAGCGTCCAGCCGTGTGCACATAAATTTTTACCAGCAGGCGAGGAGAGCACACAAAATGCACAAAAAACCAATCATTTCGTTACTGCTTGGTCTTTCACTGTTCTGTTTTCAACAGCTCCTGGGTGCTTTCTTCCAGGCGCGGAAAGGGGAACCTTTGCTTTTGAAGGCCTTTGAGAAACGGAAGCGTTTTACACCGAGGGTGGCGTGTTACAGCTGATTTGGATGATTTTGCGCCGCACACGGGCGCGTGTACGTAACATTATTTTCTGGCTCGACATCGATGCGTCCCCTGCGTTCCCCACTGGCTGCTGAGTGACCGTTCTAGGTTCGCTTGGTAGGAAATATCGCATCCTATATTGGGGGACACAAGCGTCCAGCCGTGTGCACATACATTTTTACCAGCAGGCGAGGAGAGCACACAAAATGCACAAAAAACCAATCATTTCGTTACTGCTTGGTCTTTCACTGTTCTGTTTTCAACAGCTCCTGGGTGCCTTCTTCCTGGTGCGGCAAGAGGAACCTTTGCTTTTGAAGGCCTTTGAGAAACGGAAGCGTTTTACACCGAGGGTGGCGTGTTACAGCTGATTTGGATGATTTTGCGCCGCACACGGGCGCGTGTACGTAACATTATTTTCTGGCTCGACATCGATGCGTCCCCTGCGTTCCCCACTGGCTGCTGAGTGACCGTTTTAGGTTCGCTTGGTAGGAAATATCGAATCCTATATTGGGGGACACAAGCGTCCAGCCGTGTGCACATAAATTTTTACCAGCAGGCGAGGAGAGCACACAAAATGCACAAAAAACCAATCATTTCGTTACTGCTTGGTCTTTCACTGTTCTGTTTTCAACAGCTCCTGGGTGCTTTCTTTCAGGTGCGGCAAGAGGAACCTTTGCTTTTGAAGGCCTTTGAGAAACGGAAGCGTTTTACACCGAGGGTGGCGTGTTACAGCTGATTTGGATGATTTTGCGCCGCACACGGGCGCGTGTACGTAACATTATTTTCTGGCTCGACATCGATGCGTCCCCTGCGTTCCCCACTGGCTGCTGAGTGACCGTTTTAGGTTCGCTTGGTAGGAAATATCGAATCCTATATTGGGGGACACAAGCGTCCAGCCGTGTGCACATAAATTTTTACCAGCAGGCGAGGAGAGCACACAAAATGCACAAAAAACCAATCATTTCGTTACTGCTTGGTCTTTCACTGTTCTGTTTTCAACAGCTCCTGGGTGCTTTCTTTCAGGTGCGGCAAGAGGAACCTTTGCTTTTGAAGGCCTTTGAGAAACGGAAGCGTTTTACACCGAGGGTGGCGTGTTACAGCTGATTTGGATGATTTTGCGCCGCACACGGGCGCGTGTACGTAACATTATTTTCTGGCTCGACATCGATGCGTCCCCTGCGTTCCCCACTGGCTGCTGAGTGACCGTTTTAGGTTCGCTTGGTAGGAAATATCGAATCCTATATTGGGGGACACAAGCGTCCAGCCGTGTGCACATAAATTTTTACCAGCAGGCGAGGAGAGCACACAAAATGCACAAAAAACCAATCATTTCGTTACTGCTTGGTCTTTCACTGTTCTGTTTTCAACAGCTCCTGGGTGCTTTCTTCCAGGCGCGGAAAGGGGAACCTTTGCTTTTGAAGGCCTTTGAGAAACGGAAGCGTTTTACACCGAGGGTGGCGTGTTACAGCTGATTTGGATGATTTTGCGCCGCACACGGGCGCGTGTACGTAACATTATTTTCTGGCTCGACATCGATGCGTCCCCTGCGTTCCCCACTGGCTGCTGAGTGACCGTTTTAGGTTCGCTTGGTAGGAAATATCGAATCCTATATTGGGGGACACAAGCGTCCAGCCGTGTGCACATACATTCTTACCAGCAGGCGAGGAGAGCACACAAAATGCACAAAAAACCAATCATTTCGTTACTGCTTGGTCTTTCACTGTTCTGTTTTCAACAGCTCCTGGGTGCCTTCTTCCTGGTGCGGCAAGAGGAACCTTTGCTTTTGAAGGCCTTTGAGAAACGGAAGCGTTTTACACCGAGGGTGGCGTGTTACAGCTGATTTGGATGATTTTGCGCCGCACACGGGCGCGTGTACGTAACATTATTTTCTGGCTCGACATCGATGCGTCCCCTGCGTTCCCCACTGGCTGCTGAGTGACCGTTTTAGGTTCCCTTGGTAGGAAATATCGAATCCTATATTGGGGGACACAAGCGTCCAGCCGTGTGCACATAAATTTTTACCAGCAGGCGAGGAGAGCACACAAAATGCACAAAAAACCAAACATTTCGTTACTGCTTGGTCTTTCACTGTTCTGTTTTCAACAGCTCCTGGGTGCTTTCTTCCAGGTACGGCAAGAGGAACCTTTGCTTTTGAAGGCCTTTGAGAAACGGAAGCGTTTTACACCGAGGGTGGCGTGTTACAGCTGATTTGGATGACTTTGCGCCGCACACGGGCGCGTGTACGTAACATTATTTTCTGGCTCGACATCGATGCGTCCCCTGCGTTCCCCACTGGCTGCTGAGTGACCGTTTTAGGTTCCCTTGGTAGGAAATATCGCATCCTTTATTGAGGGACACAAGCGTCCAGCCGTGTGCACATAAATTTTTACCAGCAGGCGAGGAGAGCACACAAAATGCACAAAAAACCAATCATTTCGTTACTGCTTGGTCTTTCACTGTTCTGTTTTCAACAGCTCCTGGGTGCTTTCTTCCAGGCGCGGAAAGGGGAACCTTTGCTTTTGAAGGCCTTTGAGAAACGGAAGCGTTTTACACCGAGGGTGGCGTGTTACAGCTGATTTGGATGATTTTGCGCCGCACACGGGCGCGTGTACGTAACATTATTTTCTGGCTCGACATCGATGCGTCCCCTGCGTTCCCCACTGGCTGCTGAGTGACCGTTTTAGGTTCGCTTGGTAGGAAATATCGCATCCTATATTGGGGGACACAAGCGTCCAGCCGTGTGCACATACATTTTTACCAGCAGGCGAGGAGAGCACACAAAATGCACAAAAAACCAATCATTTCGTTACTGCTTGGTCTTTCACTGTTCTGTTTTCAACAGCTCCTGGGTGCTTTCTTCCAGGCGCGGAAAGGGGAACCTTTGCTTTTGAAGGCCTTTGAGAAACGGAAGCGTTTTACACCGAGGGTGGCGTGTTACAGCTGATTTGGATGACTTTGCGCCGCACACGGGCGCGTGTACGTAACATTATTTTCTGGCTCGACATCGATGCGTCCCCTGCGTTCCCCACTGGCTGCTGAGTGACCGTTTTAGGTTCCCTTGGTAGGAAATATCGCATCCTTTATTGAGGGACACAAGCGTCCAGCCGTGTGCACATAAATTTTTACCAGCAGGCGAGGAGAGCACACAAAATGCACAAAAAACCAATCATTTCGTTACTGCTTGGTCTTTCACTGTTCTGTTTTCAACAGCTCCTGGGTGCTTTCTTCCAGGCGCGGAAAGGGGAACCTTTGCTTTTGAAGGCCTTTGAGAAACGGAAGCGTTTTACACCGAGGGTGGCGTGTTACAGCTGATTTGGATGATTTTGCGCCGCACACGGGCGCGTGTACGTAACATTATTTTCTGGCTCGACATCGATGCGTCCCCTGCGTTCCCCACTGGCTGCTGAGTGACCGTTTTAGGTTCGCTTGGTAGGAAATATCGCATCCTATATTGGGGGACACAAGCGTCCAGCCGTGTGCACATACATTTTTACCAGCAGGCGAGGAGAGCACACAAAATGCACAAAAAACCAATCATTTCGTTACTGCTTGGTCTTTCACTGTTCTGTTTTCAACAGCTCCTGGGTGCCTTCTTCCTGGTGCGGCAAGAGGAACCTTTGCTTTTGAAGGCCTTTGAGAAACGGAAGCGTTTTACACCGAGGGTGGCGTGTTACAGCTGATTTGGATGATTTTGCGCCGCACACGGGCGCGTGTACGTAACATTATTTTCTGGCTCGACATCGATGCGTCCCCTGCGTTCCCCACTGGCTGCTGAGTGACCGTTTTAGGTTCGCTTGGTAGGAAATATCGAATCCTATATTGGGGGACACAAGCGTCCAGCCGTGTGCACATAAATTTTTACCAGCAGGCGAGGAGAGCACACAAAATGCACAAAAAACCAATCATTTCGTTACTGCTTGGTCTTTCACTGTTCTATTTTCAACAGCTCCTGGGTGCTTTCTTCCAGGCGCGGAAAGGGGAACCTTTGCTTTTGAAGGCCTTTGAGAAACGGAAGCGTTTTACACCGAGGGTGGCGTGTTACAGCTGATTTGGATGATTTTGCGCCGCACACGGGCGCGTGTACGTAACATTATTTTCTGGCTCGACATCGATGCGTCCCCTGCGTTCCCCACTGGCTGCTGAGTGACCGTTTTAGGTTCGCTTGGTAGGAAATATCGAATCCTATATTGGGGGACACAAGCGTCCAGCCGTGTGCACATAAATTTTTACCAGCAGGCGAGGAGAGCACACAAAATGCACAAAAAACCAATCATTTCGTTACTGCTTGGTCTTTCACTGTTCTGTTTTCAACAGCTCCTGGGTGCCTTCTTCCTGGTGCGGCAAGAGGAACCTTTGCTTTTGAAGGCCTTTGAGAAACGGAAGCGTTTTACACCGAGGGTGGCGTGTTACAGCTGATTTGGATGATTTTGCGCCGCACACGGGCGCGTGTACGTAACATTATTTTCTGGCTCGACATCGATGCGTCCCCTGCGTTCCCCACTGGCTGCTGAGTGACCGTTTTAGGTTCGCTTGGTAGGAAATATCGAATCCTATATTGGGGGACACAAGCGTCCAGCCGTGTGCACATAAATTTTTACCAGCAGGCGAGGAGAGCACACAAAATGCACAAAAAACCAATCATTTCGTTACTGCTTGGTCTTTCACTGTTCTGTTTTCAACAGCTCCTGGGTGCTTTCTTCCAGGCGCGGAAAGGGGAACCTTTGCTTTTGAAGGCCTTTGAGAAACGGAAGCGTTTTACACCGAGGGTGGCGTGTTACAGCTGATTTGGATGATTTTGCGCCGCACACGGGCGCGTGTACGTAACATTATTTTCTGGCTCGACATCGATGCGTCCCCTGCGTTCCCCACTGGCTGCTGAGTGACCGTTTTAGGTTCGCTTGGTAGGAAATATCGAATCCTATATTGGGGGACACAAGCGTCCAGCCGTGTGCACATAAATTTTTACCAGCAGGCGAGGAGAGCACACAAAATGCACAAAAAACCAATAATTTCGTTACTGCTTGGTCTTTCACTGTTCTGTTTTCAACAGCTCCTGGGTGCTTTCTTCCAGGCGCGGAAAGGGGAACCTTTGCTTTTGAAGGCCTTTGAGAAACGGAAGCGTTTTACACCGAGGGTGGCGTGTTACAGCTGATTTGGATGATTTTGCGCCGCACACGGGCGCGTGTACGTAACATTATTTTCTGGCTCGACATCGATGCGTCCCCTGCGTTCCCCACTGGCTGCTGAGTGACCGTTTTAGGTTCGCTTGGTAGGAAATATCGAATCCTATATTGGGGGACACAAGCGTCCAGCCGTGTGCACATAAATTTTTACCAGCAGGCGAGGAGAGCACACAAAATGCACAAAAAACCAATCATTTCGTTACTGCTTGGTCTTTCACTGTTCTGTTTTCAACAGCTCCTGGGTGCCTTCTTCCTGGTGCGGCAAGAGGAACCTTTGCTTTTGAAGGCCTTTGAGAAACGGAAGCGTTTTACACCGAGGGTGGCGTGTTACAGCTGATTTGGATGATTTTGCGCCGCACACGGGCGCGTGTACGTAACATTATTTTCTGGCTCGACATCGATGCGTCCCCTGCGTTCCCCACTGGCTGCTGAGTGACCGTTTTAGGTTCGCTTGGTAGGAAATATCGAATCCTATATTGGGGGACACAAGCGTCCAGCCGTGTGCACATAAATTTTTACCAGCAGGCGAGGAGAGCACACAAAATGCACAAAAAACCAATCATTTCGTTACTGCTTGGTCTTTCACTGTTCTGTTTTCAACAGCTCCTGGGTGCTTTCTTCCAGGCGCGGAAAGGGGAACCTTTGCTTTTGAAGGCCTTTGAGAAACGGAAGCGTTTTACACCGAAGGTGGCGTGTTACAGCTGATTTGGTTGATTTTGCGCCGCACACGGGCGCGTGTACGTAACATTATTTTCTGGCTCGACATCGATGCGTCCCCTGCGTTCCCCACTGGCTGCTGAGTGACCGTTTTAGGTTCGCTTGGTAGGAAATATCGCATCCTATATTGAGGGACACAAGCGTCCAGCCGTGTGCACATACATTTTTACCAGCAGGCGAGGAGAGCACACAAAATGCACAAAAAACCAATCATTTCGTTACTGCTTGGTCTTTCACTGTTCTGTTTTCAACAGCTCCTGGGTGCCTTCTTCCTGGTGCGGCAAGAGGAACCTTTGCTTTTGAAGGCCTTTGAGAAACGGAAGCGTTTTACACCGAGGGTGGCGTGTTACAGCTGATTTGGGTGATTTTGCGCCGCACACGGGCGCGTGTACGTAACATTATTTTCTGGCTCGACATCGATGCGTCCCCTGCGTTCCCCACTGGCTGCTGAGTGACCGTTTTAGGTTCGCTTGGTAGGAAATATCGAATCCTATATTGGGGGACACAAGCGTCCAGCCGTGTGCACATAAATTTTTACCAGCAGGCGAGGAGAGCACACAAAATGCACAAAAAACCAATCATTTCGTTACTGCTTGGTCTTTCACTGTTCTGTTTTCAACAGCTCCTGGGTGCCTTCTTCCTGGTGCGGCAAGAGGAACCTTTGCTTTTGAAGGCCTTTGAGAAACGGAAGCGTTTTACACCGAGGGTGGCGTGTTACAGCTGATTTGGATGATTTTGCGCCGCACACGGGCGCGTGTACGTAACATTATTTTCTGGCTCGACATCGATGCGTCCCCTGCGTTCCCCACTGGCTGCTGAGTGACCGTTTTAGGTTCGCTTGGTAGGAAATATCGAATCCTATATTGGGGGACACAAGCGTCCAGCCGTGTGCACATACATTTTTACCAGCAGGCGAGGAGAGCACACAAAATGCACAAAAAACCAATCATTTCGTTACTGCTTGGTCTTTCACTGTTCTGTTTTCAACAGCTCCTGGGTGCTTTCTTCCAGGCGCGGAAAGGGGAACCTTTGCTTTTGAAGGCCTTTGAGAAACGGAAGCGTTTTACACCGAGGGTGGCGTGTTACAGCTGATTTGGATGATTTTGCGCCGCACACGGGCGCGTGTACGTAACATTATTTTCTGGCTCGACATCGATGCGTCCCCTGCGTTCCCCACTGGCTGCTGAGTGACCGTTTTAGGTTCGCTTGGTAGGAAATATCGAATCCTATATTGGGGGACACAAGCGTCCAGCCGTGTGCACATAAATTTTTACCAGCAGGCGAGGAGAGCACACAAAATGCACAAAAAACCAATCATTTCGTTACTGCTTGGTCTTTCACTGTTCTGTTTTCAACAGCTCCTGGGTGCCTTCTTCCTGGTGCGGCAAGAGGAACCTTTGCTTTTGAAGGCCTTTGAGAAACGGAAGCGTTTTACACCGAGGGTGGCGTGTTACAGCTGATTTGGATGATTTTGCGCCGCACACGGGCGCGTGTACGTAACATTATTTTCTGGCTCGACATCGATGCGTCCCCTGCGTTCCCCACTGGCTGCTGAGTGACCGTTTTAGGTTCGCTTGGTAGGAAATATCGAATCCTATATTGGGGGACACAAGCGTCCAGCCGTGTGCACATAAATTTTTACCAGCAGGCGAGGAGAGCACACAAAATGCACAAAAAACCAATCATTTCGTTACTGCTTGGTCTTTCACTGTTCTGTTTTCAACAGCTCCTGGGTGCTTTCTTCCAGGCGCGGAAAGGGGAACCTTTGCTTTTGAAGGCCTTTGAGAAACGGAAGCGTTTTACACCGAGGGTGGCGTGTTACAGCTGATTTGGATGATTTTGCGCCGCACACGGGCGCGTGTACGTAACATTATTTTCTGGCTCGACATCGATGCGTCCCCTGCGTTCCCCACTGGCTGCTGAGTGACCGTTTTAGGTTCGCTTGGTAGGAAATATCGAATCCTATATTGGGGGACACAAGCGTCCAGCCGTGTTTACATAAATTTTTACCAGCAGGCGAGGAGAGCACACAAAATGCACAAAAAACCAATCATTTCGTTACTGCTTGGTCTTTCACTGTTCTGTTTTCAACAGCTCCTGGGTGCCTTCTTCCTGGTGCGGCAAGAGGAACCTTTGCTTTTGAAGGCCTTTGAGAAACGGAAGCGTTTTATACCGAGGGTGGCGTGTTACAGCTGATTTGGATGATTTTGCGCCGCACACGGGCGCGTGTACGTAACATTATTTTCTGGCTCGACATCGATGCGTCCCCTGCGTTCCCCACTGGCTGCTGAGTGACCGTTTTAGGTTCGCTTGGTAGGAAATATCGCATCCTATATTGAGGGACACAAGCGTCCAGCCGTGTGCACATACATTTTTACCAGCAGGCGAGGAGAGCACACAAAATGCACAAAAAACCAATCATTTCGTTACTGCTTGGTCTTTCACTGTTCTGTTTTCAACAGCTCCTGGGTGCCTTCTTCCTGGTGCGGCAAGAGGAACCTTTGCTTTTGAAGGCCTTTGAGAAACGGAAGCGTTTTACACCGAGGGTGGCGTGTTACAGCTGATTTGGGTGATTTTGCGCCGCACACGGGCGCGTGTACGTAACATTATTTTCTGGCTCGACATCGATGCGTCCCCTGCGTTCCCCACTGGCTGCTGAGTGACCGTTTTAGGTTCGCTTGGTAGGAAATATCGAATCCTATATTGGGGGACACAAGCGTCCAGCCGTGTGCACATAAATTTTTACCAGCAGGCGAGGAGAGCACACAAAATGCACAAAAAACCAATCATTTCGTTACTGCTTGGTCTTTCACTGTTCTGTTTTCAACAGCTCCTGGGTGCCTTCTTCCTGGTGCGGCAAGAGGAACCTTTGCTTTTGAAGGCCTTTGAGAAACGGAAGCGTTTTACACCGAGGGTGGCGTGTTACAGCTGATTTGGATGATTTTGCGCCGCACACGGGCGCGTGTACGTAACATTATTTTCTGGCTCGACATCGATGCGTCCCCTGCGTTCCCCACTGGCTGCTGAGTGACCGTTTTAGGTTCGCTTGGTAGGAAATATCGAATCCTATATTGGGGGACACAAGCGTCCAGCCGTGTGCACATACATTTTTACCAGCAGGCGAGGAGAGCACACAAAATGCACAAAAAACCAATCATTTCGTTACTGCTTGGTCTTTCACTGTTCTGTTTTCAACAGCTCCTGGGTGCTTTCTTCCAGGCGCGGAAAGGGGAACCTTTGCTTTTGAAGGCCTTTGAGAAACGGAAGCGTTTTACACCGAGGGTGGCGTGTTACAGCTGATTTGGATGATTTTGCGCCGCACACGGGCGCGTGTACGTAACATTATTTTCTGGCTCGACATCGATGCGTCCCCTGCGTTCCCCACTGGCTGCTGAGTGACCGTTTTAGGTTCGCTTGGTAGGAAATATCGAATCCTATATTGGGGGACACAAGCGTCCAGCCGTGTGCACATAAATTTTTACCAGCAGGCGAGGAGAGCACACAAAATGCACAAAAAACCAATCATTTCGTTACTGCTTGGTCTTTCACTGTTCTGTTTTCAACAGCTCCTGGGTGCCTTCTTCCTGGTGCGGCAAGAGGAACCTTTGCTTTTGAAGGCCTTTGAGAAACGGAAGCGTTTTACACCGAGGGTGGCGTGTTACAGCTGATTTGGATGATTTTGCGCCGCACACGGGCGCGTGTACGTAACATTATTTTCTGGCTCGACATCGATGCGTCCCCTGCGTTCCCCACCGGCTGCTGAGTGACCGTTTTAGGTTCGCTTGGTAGGAAATATCGAATCCTATATTGGGGGACACAAGCGTCCAGCCGTGTGCACATAAATTTTTACCAGCAGGCGAGGAGAGCACACAAAATGCACAAAAAACCAATCATTTCGTTACTGCTTGGTCTTTCACTGTTCTGTTTTCAACAGCTCCTGGGTGCTTTCTTCCAGGCGCGGAAAGGGGAACCTTTGCTTTTGAAGGCCTTTGAGAAACGGAAGCGTTTTACACCGAGGGTGGCGTGTTACAGCTGATTTGGATGATTTTGCGCCGCACACGGGCGCGTGTACGTAACATTATTTTCTGGCTCGACATCGATGCGTCCCCTGCGTTCCCCACTGGCTGCTGAGTGACCGTTTTAGGTTCGCTTGGTAGGAAATATCGAATCCTATATTGGGGGACACAAGCGTCCAGCCGTGTGCACATAAATTTTTACCAGCAGGCGAGGAGAGCACACAAAATGCACAAAAAACCAATCATTTCGTTACTGCTTGGTCTTTCACTGTTCTGTTTTCAACAGCTCCTGGGTGCCTTCTTCCTGGTGCGGCAAGAGGAACCTTTGCTTTTGAAGGCCTTTGAGAAACGGAAGCGTTTTATACCGAGGGTGGCGTGTTACAGCTGATTTGGATGATTTTGCGCCGCACACGGGCGCGTGTACGTAACATTATTTTCTGGCTCGACATCGATGCGTCCCCTGCGTTCCCCACTGGCTGCTGAGTGAACGTTTTAGGTTCGCTTGGTAGGAAATATCGAATCCTATATTGGGGGACACAAGCGTCAAGCCGTGTGCACATAAATTTTTACCAGCAGGCGAGGAGAGCACACAAAATGCACAAAAAACCAATCATTTCGTTACTGCTTGGTCTTTCACTGTTCTGTTTTCAACAGCTCCTGGGTGCTTTCTTCCAGGCGCGGAAAGGGGAACCTTTGCTTTTGAAGGCCTTTGAGAAACGGAAGCGTTTTACACCGAGGGTGGCGTGTTACAGCTGATTTGGATGATTTTGCGCCGCACACGGGCGCGTGTACGTAACATTATTTTCTGGCTCGACATCGATGCGTCCCCTGCGTTCCCCACTGGCTGCTGAGTGACCGTTTTAGGTTCGCTTGGTAGGAAATATCGAATCCTATATTGGGGGACACAAGCGTCCAGCCGTGTGCACATAAATTTTTACCAGCAGGCGAGGAGAGCACACAAAATGCACAAAAAACCAATCATTTCGTTACTGCTTGGTCTTTCACTGTTCTGTTTTCAACAGCTCCTGGGTGCCTTCTTCCTGGTGCGGCAAGAGGAACCTTTGCTTTTGAAGGCCTTTGAGAAACGGAAGCGTTTTACACCGAGGGTGGCGTGTTACAGCTGATTTGGATGATTTTGCGCCGCACACGGGCGCGTGTACGTAACATTATTTTCTGGCTCGACATCGATGCGTCCCCTGCGTTCCCCACTGGCTGCTGAGTGACCGTTTTAGGTTCGCTTGGTAGGAAATATCGAATCCTATATTGGGGGACACAAGCGTCCAGCCGTGTGCACATAAATTTTTACCAGCAGGCGAGGAGAGCACACAAAATGCACAAAAAACCAATCATTTCGTTACTGCTTGGTCTTTCACTGTTCTGTTTTCAACAGCTCCTGGGTGCTTTCTTCCAGGCGCGGAAAGGGGAACCTTTGCTTTTGAAGGCCTTTGAGAAACGGAAGCGTTTTACACCGAGGGTGGCGTGTTACAGCTGATTTGGTTGATTTTGCGCCGCACACGGGCGCGTGTACGTAACATTATTTTCTGGCTCGACATCGATGCGTCCCCTGCGTTCCCCACTGGCTGCTGAGTGACCGTTTTAGGTTCGCTTGGTAGGAAATATCGAATCCTATATTGGGGGACACAAGCGTCCAGCCGTGTTTACATAAATTTTTACCAGCAGGCGAGGAGAGCACACAAAATGCACAAAAAACCAATCATTTCGTTACTGCTTGGTCTTTCACTGTTCTGTTTTCAACAGCTCCTGGGTGCCTTCTTCCTGGTGCGGCAAGAGGAACCTTTGCTTTTGAAGGCCTTTGAGAAACGGAAGCGTTTTATACCGAGGGTGGCGTGTTACAGCTGATTTGGATGATTTTGCGCCGCACACGGGCGCGTGTACGTAACATTATTTTCTGGCTCGACATCGATGCGTCCCCTGCGTTCCCCACTGGCTGCTGAGTGACCGTTTTTGGTTCGCTTGGTAGGAAATATCGCATCCTATATTGAGGGACACAAGCGTCCAGCCGTGTGCACATACATTTTTACCAGCAGGCGAGGAGAGCACACAAAATGCACAAAAAACCAATCATTTCGTTACTGCTTGGTCTTTCACTGTTCTGTTTTCAACAGCTCCTGGGTGCCTTCTTCCTGGTGCGGCAAGAGGAACCTTTGCTTTTGAAGGCCTTTGAGAAACGGAAGCGTTTTACACCGAGGGTGGCGTGTTACAGCTGATTTGGGTGATTTTGCGCCGCACACGGGCGCGTGTACGTAACATTATTTTCTGGCTCGACATCGATGCGTCCCCTGCGTTCCCCACTGGCTGCTGAGTGACCGTTTTAGGTTCGCTTGGTAGGAAATATCGAATCCTATATTGGGGGACACAAGCGTCCAGCCGTGTGCACATAAATTTTTACCAGCAGGCGAGGAGAGCACACAAAATGCACAAAAAACCAATCATTTCGTTACTGCTTGGTCTTTCACTGTTCTGTTTTCAACAGCTCCTGGGTGCCTTCTTCCTGGTGCGGCAAGAGGAACCTTTGCTTTTGAAGGCCTTTGAGAAACGGAAGCGTTTTACACCGAGGGTGGCGTGTTACAGCTGATTTGGATGATTTTGCGCCGCACACGGGCGCGTGTACGTAACATTATTTTCTGGCTCGACATCGATGCGTCCCCTGCGTTCCCCACTGGCTGCTGAGTGACCGTTTTAGGTTCGCTTGGTAGGAAATATCGAATCCTATATTGGGGGACACAAGCGTCCAGCCGTGTGCACATACATTTTTACCAGCAGGCGAGGAGAGCACACAAAATGCACAAAAAACCAATCATTTCGTTACTGCTTGGTCTTTCACTGTTCTGTTTTCAACAGCTCCTGGGTGCTTTCTTCCAGGCGCGGAAAGGGGAACCTTTGCTTTTGAAGGCCTTTGAGAAACGGAAGCGTTTTACACCGAGGGTGGCGTGTTACAGCTGATTTGGATGATTTTGCGCCGCACACGGGCGCGTGTACGTAACATTATTTTCTGGCTCGACATCGATGCGTCCCCTGCGTTCCCCACTGGCTGCTGAGTGACCGTTTTAGGTTCGCTTGGTAGGAAATATCGAATCCTATATTGGGGGACACAAGCGTCCAGCCGTGTGCACATAAATTTTTACCAGCAGGCGAGGAGAGCACACAAAATGCACAAAAAACCAATCATTTCGTTACTGCTTGGTCTTTCACTGTTCTGTTTTCAACAGCTCCTGGGTGCCTTCTTCCTGGTGCGGCAAGAGGAACCTTTGCTTTTGAAGGCCTTTGAGAAACGGAAGCGTTTTACACCGAGGGTGGCGTGTTACAGCTGATTTGGATGATTTTGCGCCGCACACGGGCGCGTGTACGTAACATTATTTTCTGGCTCGACATCGATGCGTCCCCTGCGTTCCCCACCGGCTGCTGAGTGACCGTTTTAGGTTCGCTTGGTAGGAAATATCGAATCCTATATTGGGGGACACAAGCGTCCAGCCGTGTGCACATAAATTTTTACCAGCAGGCGAGGAGAGCACACAAAATGCACAAAAAACCAATCATTTCGTTACTGCTTGGTCTTTCACTGTTCTGTTTTCAACAGCTCCTGGGTGCTTTCTTCCAGGCGCGGAAAGGGGAACCTTTGCTTTTGAAGGCCTTTGAGAAACGGAAGCGTTTTACACCGAGGGTGGCGTGTTACAGCTGATTTGGATGATTTTGCGCCGCACACGGGCGCGTGTACGTAACATTATTTTCTGGCTCGACATCGATGCGTCCCCTGCGTTCCCCACTGGCTGCTGAGTGACCGTTTTAGGTTCGCTTGGTAGGAAATATCGAATCCTATATTGGGGGACACAAGCGTCCAGCCGTGTGCACATAAATTTTTACCAGCAGGCGAGGAGAGCACACAAAATGCACAAAAAACCAATCATTTCGTTACTGCTTGGTCTTTCACTGTTCTGTTTTCAACAGCTCCTGGGTGCCTTCTTCCTGGTGCGGCAAGAGGAACCTTTGCTTTTGAAGGCCTTTGAGAAACGGAAGCGTTTTATACCGAGGGTGGCGTGTTACAGCTGATTTGGATGATTTTGCGCCGCACACGGGCGCGTGTACGTAACATTATTTTCTGGCTCGACATCGATGCGTCCCCTGCGTTCCCCACTGGCTGCTGAGTGAACGTTTTAGGTTCGCTTGGTAGGAAATATCGAATCCTATATTGGGGGACACAAGCGTCAAGCCGTGTGCACATAAATTTTTACCAGCAGGCGAGGAGAGCACACAAAATGCACAAAAAACCAATCATTTCGTTACTGCTTGGTCTTTCACTGTTCTGTTTTCAACAGCTCCTGGGTGCTTTCTTCCAGGCGCGGAAAGGGGAACCTTTGCTTTTGAAGGCCTTTGAGAAACGGAAGCGTTTTACACCGAGGGTGGCGTGTTACAGCTGATTTGGATGATTTTGCGCCGCACACGGGCGCGTGTACGTAACATTATTTTCTGGCTCGACATCGATGCGTCCCCTGCGTTCCCCACTGGCTGCTGAGTGACCGTTTTAGGTTCGCTTGGTAGGAAATATCGAATCCTATATTGGGGGACACAAGCGTCCAGCCGTGTGCACATAAATTTTTACCAGCAGGCGAGGAGAGCACACAAAATGCACAAAAAACCAATCATTTCGTTACTGCTTGGTCTTTCACTGTTCTGTTTTCAACAGCTCCTGGGTGCCTTCTTCCTGGTGCGGCAAGAGGAACCTTTGCTTTTGAAGGCCTTTGAGAAACGGAAGCGTTTTACACCGAGGGTGGCGTGTTACAGCTGATTTGGATGATTTTGCGCCGCACACGGGCGCGTGTACGTAACATTATTTTCTGGCTCGACATCGATGCGTCCCCTGCGTTCCCCACTGGCTGCTGAGTGACCGTTTTAGGTTCGCTTGGTAGGAAATATCGAATCCTATATTGGGGGACACAAGCGTCCAGCCGTGTGCACATAAATTTTTACCAGCAGGCGAGGAGAGCACACAAAATGCACAAAAAACCAATCATTTCGTTACTGCTTGGTCTTTCACTGTTCTGTTTTCAACAGCTCCTGGGTGCTTTCTTCCAGGCGCGGAAAGGGGAACCTTTGCTTTTGAAGGCCTTTGAGAAACGGAAGCGTTTTACACCGAGGGTGGCGTGTTACAGCTGATTTGGTTGATTTTGCGCCGCACACGGGCGCGTGTACGTAACATTATTTTCTGGCTCGACATCGATGCGTCCCCTGCGTTCCCCACTGGCTGCTGAGTGACCGTTTTAGGTTCGCTTGGTAGGAAATATCGAATCCTATATTGGGGGACACAAGCGTCCAGCCGTGTGCACATAAATTTTTACCAGCAGGCGAGGAGAGCACACAAAATGCACAAAAAACCAATCATTTCGTTACTGCTTGGTCTTTCACTGTTCTGTTTTCAACAGCTCCTGGGTGCCTTCTTCCTGGTGCGGCAAGAGGAACCTTTGCTTTTGAAGGCCTTTGAGAAACGGAAGCGTTTTACACCGAGGGTGGCGTGTTACAGCTGATTTGGATGATTTTGCGCCGCACACGGGCGCGTGTACGTAACATTATTTTCTGGCTCGACATCGATGCGTCCCCTGCGTTCCCCACTGGCTGCTGAGTGACCGTTTTAGGTTCGCTTGGTAGGAAATATCGAATCCTATATTGGGGGACACAAGCGTCCAGCCGTGTGCACATAAATTTTTACCAGCAGGCGAGGAGAGCACACAAAATGCACAAAAAACCAATCATTTCGTTACTGCTTGGTCTTTCACTGTTCTGTTTTCAACAGCTCCTGGGTGCCTTCTTCCTGGTGCGGCAAGAGGAACCTTTGCTTTTGAAGGCCTTTGAGAAACGGAAGCGTTTTACACCGAGGGTGGCGTGTTACAGCTGATTTGGATGATTTTGCGCCGCACACGGGCGCGTGTACGTAACATTATTTTCTGGCTCGACATCGATGCGTCCCCTGCGTTCCCCACTGGCTGCTGAGTGACCGTTTTAGGTTCGCTTGGTAGGAAATATCGAATCCTATATTGGGGGACACAAGCGTCCAGCCGTGTGCACATAAATTTTTACTAGCAGGCGAGGAGAGCACACAAAATGCACAAAAAACCAATCATTTCGTTACTGCTTGGTCTTTCACTGTTCTGTTTTCAACAGCTCCTGGGTGCCTTCTTCCTGGTGCGGCAAGAGGAACCTTTGCTTTTGAAGGCCTTTGAGAAACGGAAGCGTTTTACACCGAGGGTGGCGTGTTACAGCTGATTTGGATGATTTTGCGCCGCACACGGGCGCGTGTACGTAACATTATTTTCTGGCTCGACATCGATGCGTCCCCTGCGTTCCCCACTGGCTGCTGAGTGACCGTTTTAGGTTCGCTTGGTAGGAAATATCGAATCCTATATTGGGGGACACAAGCGTCCAGCCGTGTGCACATAAATTTTTACCAGCAGGCGAGGAGAGCACACAAAATGCACAAAAAACCAATCATTTCGTTACTGCTTGGTCTTTCACTGTTCTGTTTTCAACAGCTCCTGGGTGCTTTCTTCCAGGCGCGGAAAGGGGAACCTTTGCTTTTGAAGGCCTTTGAGAAACGGAAGCGTTTTACACCGAGGGTGGCGTGTTACAGCTGATTTGGATGATTTTGCGCCGCACACGGGCGCGTGTACGTAACATTATTTTCTGGCTCGACATCGATGCGTCCCCTGCGTTCCCCACTGGCTGCTGAGTGACCGTTTTAGGTTCGCTTGGTAGGAAATATCGAATCCTATATTGGGGGACACAAGCGTCCAGCCGTGTGCACATAAATTTTTACCAGCAGGCGAGGAGAGCACACAAAATGCACAAAAAACCAATCATTTCGTTACTGCTTGGTCTTTCACTGTTCTGTTTTCAACAGCTCCTGGGTGCCTTCTTCCTGGTGCGGCAAGAGGAACCTTTGCTTTTGAAGGCCTTTGAGAAACGGAAGCGTTTTACACCGAGGGTGGCGTGTTACAGCTGATTTGGATGATTTTGCGCCGCACACGGGCGCGTGTACGTAACATTATTTTCTGGCTCGACATCGATGCGTCCCCTGCGTTCCCCACTGGCTGCTGAGTGACCGTTTTAGGTTCGCTTGGTAGGAAATATCGAATCCTATATTGGGGGACACAAGCGTCCAGCCGTGTGCACATAAATTTTTACCAGCAGGCGAGGAGAGCACACAAAATGCACAAAAAACCAATCATTTCGTTACTGCTTGGTCTTTCACTGTTCTGTTTTCAACAGCTCCTGGGTGCTTTCTTCCAGGCGCGGAAAGGGGAACCTTTGCTTTTGAAGGCCTTTGAGAAACGGAAGCGTTTTACACCGAGGGTGGCGTGTTACAGCTGATTTGGTTGATTTTGCGCCGCACACGGGCGCGTGTACGTAACATTATTTTCTGGCTCGACATCGATGCGTCCCCTGCGTTCCCCATTGGCTGCTGAGTGACCGTTTTAGGTTCGCTTGGTAGGAAATATCGCATCCTATATTGAGGGACACAAGCGTCCAGCCGTGTGCACATACATTTTTACCAGCAGGCGAGGAGAGCACACAAAATGCACAAAAAACCAATCATTTCGTTACTGCTTGGTCTTTCACTGTTCTGTTTTCAACAGCTCCTGGGTGCCTTCTTCCTGGTGCGGCAAGAGGAACCTTTGCTTTTGAAGGCCTTTGAGAAACGGAAGCGTTTTACACCGAGGGTGGCGTGTTACAGCTGATTTGGATGATTTTGCGCCGCACACGGGCGCGTGTACGTAACATTATTTTCTGGCTCGACATCGATGCGTCCCCTGCGTTCCCCACTGGCTGCTGAGTGACCGTTTTAGGTTCGCTTGGTAGGAAATATCGAATCCTATATTGGGGGACACAAGCGTCCAGCCGTGTGCACATACATTTTTACCAGCAGGCGAGGAGAGCACACAAAATGCACAAAAAACCAATCATTTCGTTACTGCTTGGTCTTTCACTGTTCTGTTTTCAACAGCTCCTGGGTGCCTTCTTCCTGGTGCGGAAAGAGGAACCTTTGCTTTTGAAGGCCTTTGAGAAACGGAAGCGTTTTACACCGAGGGTGGCGTGTTACAGCTGATTTGGATGATTTTGCGCCGCACACGGGCGCGTGTACGTAACATTATTTTCTGGCTCGACATCGATGCGTCCCCTGCGTTCCCCACTGGCTGCTGAGTGACCGTTTTAGGTTCGCTTGGTAGGAAATATCGAATCCTATATTGGGGGACACAAGCGTCCAGCCGTGTGCACATAAATTTTTACCAGCAGGCGAGGAGAGCACACAAAATGCACAAGAAACCAATCATTTCGTTACTGCTTGGTCTTTCACTGTTCTGTTTTCAACAGCTCCTGGGTGCCTTCTTCCTGGTGCGGCAAGAGGAACCTTTGCTTTTGAAGGCCTTTGAGAAACGGAAGCGTTTTACACCGAGGGTGGCGTGTTACAGCTGATTTGGATGATTTTGCGCCGCACACGGGCGCGTGTACGTAACATTATTTTCTGGCTCGACATCGATGCGTCCCCTGCGTTCCCCACTGGCTGCTGAGTGACCGTTTTAGGTTCGCTTGGTAGGAAATATCGAATCCTATATTGGGGGACACAAGCGTCCAGCCGTGTGCACATAAATTTTTACCAGCAGGCGAGGAGAGCACACAAAATGCACAAAAAACCAATCATTTCGTTACTGCTTGGTCTTTCACTGTTCTGTTTTCAACAGCTCCTGGGTGCCTTCTTCCTGGTGCGGCAAGAGGAACCTTTGCTTTTGAAGGCCTTTGAGAAACGGAAGCGTTTTACACCGAGGGTGGCGTGTTACAGCTGATTTGGATGATTTTGCGCCGCACACGGGCGCGTGTACGTAACATTATTTTCTGGCTCGACATCGATGCGTCCCCTGCGTTCCCCACTGGCTGCTGAGTGACCGTTTTAGGTTCGCTTGGTAGGAAATATCGAATCCTATATTGGGGGACACAAGCGTCCAGCCGTGTGCACATAAATTTTTACCAGCAGGCGAGGAGAGCACACAAAATGCACAAAAAACCAATCATTTCGTTACTGCTTGGTCTTTCACTGTTCTGTTTTCAACAGCTCCTGGGTGCTTTCTTTCAGGTGCGGCAAGAGGAACCTTTGCTTTTGAAGGCCTTTGAGAAACGGAAGCGTTTTACACCGAGGGTGGCGTGTTACAGCTGATTTGGATGATTTTGCGCCGCACACGGGCGCGTGTACGTAACATTGTTTTCTGGCTCGACATCGATGCGTCCCCTGCGTTCCCCACTGGCTGCTGAGTGACCGTTTTAGGTTCGCTTGGTAGGAAATATCGAATCCTATATTGGGGGACACAAGCGTCCAGCTGTGTGCACATAAATTTTTACCAGCAGGCGAGGAGAGCACACAAAATGCACAAAAAACCAATCATTTCGTTACTGCTTGGTCTTTCACTGTTCTGTTTTCAACAGCTCCTGGGTGCTTTCTTTCAGGTGCGGCAAGAGGAACCTTTGCTTTTGAAGGCCTTTGAGAAACGGAAGCGTTTTACACCGAGGGTGGCGTGTTACAGCTGATTTGGATGATTTTGCGCCGCACACGGGCGCGTGTACGTAACATTATTTTCTGGCTCGACATCGATGCGTCCCCTGCGTTCCCCACTGGCTGCTGAGTGACCGTTTTAGGTTCGCTTGGTAGGAAATATCGAATCCTATATTGGGGGACACAAGCGTGCAGCCGTGTGCACATACATTTTTACCAGCAGGCGAGGAGAGCACACAAAATGCACAAAAAACCAATCATTTCGTTACTGCTTGGTCTTTCACTGTTCTGTTTTCAACAGCTCCTGGGTGCCTTCTTCCTGGTGCGGCAAGAGGAACCTTTGCTTTTGAAGGCCTTTGAGAAACGGAAGCGTTTTACACCGAGGGTGGCGTGTTACAGCTGATTTGGATGATTTTGCGCCGCACACGGGCGCGTGTACGTAACATTATTTTCTGGCTCGACATCGATGCGTCCCCTGCGTTCCCCACTCGCTGCTGAGTGACCGTTTTAGGTTCGCTTGGTAGGAAATATCGAATCCTATATTGGGGGACACAAGCGTCCAGCCGTGTGCACATAAATTTTTACCAGCAGGCGAGGAGAGCACACAAAATGAACAAAAAACCAATAATTTCGTTACTGCTTGGTCTTTCACTGTTCTGTTTTCAACAGCTCCTGGGTGCTTTCTTTCAGGTGCGGCAAGAGGAACCTTTGCTTTTGAAGGCCTTTGAGAAACGGAAGCGTTTTACACCGAGGGTGGCGTGTTACAGCTGATTTGGATGATTTTGCGCCGCACACGGGCGCGTGTACGTAACATTATTTTCTGGCTCGACATCGATGCGTCCCCTGCGTTCCCCACTGGCTGCTGAGTGACCGTTTTAGGTTCGCTTGGTAGGAAATATCGAATCCTATATTGGGGGACACAAGCGTCCAGCCGTGTGCACATAAATTTTTACCAGCAGGCGAGGAGAGCACACAAAATGCACAAAAAACCAATCATTTCGTTACTGCTTGGTCTTTCACTGTTCTGTTTTCAACAGCTCCTGGGTGCCTCCTTCCTGGTGCGGCAAGAGGAACCTTTGCTTTTGAAGGCCTTTGAGAAACGGAAGCGTTTTACACCGAGGGTGGCGTGTTACAGCTGATTTGGATGATTTTGCGCCGCACACGGGCGCGTGTACGTAACATTATTTTCTGGCTCGACATCGATGCGTCCCCTGCGTTCCCCACTGGCTGCTGAGTGACCGTTTTAGGTTCGCTTGGTAGGAAATATCGAATCCTATATTGGGGGACACAAGCGTCCAGCCGTGTGCACATAAATTTTTACCAGCAGGCGAGGAGAGCACACAAAATGCACAAAAAACCAATCATTTCGTTACTGCTTGGTCTTTCACTGTTCTGTTTTCAACAGCTCCTGGGTGCCTTCTTCCTGGTGCGGCAAGAGGAACCTTTGCTTTTGAAGGCCTTTGAGAAACGGAAGCGTTTTACACCGAGGGTGGCGTGTTACAGCTGATTTGGATGATTTTGCGCCGCACACGGGCGCGTGTACGTAACATTATTTTCTGGCTCGACATCGATGCGTCCCCTGCGTTCCCCACTGGCTGCTGAGTGACCGTTTTAGGTTCGCTTGGTAGGAAATATCGAATCCTATATTGGGGGACACAAGCGTCCAGCCGTGTGCACATAAATTTTTACCAGCAGGCGAGGAGAGCACACAAAATGCACAAAAAACCAATCATTTCGTTACTGCTTGGTCTTTCACTGTTCTGTTTTCAACAGCTCCTGGGTGCCTCCTTCCTGGTGCGGCAAGAGGAACCTTTGCTTTTGAAGGCCTTTGAGAAACGGAAGCGTTTTACACCGAGGGTGGCGTGTTACAGCTGATTTGGATGATTTTGCGCCGCACACGGGCGCGTGTACGTAACATTATTTTCTGGCTCGACATCGATGCGTCCCCTGCGTTCCCCACTGGCTGCTGAGTGACCGTTTTAGGTTCGCTTGGTAGGAAATATCGAATCCTATATTGGGGGACACAAGCGTCCAGCCGTGTGCACATAAATTTTTACCAGCAGGCGAGGAGAGCACACAAAATGCACAAAAAACCAATCATTTCGTTACTGCTTGGTCTTTCACTGTTCTGTTTTCAACAGCTCCTGGGTGCCTCCTTCCTGGTGCGGCAAGAGGAACCTTTGCTTTTGAAGGCCTTTGAGAAACGGAAGCGTTTTACACCGAGGGTGGCGTGTTACAGCTGATTTGGATGATTTTGCGCCGCACACGGGCGCGTGTACGTAACATTATTTTCTGGCTCGACATCGATGCGTCCCCTGCGTTCCCCACTGGCTGCTGAGTGACCGTTTTAGGTTCGCTTGGTAGGAAATATCGAATCCTATATTGGGGGACACAAGCGTCCAGCCGTGTGCACATAAATTTTTACCAGCAGGCGAGGAGAGCACACAAAATGCACAAAAAACCAATCATTTCGTTACTGCTTGGTCTTTCACTGTTCTGTTTTCAACAGCTCCTGGGTGCCTTCTTCCTGGTGCGGCAAGAGGAACCTTTGCTTTTGAAGGCCTTTGAGAAACGGAAGCGTTTTACACCGAGGGTGGCGTGTTACAGCTGATTTGGATGATTTTGCGCCGCACACGGGCGCGTGTACGTAACATTATTTTCTGGCTCGACATCGATGCGTCCCCTGCGTTCCCCACTGGCTGCTGAGTGACCGTTTTAGGTTCGCTTGGTAGGAAATATCGAATCCTATATTGGGGGACACAAGCGTCCAGCCGTGTGCACATAAATTTTTACCAGCAGGCGAGGAGAGCACACAAAATGCACAAAAAACCAATCATTTCGTTACTGCTTGGTCTTTCACTGTTCTGTTTTCAACAGCTCCTGGGTGCCTCCTTCCTGGTGCGGCAAGAGGAACCTTTGCTTTTGAAGGCCTTTGAGAAACGGAAGCGTTTTACACCGAGGGTGGCGTGTTACAGCTGATTTGGATGATTTTGCGCCGCACACGGGCGCGTGTACGTAACATTATTTTCTGGCTCGACATCGATGCGTCCCCTGCGTTCCCCACTGGCTGCTGAGTGACCGTTTTAGGTTCGCTTGGTAGGAAATATCGAATCCTATATTGGGGGACACAAGCGTCCAGCCGTGTGCACATAAATTTTTACCAGCAGGCGAGGAGAGCACACAAAATGCACAAAAAAACCAATCATTTCGTTACTGCTTGGTCTTTCACTGTTCTGTTTTCAACAGCTCCTGGGTGCTTTCTTCCAGGCGCGGAAAGGGGAACCTTTGCTTTTGAAGGCCTTTGAGAAACGGAAGCGTTTTACACCGAGGGTGGCGTGTTACAGCTGATTTGGATGACTTGGCGCCGCACACGGGCGCGTGTACGTAACATTATTTTCTGGCTCGACATCGATGCGTCCCCTGCGTTCCCCACTGGCTGCTGAGTGACCGTTTTAGGTTCGCTTGGTAGGAAATATCGAATCCTATATTGGGGGACACAAGCGTCCAGCCGTGTGCACATACATTTTTACCAGCAGGCGAGGAGAGCACACAAAATGCACAAAAAACCAATCATTTCGTTACTGCTTGGTCTTTCACTGCTCTGTTTTCAACAGCTCCTGGGTGCCTTCTTCCTGGTGCGGCAAGAGGAACCTTTGCTTTTGAAGGCCTTTGAGAAACGGAAGCGTTTTACACCGAGGGTGGCGTGTTACAGCTGATTTGGATGATTTTGCGCCGCACACGGGCGCGTGTACGTAACATTATTTTCTGGCTCGACATCGATGCGTCCCCTGCGTTCCCCACTGGCTGCTGAGTGACCGTTTTAGGTTCGCTTGGTAGGAAATATCGAATCCTATATTGGGGGACACAAGCGTCCAGCCGTGTGCACATAAATTTTTACCAGCAGGCGAGGGGAGCACACAAAATGCACAAAAAACCAATCATTTCGTTACTGCTTGGTCTTTCACTGTTCTGTTTTCAACAGCTCCTGGGTGCTTTCTTCCAGGCGCGGAAAGGGGAACCTTTGCTTTTGAAGGCCTTTGAGAAACGGAAGCGTTTTACACCGAGGGTGGCGTGTTACAGCTGATTTGGATGATTTTGCGCCGCACACGGGCGCGTGTACGTAACATTATTTTCTGGCTCGACATCGATGCGTCCCCTGCGTTCCCCACTGGCTGCTGAGTGACCGTTTTAGGTTCGCTTGGTAGGAAATATCGAATCCTATATTGGGGGACACAAGCGTCCAGCCGTGTGCACATAAATTTTTACCAGCAGGCGAGGAGAGCACACAAAATGCACAAAAAACCAATCATTTCGTTACTGCTTGGTCTTTCACTGTTCTGTTTTCAACAGCTCCTGGGTGCCTTCTTCCTGGTGCGGCAAGAGGAACCTTTGCTTTTGAAGGCCTTTGAGAAACGGAAGCGTTTTACACCGAGGGTGGCGTGTTACAGCTGATTTGGATGATTTTGCGCCGCACACGGGCGCGTGTACGTAACATTATTTTCTGGCTCGACATCGATGCGTCCCCTGCGTTCCCCACTGGCTGCTGAGTGACCGTTTTAGGTTCGCTTGGTAGGAAATATCGAATCCTATATTGGGGGACACAAGCGTCCAGCCGTGTGCACATAAATTTTTACCAGCAGGCGAGGAGAGCACACAAAATGCACAAAAAACCAATCATTTCGTTACTGCTTGGTCTTTCACTGTTCTGTTTTCAACAGCTCCTGGGTGCTTTCTTTCAGGTGCGGCAAGAGGAACCTTTGCTTTTGAAGGCCTTTGAGAAACGGAAGCGTTTTACACCGAGGGTGGCGTGTTACAGCTGATTTGGATGATTTTGCGCCGCACACGGGCGCGTGTACGTAACATTATTTTCTGGCTCGACATCGATGCGTCCCCTGCGTTCCCCACTGGCTGCTGAGTGACCGTTTTAGGTTCGCTTGGTAGGAAATATCGAATCCTATATTGGGGGACACAAGCGTCCAGCCGTGTGCACATACATTTTTACCAGCAGGCGAGGAGAGCACACAAAATGCACAAAAAACCAATCATTTCGTTACTGCTTGGTCTTTCACTGTTCTGTTTTCAACAGCTCCTGGGTGCCTTCTTCCTGGTGCGGCAAGAGGAACCTTTGCTTTTGAAGGCCTTTGAGAAACGGAAGCGTTTTACACCGAGGGTGGCGTGTTACAGCTGATTTGGATGATTTTGCGCCGCACACGGGCGCGTGTACGTAACATTATTTTCTGGCTCGACATCGATGCGTCCCCTGCGTTCCCCACTGGCTGCTGAGTGACCGTTTTAGGTTCGCTTGGTAGGAAATATCGAATCCTATATTGGGGGACACAAGCGTCCAGCCGTGTGCACATAAATTTTTACCAGCAGGCGAGGAGAGCACACAAAATGCACAAAAAACCAATCATTTCGTTACTGCTTGGTCTTTCACTGTTCTGTTTTCAACAGCTCCTGGGTGCTTTCTTTCAGGTGCGGCAAGAGGAACCTTTGCTTTTGAAGGCCTTTGAGAAACGGAAGCGTTTTACACCGAGGGTGGCGTGTTACAGCTGATTTGGATGATTTTGCGCCGCACACGGGCGCGTGTACGTAACATTATTTTCTGGCTCGACATCGATGCGTCCCCTGCGTTCCCCACTGGCTGCTGAGTGACCGTTTTAGGTTCGCTTGGTAGGAAATATCGAATCCTATATTGGGGGACACAAGCGTCCAGCCGTGTGCACATAAATTTTTACCAGCAGGCGAGGAGAGCACACAAAATGCACAAAAAACCAATCATTTCGTTACTGCTTGGTCTTTCACTGTTCTGTTTTCAACAGCTCCTGGGTGCCTTCTTCCTGGTGCGGCAAGATGAACCTTTGCTTTTGAAGGCCTTTGAGAAACGGAAGCGTTTTACACCGAGGGTGGCGTGTTACAGCTGATTTGGATGATCTTGCGCCGCACACGGGCGCGTGTACGTAACATTATTTTCTGGCTCGACATCGATGCGTCCCCTGCGTTCCCCACTGGCTGCTGAGTGACCGTTTTAGGTTCGCTTGGTAGGAAATATCGAATCCTATATTGGGGGACACAAGCGTCCAGCCGTGTGCACATAAATTTTTACCAGCAGGCGAGGAGAGCACACAAAATGCACAAAAAACCAATCATTTCGTTACTGCTTGGTCTTTCACTGTTCTGTTTTCAACAGCTCCTGGGTGCTTTCTTTCAGGTGCGGCAAGAGGAACCTTTGCTTTTGAAGGCCTTTGAGAAACGGAAGCGTTTTACACCGAGGGTGGCGTGTTACAGCTGATTTGGATGATTTTGCGCCGCACACGGGCGCGTGTACGTAACATTATTTTCTGGCTCGACATCGATGCGTCCCCTGCGTTCCCCACTGGCTGCTGAGTGACCGTTTTAGGTTCGCTTGGTAGGAAATATCGAATCCTATATTGGGGGACACAAGCGTCCAGCCGTGTGCACATAAATTTTTACCAGCAGGCGAGGAGAGCACACAAAATGCACAAAAAACCAATCATTTCGTTACTGCTTGGTCTTTCACTGTTCTGTTTTCAACAGCTCCTGGGTGCCTTCTTCCTGGTGCGGCAAGAGGAACCTTTGCTTTTGAAGGCCTTTGAGAAACGGAA
Organism: Eumerus sabulonum; assembly: GCA_951905685.1. NCBI lineage: Eukaryota > Metazoa > Arthropoda > Insecta > Diptera > Syrphidae > Eumerus > Eumerus sabulonum. The sequence goes on from CATOVK010000001.1 coordinate 809,681, forward strand.
GCGTTTTACTCCGAGGGCGGCGTGTTACAGCTGATTTGGATGACTTTGCGCCGCACACGGGCGCGTGTAAGTAACATTATTTTCTGGCTCGACATCGATGCGTCCCCTGCGTTCCCCACTGGCTGCTGAGTGACCGTTTTAGGTTCGCTTGGGAGGAAATATCGAATCCTATATTGGGGGACACAAGCGTCCAGCCGTGTGCACATAAATTTTTACCAGCAGGCGAGGAGAGCACACAAAATGCACATAAAACCAATCATTTCGTTACTGCTTGGTCTTTCACTGTTCTGTTTTCAACAGCTCCTGGGTGCCTTCTTCCTGGTGCGGCAAGAGGAACCTTTGCTTTTGAAGGCCTTTGAGAAACGGAAGCGTTTTACACCGAGGGTGGCGTGTTACAGCTGATTTGGATGATTTTGCGCCGCACACGGGCGCGTGTACGTAACATTATTTTCTGGCTCGACATCGATGCGTCCCCTGCGTTCCCCACTGGCTGCTGAGTGACCGTTTTAGGTTCGCTTGGTAGGAAATATCGAATCCTATATTGGGGGACACAAGCGTCCAGCCGTGTGCACATACATTTTTACCAGCAGGCGAGGAGAGCACACAAAATGCACAAAAAACCAATCATTTCGTTACTGCTTGGTCTTTCACTGTTCTGTTTTCAACAGCTCCTGGGTGCCTTCTTCCTGGTGCGGCAAGAGGAACCTTTGCTTTTGAAGGCCTTTGAGAAACGGAAGCGTTTTACACCGAGGGTGGCGTGTTACAGCTGATTTGGATGATTTTGCGCCGCACACGGGCGCGTGTACGTAACATTATTTTCTGGCTCGACATCGATGCGTCCCCTGCGTTCCCCACTGGCTGCTGAGTGACCGTTTTAGGTTCGCTTGGTAGGAAATATCGAATCCTATATTGGGGGACACAAGCGTCCAGCCGTGTGCACATAAATTTTTACCAGCAGGCGAGGAGAGCACACAAAATGCACAAAAAACCAATCATTTCGTTACTGCTTGGTCTTTCACTGTTCTGTTTTCAACAGCTCCTGGGTGCTTTCTTTCAGGTGCGGCAAGAGGAACCTTTGCTTTTGAAGGCCTTTGAGAAACGGAAGCGTTTTACACCGAGGGTGGCGTGTTACAGCTGATTTGGATGATTTTGCGCCGCACACGGGCGCGTGTACGTAACATTATTTTCTGGCTCGACATCGATGCGTCCCCTGCGTTCCCCACTGGCTGCTGAGTGACCGTTTTAGGTTCGCTTGGTAGGAAATATCGAATCCTATATTGGGGGACACAAGCGTCCAGCCGTGTGCACATACATTTTTACCAGCAGGCGAGGAGAGCACACAAAATGCACAAAAAACCAATCATTTCGTTACTGCTTGGTCTTTCACTGTTCTGTTTTCAACAGCTCCTGGGTGCCTTCTTCCTGGTGCGGCAAGAGGAACCCTTGCTTTTGAAGGCCTTTGAGAAACGGAAGCGTTTTACACCGAGGGTGGCGTGTTACAGCTGATTTGGATGATTTTGCGCCGCACACGGGCGCGTGTACGTAACATTATTTTCTGGCTCGACATCGATGCGTCCCCTGCGTTCCCCACTGGCTGCTGAGTGACCGTTTTAGGTTCGCTTGGTAGGAAATATCGAATCCTATATTGGGGGACACAAGCGTCCAGCCGTGTGCACATAAATTTTTACCAGCAGGCGAGGAGAGCACACAAAATGCACAAAAAACCAATCATTTCGTTACTGCTTGGTCTTTCACTGTTCTGTTTTCAACAGCTCCTGGGTGCCTTCTTCCTGGTGCGGCAAGAGGAACCTTTGCTTTTGAAGGCCTTTGAGAAACGGAAGCGTTTTACACCGAGGGTGGCGTGTTACAGCTGATTTGGATGATTTTGCGCCGCACACGGGCGCGTGTACGTAACATTATTTTCTGGCTCGACATCGATGCGTCCCCTGCGTTCCCCACTGGCTGCTGAGTGACCGTTTTAGGTTCGCTTGGTAGGAAATATCGAATCCTATATTGGGGGACACAAGCGTCCAGCCGTGTGCACATAAATTTTTACCAGCAGGCGAGGAGAGCACACAAAATGCACAAAAAACCAATCATTTCGTTACTGCTTGGTCTTTCACTGTTCTGTTTTCAACAGCTCCTGGGTGCCTTCTTCCTGGTGCGGCAAGAGGAACCTTTGCTTTTGAAGGCCTTTGAGAAACGGAAGCGTTTTACACCGAGGGTGGCGTGTTACAGCTGATTTGGATGATTTTGCGCCGCACACGGGCGCGTGTACGTAACATTATTTTCTGGCTCGACATCGATGCGTCCCCTGCGTTCCCCACTGGCTGCTGAGTGACCGTTTTAGGTTCGCTTGGTAGGAAATATCGAATCCTATATTGGGGGACACAAGCGTCCAGCCGTGTGCACATAAATTTTTACCAGCAGGCGAGGAGAGCACACAAAATGCACAAAAAACCAATCATTTCGTTACTGCTTGGTCTTTCACTGTTCTGTTTTCAACAGCTCCTGGGTGCTTTCTTTCAGGTGCGGCAAGAGGAACCTTTGCTTTTGAAGGCCTTTGAGAAACGGAAGCGTTTTACACCGAGGGTGGCGTGTTACAGCTGATTTGGATGATTTTGCGCCGCACACGGGCGCGTGTACGTAACATTATTTTCTGGCTCGACATCGATGCGTCCCCTGCGTTCCCCACTGGCTGCTGAGTGACCGTTTTAGGTTCGCTTGGTAGGAAATATCGAATCCTATATTGGGGGACACAAGCGTCCAGCCGTGTGCACATACATTTTTACCAGCAGGCGAGGAGAGCACACAAAATGCACAAAAAACCAATCATTTCGTTACTGCTTGGTCTTTCACTGTTCTTTTTTCAACAGCTCCTGGGTGCCTTCTTCCTGGTGCGGCAAGAGGAACCTTTGCTTTTGAAGGCCTTTGAGAAACGGAAGCGTTTTACACCGAGGGTGGCGTGTTACAGCTGATTTGGATGATTTTGCGCCGCACACGGGCGCGTGTACGTAACATTATTTTCTGGCTCGACATCGATGCGTCCCCTGCGTTCCCCACTGGCTGCTGAGTGACCGTTTTAGGTTCGCTTGGTAGGAAATATCGAATCCTATATTGGGGGACACAAGCGTCCAGCCGTGTGCACATAAATTTTTACCAGCAGGCGAGGAGAGCACACAAAATGCACAAAAAACCAATCATTTCGTTACTGCTTGGTCTTTCACTGTTCTGTTTTCAACAGCTCCTGGGTGCTTTCTTTCAGGTGCGGCAAGAGGAACCTTTGCTTTTGAAGGCCTTTGAGAAACGGAAGCGTTTTACACCGAGGGTGGCGTGTTACAGCTGATTTGGATGATTTTGCGCCGCACACGGGCGCGTGTACGTAACATTATTTTCTGGCTCGACATCGATGCGTCCCCTGCGTTCCCCACTGGCTGCTGAGTGACCGTTTTAGGTTCGCTTGGTAGGAAATATCGAATCCTATATTGGGGGACACAAGCGTCCAGCCGTGTGCACATAAATTTTTACCAGCAGGCGAGGAGAGCACACAAAATGCACAAAAAACCAATCATTTCGTTACTGCTTGGTCTTTCACTGTTCTGTTTTCAACAGCTCCTGGGTGCCTTCTTCCTGGTGCGGCAAGAGGAACCTTTGCTTTTGAAGGCCTTTGAGAAACGGAAGCGTTTTACACCGAGGGTGGCGTGTTACAGCTGATTTGGATGATTTTGCGCCGCACACGGGCGCGTGTACGTAACATTATTTTCTGGCTCGACATCTGTATAGTAAAAGAGATGTTCAACCGTTGCCTTCAGTGTCAAAATTAATAATGACTTTATTTTCCACCTTGCGTAGGTACAACGCATAATTATCACTCGATGAGCTACTGTGAGAACAATTGATGTTTGCGGTTCACTAGACGTAATCCGAGCATTCGTCGTTGCTTACAAAACAATTCCCACGATAAAGGGGATTCGAATAATCTCTGTCACACAGTAGCTCCCGTTACAAAGATTGAAATAAAATATGTACAATGTAAACTTAAAAATTAGGAAAGTATTTACAAGTTCGTACATACACCCCTCCTTGGAGGTTCTTAACCTTCAATTCAAATATTGGCTTCAAAGCGAGGAACTGTTCTTCGTTGAGCTGGAATCGGCCCTTTCTGATGTCGGCGTCGGCAATAATATACTATTATTCCAATGGTAATCGACAGCAGCAGGTAGCTCAAACTGTAGTGATGGTAATCGTGTATGTTCAATTGCGGTTCTTCGGGTGCTCTCATGTCTTTCTTAAGGTCTTCTATTTCCTGTGTAATATTTTTAAATTGATCATGTTCAATGGTGCTTACCTTCAATGGGGGGACAAGGTCTTTTGTGAAGTTATGGTTTTCGATCCAGTTGTTGATTTTTGCACTCGGAACGAACGAGTTAGATATAACTGTTTTTAAGTTTGAGCGTCCGGTTATAATCGTGTTTCCAACTTTAAGAGTGCACATCTCTTTGAATTCTATCACTCCATTGCCTGCTAAGGCGATGCTGCTTGTAACTCCATTGCAAATGAGTAGACCTGTGGAATTAGTAATCAATGAAAATAGCCAGCTGTTAGTTTCTTTGAGTGCGATCCAACGATTTTGAGATGGTATTTCGTTTAAGATGCAATCGGCCAATGCATTATTTTCATGATTCATCAAGGCCATTTCACATACTTGCAAATTGTGTTGATGGATATTAGTTGGAACAATCTGAGTACAGAGATGGGTTCTCGCAGCTATAAGCTTGCAAGATGAGAATTCAAACTCTGTTAATCTAAAAAATTTGTCTCTTGCTAATGTAACTGCAAGGTATGGTTTAGGTATATCCACTAGGAGGCTGATGTTGTAGTGAATGATGGGTAATGGAATTAGATTGAACATCTGGAATTCTTGGTCGTCAGCTAATGGTATGAGCATTTCAAAAACGATTGAATCATGAAGTGTCCGTCCCCTGACTGTTATTATTTTAAACATGTCCAAAACTGAAACATTAGGTAATCTCAAAGTTGATGGGAGGTTTCCTTGAATAAGCTGCAGCTGGTCATTGAGTTGCCTTGGTGTGATAAGCTGAGGGTTAATTTTTGCATGATTCAAGTCAAGTATAACATCAAGTAGAATATCTTGAGTGCGCTGAAAGTTGGATAAAATCATAATTAAATAAGACGTAAGCGATACAAAGTGTTGGTTTGTGCCAATGTTATCTTGCTGTTTTTCGATTACATTAAACGTCCTGGCCAAATATGTGTTCAGTGTCTGGAATTGCCTTTTGACTTCCAATGAATTTTGCCTCAAAATATTAACAGTGGAATCTGAAATGGAACTTTGTTTTTCAATGAGAGCAGCTAAGTGAGTTTCATGTTTATTCGCCAAGTTGATCTGATTTTGAATGTGTTGAGCCTCTTCTTGATCAAGGATGCCAAACAAACTATGTGCTACACTACCAACAAAATCGAATGGAGACCTGCGATGTCGAATCGCTGCCCGACTTGAAGTATTGAACCCGTGAATGAATTCGTTATTTTGATCAATGATAGCTACTCTTTGTCGAAAAATGTCAACCGTCGAATGACAGTAGTAAATCTTGTCCGTTTTATCTGTCGTGCAAGCTTTTTCCAGTTCATTTATATACGTTTTAATTTCATTTAATTCTAACCAATAATTGGTAAGATTGTAAAAAACATAAAGGCTCCAAAAATTGTTGACGATTCGAAGAGTTCCAATGTCTTCAAAGTAGATTCCGACTGCATTATCGAGCTGATTTGTAAGGACGTGGTTGTCTGTGTATGTTGTGTTAACTGGTCCAACCAACATTGCAATCAAAAATGACACCAATAAAGTTCCCGTTCTAACCTTGCCGTTTCTGAGTTTCCGTGATGTTGGTTCTCGTTCATTTCTTAGATATGGCTCTTTCTCATGCTCATCTGCTGGAGACTCCGCCTCAGCTGTTTCTTCTAACGGCAGAGGACACAAGTTATGAATAGCTCGCTGGAGAACTCCTCCTTGGGTCTTAATGTTAGCAACACGAACCAATCCATCGTTTCCTTTGATAACTTCTAGTACACGTCCCAACTTCCATCTTGTTGGTGGCATATTAGATTCCTTTAATAAGACAAGAGTGTTTGGCTTCAAGTTTTGGGATTCAGTTTTCCACTTAGTTCGTTGTTGTAAGTTATGTAAGTACTCACTCGACCATCTCTTCCAAAAAGACTGTTGAACATGCTGGATTTGTCGATATTTATTTAGAGAACTTACCCTTTTATCAGTGACATCGGGCTCAGCTATTGAAAGGAGTGGCGCTCCTATCAGAAAATGTCCAGGGGTAAGAGCTTCTAAATCATTTGGATCCGATGAAATTGGCGTCAAGGGTCTTGAATTGAGTATAGCTTCTATTTGAATTGTGATCGTGGTGAGCTCTTCATATGTTAACGAAGCCTCACCCAGGTGTTTAACCAACAATCCCTTAGCAGATTTTACAGCTGACTCCCAGAGTCCCCCGAAGTGCGGAGAACGGGGAGGAATAAATTGCCAATTAATTCCCGCCTGAATACATGATGATTGAATGGCTGACTCCATTCTCTTTGACTGCATAACTTCTTTAAGCTCCTTAAGTTTATTGTTTGCACCAACAAAATTAGTTGCATTATCGCAGAAGATAGTGTGGCACAATCCTCGTCTGCCTACAAACCTCTTAAGGCAGTTTATGAACGATTCAGTGGAGAGATCTCCAACAACTTCTATATGGATTGCCTTCGTTGAAAAGCACACAAAAATTGCTAAATAAGATTTTGAAGGAGTCTTACCCAAATTAAATCCAAATTCAAATTGATCCAGCGTTGGATCCCAAATCAGTCCCAGGGTTTTGATTGCGTCAGACTGATGGAATCTTACTAACCTTTCTTTGTGCGTGTCAGGAATGTTCTTGAGAATATTGTTATCATTTGCACAGAATTTTCTTAGCTCAAATTTAGCCTTTCCTAGAAGATGCGTTATTTCTTCCAGCAGTTCTCTGGCTTCTGAAACTGTGTCCATTCCAGTAAGTAGATCATCGACGTAAATATTTTCACGGATAGTTTGGGATGCTCTTTCATGAAGTTGTTGATAATTGTCTGCAAGTTGAACAAGACATTTTGTTGCTAAATATGGAGCACATGCTGAACCGTAAGTCAACGTGTTAAGCTTATATGCCTTCAGAGGTTGATTGCTGTGAAATCTCCAAAGAATTAGTTGAAAGGCTCTATCTTCTGGCCTTACCAATACCTGTCGGTACATTTTGCTTACGTCTGCTGTAAATGCATACCTTTCTAACCTGAAATTAATAATTATTGCAAACAAGTTATTCTGGACTGTTGGCCCTATGCCAAGAACATCATTGAGAGAAACTCCAGATATCGTTTTTGCTGAACAATCAAAGACCACACGCAATGCTGTTGAGGAGCTTTCTGGCTTCAGCACACAATGATGCGGAATGAAATAATGATTTTGAGGAATCTCATCGTTCTCGATCGGACTCATGTGGCCTAATTCCTCGTATTCTAGCAGGAACTGAGAATAAAGTTCACGCAATTCATTATCTCCTTCAAATCGGCGTTCTAATGAAAGAAATCTTTTCCGTGCCTTTTCGAGAGATGCACCTAAACAAGTCGGATTCCTTTTGAAAGGAAGACTTACCATAAATCTTCCATTTGACAAAGTTTTTGTGTTCGATTTAAAATGTTCCTCACAGTTATGTTCTTCATTACTCATACGTTTCACTTCCGTCTCATGGGTTTCGTACTCCCAGAATCTACTCACCAGTTTCTCTAATGAAGATAGAGATGGCTTCGTGGCAATGGTGCAAACAACATTTGAGTTTGTAGCCTGTATGCCACCCGCGACAATCCATCCTAGTTTTGTGTTACGGAGTTTAGGAAGCTGAGGTCCAATAGTTATTTCCCCTGGGAGAAGAAGATCGAAAAACAACTCAGCACCAATAAGCATATCTATTTTTTGATTAGACATGAATCCTGGATCAGCCAATTGAATGTGGATAGGGATATTCCAATTTCCTGATTGAACCTCACGTAGCTGGTAATCTGTAATCCTAGCCATTATGTTTGCTTCAATACTTGCCTTGAAACTTGAATTGTGTGCTTGAAAAGTGAGTCCTATTGCAAATTGTGTTTTTGTGCCATGTCCTCCTATGCCGCTTATTGAATTTTCTGATTGATACTTTGGAAGACCCAGTGCTTGTGCAAAAGCTGCAGTCACAAAATGGATTTGCGATCCTGAGTCTAACAAAGCACGACAAGTAAGCCATGTTCCGCATGCGGACTTGACATTAATTAAGGCTGTTGCTAGATAAACTTGGCGTGATTTATTTCTCGAATAGCTAGCTGCATTGGCTGCTTGAGCTTCTCTTCTTTGAACTAGCTGATGCTGCTGATTACTTACGGAATTCGTATAATGGTTGGTTGATTGACCTTCCCCCCTTTGAGCTGATTGCACCAATGGTTGAGCTAGTTGCTGCTGTTGACCACCTATGGAATGATTATGGTTATTAATTGGTTTTGTTTTCAAAGATTGCCTTGAATCTTTTTGATAGTGTAGGAGAGTATTATGTTTGCCATTACAACTTTGGCATCCTCTCGAGTGACATGTGTTGGAGGCATGTCCCGACCTAAGACAGTTTCGGCAAATTCCAAGACGTTGAACAGCTCTCTCACGATCGCCACCTGAAAGAGATAAGAATGTCTTACAGTTAAATATTTTATGGTTACCTGAGCTGCACATTAGGCAGCCATCAACTTTAGCTGCTATAACTGTTGTGGGCTTCCTTCTATCGTCTGCACTATTAATTGTTTCAAGTGTCTGAAACCGGGATTCAATGAACTTCAGCAATTCTGTTAGCGAAGGACTGCATCTCGGATCAATCAACGATTGCTCAAACAGCGTTCTGCTTTCCTTATCCAGTTTCTTCAGTATTAGATGAACTACTATGGGGTCCCAGTCATGAGCTTGATATCCCAGATTAGTAAGTGCCTGGATACCTTCCTTTGTATTGTCGTGAAGTTTCCGTAAGCTTGATGCAGTTCCTGATGCTGATGGTTGCTGTAGTAGCTTATCCAACTGTGCTGACAATAGAAGCCGCTTATTGTCGTATCTATCAATCAGAGTCTTCCAAGCTGTTTCAAAGTTGTTGTCTGTAGCCGGAAATCCTTGTATTAAGCTTAGCGCTTCTCCTGTTAGATTAGCACGGAGAAAATAAAGTTTTTGAGCAAGTGGTATAGGTTGTTCAAGGATCATTGGCTTAAACAGATCGTGAAATTGGCGCCACTTAAGGTAATTTCCGTCGAACTTGGGCAACTCAATTTTCGGTAGCTTTAACGTAGTACTTGATGGTTGATCCTGTGTAACTCTTACTAGAACCTCACTTAATCGCAACTCCAACTGCTCTTGAAGATGGAAATATGTTTCGATATCTTCTTCTTTTAATTCACCATCCATTCGCCGATACATAATTTTTAATTCTTCAAAATTCTCCTTGATATTGTTTACCTTAACGTTGAACATCTGGGGGTTGGTGTCTTTCAAATTTGGTGCACACTTATCCAATGATGTTTGGAAATATTTTGAAAGCACCTTAAATCTTTCTCTAGTGGAAAGTGTGTTTGTCTTTGAAGATTTAATGTCCTGATGCCTTTGTTTCGCTTCAGGTGGATTCATCTTTGTTGCTGTTGATGATGGTGTGACCGATGATCCTGATGGCGGTGTTGCTGGTGACTCCTCCTGGATCTGGTCTGCGTCCCGTCCTTGCAAATTCATTAATCGAGTGATAATGTCTGACTTCATGTTTTCGTACACCTTCTGAATCTCGTCGTAGTACCCCTTAGCGAAGTATTCATGTTGTATCGAGTCCGCATACTTATCTCGAATTTCACTGTCGTTGGTGTCGAAACAGTCCCACAAGTTTTCTAATTTTTCCCTCTTTTCATGTAATTTTTTCATGGTTTTGCGGCTGTCACTATCCTTCCCATAGTTTCGAGCGAGGATGCAGATCTCCTTTCCTACTTGCTCTTGCAGGTCAGTTAATTCCTCTAGTGTTCGAACCATGATGATTGATAATTTGTATGAAGCGTCTATGTATATTAAGGTCTATTTTTGTTAGGGCTTAACACTGTGCACTAGAATTCAGTTAGTTAATGAGCACTGAAAATTGAATAAACGACACAACAAATGATTTGGTATATCTTTGATTGAGAAGATAAATGTTTGTTAAAGACCAGACACTCAAGTTAATGTATGATTGATTATAATTTTAAACACACTGCTTTTCTGTTAATATTCAGGCACACTAAATTCTTTTAGTAGTGTCCTGTCACGGTCGCCAAAAAATGTATAGTAAAAGAGATGTTCAACCGTTGCCTTCAGTGTCAAAATTAATAATGACTTTATTTTCCACCTTGCGTAGGTACAACGCATAATTATCACTCGATGAGCTACTGTGAGAACAATTGATGTTTGCGGTTCACTAGACGTAATCCGAGCATTCGTCGTTGCTTACAAAACAATTCCCACGATAAAGGGGATTCGAATAATCTCTGTCACACAGTAGCTCCCGTTACAAAGATTGAAATAAAATATGTACAATGTAAACTTAAAAATTAGGAAAGTATTTACAAGTTCGTACAACATCGATGCGTCCCCTGCGTTCCCCACTGGCTGCTGAGTGACCGTTTTAGGTTCGCTTGGTAGGAAATATCGAATCCTATATTGGGGGACACAAGCGTCCAGCCGTGTGCACATAAATTTTTACCAGCAGGCGAGGAGAGCACACAAAATGCACAAAAAACCAATCATTTCGTTACTGCTTGGTCTTTCACTGTTCTGTTTTCAACAGCTCCTGGGTGCCTTCTTCCTGGTGCGGCAAGATGAACCTTTGCTTTTGAAGGCCTTTGAGAAACGGAAGCGTTTTACACCGAGGGTGGCGTGTTACAGCTGATTTGGATGATTTTGCGCCGCACACGGGCGCGTGTACGTAACATTATTTTCTGGCTCGACATCGATGCGTCCCCTGCGTTCCCCACTGGCTGCTGAGTGACCGTTTTAGGTTCGCCTGGTAGGAAATATCGAATCCTATATTGGGGGACACAAGCGTCCAGCCGTGTGCACATAAATTTTTACCAGCAGGCGAGGAGAGCACACAAAATGCACAAAAAACCAATCATTTCGTTACTGCTTGGTCTTTCACTGTTCTGTTTTCAACAGCTCCTGGGTGCTTTCTTTCAGGTGCGGCAAGAGGAACCTTTGCTTTTGAAGGCCTTTGAGAAACGGAAGCGTTTTACACCGAGGGTGGCGTGTTACAGCTGATTTGGATGACTTTGCGCCGCACACGGGCGCGGGTACGTAACATTATTTTCTGGCTCGACATCGATGCGTCCCCTGCGTTCCCCACTGGCTGCTGAGTGACCGTTTTAGGTTCGCTTGGTAGGAAATATCGCATCCTATATTGGGGGACACAAGCGTCCAGCCGTGTGCACATAAATTTTTACCAGCAGGCGAGGAGAGCACACAAAATGCACAAAAAACCAATCATTTCGTTACTGCTTGGTCTTTCACTGTTCTGTTTTCAACAGCTCCTGGGTGCTTTCTTTCAGGTGCGGCAAGAGGAACCTTTGCTTTTGAAGGCCTTTGAGAAACGGAAGCGTTTTACACCGAGGGTGGCGTGTTACAGCTGATTTGGATGATTTTGCGCCGCACACGGGCGCGTGTACGTAACATTATTTTCTGGCTCGACATCGATGCGTCCCCTGCGTTCCCCACTGGCTGCTGAGTGACCGTTTTAGGTTCGCTTGGTAGGAAATATCGAATCCTATATTGGGGGACACAAGCGTCCAGCCGTGTGCACATAAATTTTTACCAGCAGGCGAGGAGAGCACACAAAATGCACAAAAAACCAATCATTTCGTTACTGCTTGGTCTTTCACTGTTCTGTTTTCAACAGCTCCTGGGTGCCTTCTTCCTGGTGCGGCAAGAGGAACCTTTGCTTTTGAAGGCCTTTGAGAAACGGAAGCGTTTTACACCGAGGGTGGCGTGTTACAGCTGATTTGGATGATTTTGCGCCGCACACGGGCGCGTGTACGTAACATTATTTTCTGGCTCGACATCGATGCGTCCCCTGCGTTCCCCACTGGCTGCTGAGTGACCGTTTTAGGTTCGCTTGGTAGGAAATATCGAATCCTATATTGGGGGACACAAGCGTCCAGCCGTGTGCACATAAATTTTTACCAGCAGGCGAGGAGAGCACACAAAATGCACAAAAAACCAATCATTTCGTTACTGCTTGGTCTTTCACTGTTCTGTTTTCAACAGCTCCTGGGTGCTTTCTTTCAGGTGCGGCAAGAGGAACCTTTGCTTTTGAAGGCCTTTGAGAAACGGAAGCGTTTTACACCGAGGGTGGCGTGTTACAGCTGATTTGGATGATTTTGCGCCGCACACGGGCGCGTGTACGTAACATTATTTTCTGGCTCGACATCGATGCGTCCCCTGCGTTCCCCACTGGCTGCTGAGTGACCGTTTTAGGTTCGCTTGGTAGGAAATATCGAATCCTATATTGGGGGACACAAGCGTCCAGCCGTGTGCACATAAATTTTTACCAGCAGGCGAGGAGAGCACACAAAATGCACAAAAAACCAATCATTTCGTTACTGCTTGGTCTTTCACTGTTCTGTTTTCAACAGCTCCTGGGTGCCTTCTTCCTGGTGCGGCAAGAGGAACCTTTGCTTTTGAAGGCCTTTGAGAAACGGAAGCGTTTTACACCGAGGGTGGCGTGTTACAGCTGATTTGGATGATTTTGCGCCGCACACGGGCGCGTGTACGTAACATTATTTTCTGGCTCGACATCGATGCGTCCCCTGCGTTCCCCACTGGCTGCTGAGTGACCGTTTTAGGTTCGCTTGGTAGGAAATATCGAATCCTATATTGGGGGACACAAGCGTCCAGCCGTGTGCACATAAATTTTTACCAGCAGGCGAGGAGAGCACACAAAATGCACAAAAAACCAATCATTTCGTTACTGCTTGGTCTTTCACTGTTCTGTTTTCAACAGCTCCTGGGTGCTTTCTTTCAGGTGCGGCAAGAGGAACCTTTGCTTTTGAAGGCCTTTGAGAAACGGAAGCGTTTTACACCGAGGGTGGCGTGTTACAGCTGATTTGGATGATTTTGCGCCGCACACGGGCGCGTGTTGGTAACATTATTTTCTGGCTCGACATCGATGCGTCCCCTGCGTTCCCCACTGGCTGCTGAGTGACCGTTTTAGGTTCGCTTGGTAGGAAATATCGAATCCTATATTGGGGGACACAAGCGTCCAGCCGTGTGCACATAAATTTTTACCAGCAGGCGAGGAGAGCACACAAAATGCACAAAAAACCAATCATTTCGTTACTGCTTGGTCTTTCACTGTTCTGTTTTCAACAGCTCCTGGGTGCTTTCTTTCAGGTGCGGCAAGAGGAACCTTTGCTTTTGAAGGCCTTTGAGAAACGGAAGCGTTTTACACCGAGGGTGGCGTGTTACAGCTGATTTGGATGACTTTGCGCCGCACACGGGCGCGTGTACGTAACATTATTTTCTGGCTCGACATCGATGCGTCCCCTGCGTTCCCCACTGGCTGCTGAGTGACCGTTTTAGGTTCGCTTGGTAGGAAATATCGAATCCTATATTGGGGGACACAAGCGTCCAGCCGTGTGCACATAAATTTTTACCAGCAGGCGAGGAGAGCACACAAAATGCACAAAAAACCAATCATTTCGTTACTGCTTGGTCTTTCACTGTTCTGTTTTCAACAGCTCCTGGGTGCTTTCTTTCAGGTGCGGCAAGAGGAACCTTTGCTTTTGAAGGCCTTTGAGAAACGGAAGCGTTTTACACCGAGGGTGGCGTGTTACAGCTGATTTGGATGACTTTGCGCCGCACACGGGCGCGTGTACGTAACATTATTTTCTGGCTCGACATCGATGCGTCCCCTGCGTTCCCCACTGGCTGCTGAGTGACCGTTTTAGGTTCGCTTGGTAGGAAATATCGCATCCTATATTGGGGGACACAAGCGTCCAGCCGTGTGCACATAAATTTTTACCAGCAGGCGAGGAGAGCACACAAAATGCACAAAAAACCAATCATTTCGTTACTGCTTGGTCTTTCACTGTTCTGTTTTCAACAGCTCCTGGGTGCCTTCTTCCTGGTGCGGCAAGAGGAACCTTTGCTTTTGAAGGCCTTTGAGAAACGGAAGCGTTTTACACCGAGGGTGGCGTGTTACAGCTGATTTGGATGATTTTGCGCCGCACAAGGGCGCGTGTACGTAACATTATTTTCTGGCTCGACATCGATGCGTCCCCTGCGTTCCCCACTGGCTGCTGAGTGACCGTTTTAGGTTCGCTTGGTAGGAAATATCGAATCCTATATTGGGGGACACAAGCGTCCAGCCGTGTGCACATAAATTTTTACCAGCAGGCGAGGAGAGCACACAAAATGCACAAAAAACCAATCATTTCGTTACTGCTTGGTCTTTCACTGTTCTGTTTTCAACAGCTCCTGGGTGCTTTCTTTCAGGTGCGGCAAGAGGAACCTTTGCTTTTGAAGGCCTTTGAGAAACGGAAGCGTTTTACACCGAGGGTGGCGTGTTACAGCTGATTTGGATGATTTTGCGCCGCACACGGGCGCGTGTTGGTAACATTATTTTCTGGCTCGACATCGATGCGTCCCCTGCGTTCCCCACTGGCTGCTGAGTGACCGTTTTAGGTTCGCTTGGTAGGAAATATCGAATCCTATATTGGGGGACACAAGCGTCCAGCCGTGTGCACATAAATTTTTACCAGCAGGCGAGGAGAGCACACAAAATGCACAAAAAACCAATCATTTCGTTACTGCTTGGTCTTTCACTGTTCTGTTTTCAACAGCTCCTGGGTGCTTTCTTTCAGGTGCGGCAAGAGGAACCTTTGCTTTTGAAGGCCTTTGAGAAACGGAAGCGTTTTACACCGAGGGTGGCGTGTTACAGCTGATTTGGATGATTTTGCGCCGCACACGGGCGCGTGTTGGTAACATTATTTTCTGGCTCGACATCGATGCGTCCCCTGCGTTCCCCACTGGCTGCTGAGTGACCGTTTTAGGTTCGCTTGGTAGGAAATATCGAATCCTATATTGGGGGACACAAGCGTCCAGCCGTGTGCACATAAATTTTTACCAGCAGGCGAGGAGAGCACACAAAATGCACAAAAAACCAATCATTTCGTTACTGCTTGGTCTTTCACTGTTCTGTTTTCAACAGCTCCTGGGTGCTTTCTTTCAGGTGCGGCAAGAGGAACCTTTGCTTTTGAAGGCCTTTGAGAAACGGAAGCGTTTTACACCGAGGGTGGCGTGTTACAGCTGATTTGGATGACTTTGCGCCGCACACGGGCGCGTGTACGTAACATTATTTTCTGGCTCGACATCGATGCGTCCCCTGCGTTCCCCACTGGCTGCTGAGTGACCGTTTTAGGTTCGCTTGGTAGGAAATATCGCATCCTATATTGGGGGACACAAGCGTCCAGCCGTGTGCACATAAATTTTTACCAGCAGGCGAGGAGAGCACACAAAATGCACAAAAAACCAATCATTTCGTTACTGCTTGGTCTTTCACTGTTCTGTTTTCAACAGCTCCTGGGTGCCTTCTTCCTGGTGCGGCAAGAGGAACCTTTGCTTTTGAAGGCCTTTGAGAAACGGAAGCGTTTTACACCGAGGGTGGCGTGTTACAGCTGATTTGGATGATTTTGCGCCGCACACGGGCGCGTGTACGTAACATTATTTTCTGGCTCGACATCGATGCGTCCCCTGCGTTCCCCACTGGCTGCTGAGTGACCGTTTTAGGTTCGCTTGGTAGGAAATATCGAATCCTATATTGGGGGACACAAGCGTCCAGCCGTGTGCACATAAATTTTTACCAGCAGGCGAGGAGAGCACACAAAATGCACAAAAAACCAATCATTTCGTTACTGCTTGGTCTTTCACTGTTCTGTTTTCAACAGCTCCTGGGTGCTTTCTTCCAGGTACGGCAAGAGGAACCTTTGCTTTTGAAGGCCTTTGAGAAACGGAAGCGTTTTACACCGAGGGTGGCGTGTTACAGCTGATTTGGATGACTTTGCGCCGCACACGGGCGCGTGTACGTAACATTATTTTCTGGCTCGACATCGATGCGTCCCCTGCGTTCCCCACTGGCTGCTGAGTGACCGTTTTAGGTTCGCTTGGTAGGAAATATCGAATCCTATATTGGGGGACACAAGCGTCCAGCCGTGTGCACATAAATTTTTACCAGCAGGCGAGGAGAGCACACAAAATGCACAAAAAACCAATCATTTCGTTACTGCTTGGTCTTTCACTGTTCTGTTTTCAACAGCTCCTGGGTGCCTTCTTCCTGGTGCGGCAAGAGGAACCTTTGCTTTTGAAGGCCTTTGAGAAACGGAAGCGTTTTACACCGAGGGTGGCGTGTTACAGCTGATTTGGATGATTTTGCGCCGCACACGGGCGCGTGTACGTAACATTATTTTCTGGCTCGACATCGATGCGTCCCCTGCGTTCCCCACTGGCTGCTGAGTGACCGTTTTAGGTTCGCTTGGTAGGAAATATCGAATCCTATATTGGGGGACACAAGCGTCTAGCCGTGTGCACATACATTTTTACCAGCAGGCGAGGAGAGCACACAAAATGCACAAAAAACCAATCATTTCGTTACTGCTTGGTCTTTCACTGTTCTGTTTTCAACAGCTCCTGGGTGCCTTCTTCCTGGTGCGGCAAGAGGAACCTTTGCTTTTGAAGGCCTTTGAGAAACGGAAGCGTTTTACACCGAGGGTGGCGTGTTACAGCTGATTTGGATGATTTTGCGCCGCACACGGGCGCGTGTACGTAACATTATTTTCTGGCTCGACATCGATGCGTCCCCTGCGTTCCCCACTGGCTGCTGAGTGACCGTTTTAGGTTCGCTTGGTAGGAAATATCGAATCCTATATTGGGGGACACAAGCGTCCAGCCGTGTGCACATACATTTTTACCAGCAGGCGAGGAGAGCACACAAAATGCACAAAAAACCAATCATTTCGTTACTGCTTGGTCTTTCACTGTTCTGTTTTCAACAGCTCCTGGGTGCCTTCTTCCTGGTGCGGCAAGAGGAACCTTTGCTTTTGAAGGCCTTTGAGAAAAGGAAGCGTTTTACTCCGAGGGCGGCGTGTTACAGCTGATTTGGATGACTTTGCGCCGCACACGGGCGCGTGTAAGTAACATTATTTTCTGGCTCGACATCGATGCGTCCCCTGCGTTCCCCACTGGCTGCTGAGTGACCGTTTTAGGTTCGTTTGGTAGGAAATATCGAATCCTATATTGGGGGACACAAGCGTCCAGCCGTGTGCACATAAATTTTTACCAGCAGGCGAGGAGAGCACACAAAATGCACAAAAAACCAATCATTTCGTTACTGCTTGGTCTTTCACTGTTCTGTTTTCAACAGCTCCTGGGTGCCTTCTTCCTGGTGCGGCAAGAGGAACCTTTGCTTTTGAAGGCCTTTGAGAAACGGAAGCGTTTTACACCGAGGGTGGCGTGTTACAGCTGATTTGGATGATTTTGCGCCGCACACGGGCGCGTGTACGTAACATTATTTTCTGGCTCGACATCGACGCGTCCCCTGCGTTCCCCACTGGCTGCTGAGTGACCGTTTTAGGTTCGCTTGGTAGGAAATATCGAATCCTATATTGGGGGACACAAGCGTCCAGCCGTGTGCACATAAATTTTTACCAGCAGGCGAGGAGAGCACACAAAATGCACAAAAAACCAATCATTTCGTTACTGCTTGGTCTTTCACTGTTCTGTTTTCAACAGCTCCTGGGTGCTTTCTTTCAGGTGCGGCAAGAGGAACCTTTGCTTTTGAAGGCCTTTGAGAAACGGAAGCGTTTTACACCGAGGGTGGCGTGTTACAGCTGATTTGGATGATTTTGCGCCGCACACGGGCGCGTGTACGTAACATTATTTTCTGGCTCGACATCGATGCGTCCCCTGCGTTCCCCACTGGCTGCTGAGTGACCGTTTTAGGTTCGCTTGGTAGGAAATATCGAATCCTATATTGGGGGACACAAGCGTCCAGCCGCGTGCACATACATTTTTACCAGCAGGCGAGGAGAGCACACAAAATGCACAAAAAACCAATCATTTCGTTACTGCTTGGTCTTTCACTGTTCTGTTTTCAACAGCTCCTGGGTGCCTTCTTCCTGGTGCGGCAAGAGGAACCCTTGCTTTTGAAGGCCTTTGAGAAACGGAAGCGTTTTACACCGAGGGTGGCGTGTTACAGCTGATTTGGATGATTTTGCGCCGCACACGGGCGCGTGTACGTAACATTATTTTCTGGCTCGACATCGATGCGTCCCCTGCGTTCCCCACTGGCTGCTGAGTGACCGTTTTAGGTTCGCTTGGTAGGAAATATCGAATCCTATATTGGGGGACACAAGCGTCCAGCCGTGTGCACATACATTTTTACCAGCAGGCGAGGAGAGCACACAAAATGCACAAAAAACCAATCATTTCGTTACTGCTTGGTCTTTCACTGTTCTGTTTTCAACAGCTGCTGGGTGCCTTCTTCCTGGTGCGGCAAGAGGAACCTTTGCTTTTGAAGGCCTTTGAGAAACGGAAGCGTTTTACACCGAGGGTGGCGTGTTACAGCTGATTTGGATGATTTTGCGCCGCACACGGGCGCGTGTACGTAACATTATTTTCTGGCTCGACATCGATGCGTCCCCTGCGTTCCCCACTGGCTGCTGAGTGACCGTTTTAGGTTCGCTTGGTAGGAAATATCGAATCCTATATTGGGGGACACAAGCGTCCAGCCGTGTGCACATAAATTTTTACCAGCAGGCGAGGAGAGCACACAAAATGCACAAAAAACCAATCATTTCGTTACTGCTTGGTCTTTCACTGTTCTGTTTTCAACAGCTCCTGGGTGCCTTCTTCCTGGTGCGGCAAGAGGAACCTTTGCTTTTGAAGGCCTTTGAGAAACGGAAGCGTTTTACACCGAGGGTGGCGTGTTACAGCTGATTTGGATGATTTTGCGCCGCACACGGGCGCGTGTACGTAACATTATTTTCTGGCTCGACATCGATGCGTCCCCTGCGTTCCCCACTGGCTGCTGAGTGACCGTTTTAGGTTCGCTTGGTAGGAAATATCGAATCCTATATTGGGGGACACAAGCGTCCAGCCGTGTGCACATAAATTTTTACCAGCAGGCGAGGAGAGCACACAAAATGCACAAAAAACCAATCATTTCGTTACTGCTTGGTCTTTCACTGTTCTGTTTTCAACAGCTCCTGGGTGCCTTCTTCCTGGTGCGGCAAGAGGAACCTTTGCTTTTGAAGGCCTTTGAGAAACGGAAGCGTTTTACACCGAGGGTGGCGTGTTACAGCTGATTTGGATGATTTTGCGCCGCACACGGGCGCGTGTACGTAACATTATTTTCTGGCTCGACATCGATGCGTCCCCTGCGTTCCCCACTGGCTGCTGAGTGACCGTTTTAGGTTCGCTTGGTAGGAAATATCGAATCCTATATTGGGGGACACAAGCGTCCAGCCGTGTGCACATAAATTTTTACCAGCAGGCGAGGAGAGCACACAAAATGCACAAAAAACCAATCATTTCGTTACTGCTTGGTCTTTCACTGTTCTGTTTTCAACAGCTCCTGGGTGCCTTCTTCCTGGTGCGGCAAGAGGAACCCTTGCTTTTGAAGGCCTTTGAGAAACGGAAGCGTTTTACACCGAGGGTGGCGTGTTACAGCTGATTTGGATGATTTTGCGCCGCACACGGGCGCGTGTACGTAACATTATTTTCTGGCTCGACATCGATGCGTCCCCTGCGTTCCCCACTGGCTGCTGAGTGACCGTTTTAGGTTCGCTTGGTAGGAAATATCGAATCCTATATTGGGGGACACAAGCGTCCAGCCGTGTGCACATAAATTTTTACCAGCAGGCGAGGAGAGCACACAAAATGCACAAAAAACCAATCATTTCGTTACTGCTTGGTCTTTCACTGTTCTGTTTTCAACAGCTCCTGGGTGCTTTCTTCCAGGTACGGCAAGAGGAACCTTTGCTTTTGAAGGCCTTTGAGAAACGGAAGCGTTTTACACCGAGGGTGGCGTGTTACAGCTGATTTGGATGACTTTGCGCCGCACACGGGCGCGTGTACGTAACATTATTTTCTGGCTCGACATCGATGCGTCCCCTGCGTTCCCCACTGGCTGCTGAGTGACCGTTTTAGGTTCGCTTGGTAGGAAATATCGAATCCTATATTGGGGGACACAAGCGTCCAGCCGTGTGCACATAAATTTTTACCAGCAGGCGAGGAGAGCACACAAAATGCACAAAAAACCAATCATTTCGTTACTGCTTGGTCTTTCACTGTTCTGTTTTCAACAGCTCCTGGGTGCTTTCTTTCAGGTGCGGCAAGAGGAACCTTTGCTTTTGAAGGCCTTTGAGAAACGGAAGCGTTTTACACCGAGGGTGGCGTGTTACAGCTGATTTGGATGATTTTGCGCCGCACACGGGCGCGTGTACGTAACATTATTTTCTGGCTCGACATCGATGCGTCCCCTGCGTTCCCCACTGGCTGCTGAGTGACCGTTTTAGGTTCGCTTGGTAGGAAATATCGCATCCTATATTGGGGGACACAAGCGTCCAGCCGTGTGCACATGAATTTTTACCAGCAGGCGAGGAGAGCACACAAAATGCACAAAAAACCAATCATTTCGTTAATGCTTGGTCTTTCACTGTTCTGTTTTCAACAGCTCCTGGGTGCCTTCTTCCTGGTGCGGCAAGAGGAACCTTTGCTTTTGAAGGCCTTTGAGAAACGGAAGCGTTTTACACCGAGGGTGGCGTGTTACAGCTGATTTGGATGATTTTGCGCCGCACACGGGCGCGTGTACGTAACATTATTTTCTGGCTCGACATCGATGCGTCCCCTGCGTTCCCCACTGGCTGCTGAGTGACCGTTTTAGGTTCGCTTGGTAGGAAATATCGCATCCTATATTGGGGGACACAAGCGTCCAGCCGTGTGCACATACATTTTTACCAGCAGGCGAGGAGAGCACACAAAATGCACAAAAAACCAATCATTTCGTTACTGCTTGGTCTTTCACTGTTCTGTTTTCAACAGCTCCTGGGTGCCTTCTTCCTGGTGCGGCAAGAGGAACCTTTGCTTTTGAAGGCCTTTGAGAAACGGAAGCGTTTTACACCGAGGGTGGCGTGTTATAGCTGATTTGGATGACTTTGCGCCGCACACGGGCGCGTGTACGTAACATTATTTTCTGGCTCGACATCGATGCGTCCCCTGCGTTCCCCACTGGCTGCTGAGTGACCGTTTTAGGTTCGCTTGGTAGGAAATATCGCATCCTATATTGGGGGACACAAGCGTCCAGCCGTGTGCACATACATTTTTACCAGCAGGCGAGGAGAGCACACAAAATGCACAAAAAACCAATCATTTCGTTACTGCTTGGTCTTTCACTGTTCTGTTTTCAACAGCTCCTGGGTGCCTTCTTCCTGGTGCGGCAAGAGGAACCTTTGCTTTGGAAGGCCTTTGAGAAACGGAAGCGTTTTACACCGAGGGTGGCGTGTTACAGCTGATTTGGATGATTTTGCGCCGCACACGGGCGCGTGTACGTAACATTATTTTCTGGCTCGACATCGATGCGTCCCCTGCGTTCCCCACTGGCTGCTGAGTGACCGTTTTAGGTTCGCTTGGTAGGAAATATCGAATCCTATATTGGGGGACACAAGCGTCCAGCCGTGTGCACATAAATTTTTACCAGCAGGCGAGGAGAGCACACAAAATGCACAAAAAACCAATCATTTCGTTACTGCTTGGTCTTTCACTGTTCTGTTTTCAACAGCTCCTGGGTGCCTTCTTCCTGGTGCGGCAAGAGGAACCTTTGCTTTTGAAGGCCTTTGAGAAACGGAAGCGTTTTACACCGAGGGTGGCGTGTTACAGCTGATTTGGATGATTTTGCGCCGCACAAGGGCGCGTGTACGTAACATTATTTTCTGGCTCGACATCGATGCGTCCCCTGCGTTCCCCACTGGCTGCTGAGTGACCGTTTTAGGTTCGCTTGGTAGGAAATATCGAATCCTATATTGGGGGACACAAGCGTCCAGCCGTGTGCACATAAATTTTTACCAGCAGGCGAGGAGAGCACACAAAATGCACAAAAAACCAATCATTTCGTTACTGCTTGGTCTTTCACTGTTCTGTTTTCAACAGCTCCTGGGTGCCTTCTTCCTGGTGCGGCAAGAGGAACCTTTGCTTTTGAAGGCCTTTGAGAAACGGAAGCGTTTTACACCGAGGGTGGCGTGTTACAGCTGATTTGGATGATTTTGCGCCGCACACGGGCGCGTGTACGTAACATTATTTTCTGGCTCGACATCGATGCGTCCCCTGCGTTCCCCACTGGCTGCTGAGTGACCGTTTTAGGTTCGCTTGGTAGGAAATATCGAATCCTATATTGGGGGACACAAGCGTCCAGCCGTGTGCACATAAATTTTTACCAGCAGGCGAGGAGAGCACACAAAATGCACAAAAAACCAATCATTTCGTTACTGCTTGGTCTTTCACTGTTCTGTTTTCAACAGCTCCTGGGTGCTTTCTTTCAGGTGCGGCAAGAGGAACCTTTGCTTTTGAAGGCCTTTGAGAAACGGAAGCGTTTTACACCGAGGGTGGCGTGTTACAGCTGATTTGGATGATTTTGCGCCGCACACGGGCGCGTGTTGGTAACGTTATTTTCTGGCTCGACATCGATGCGTCCCCTGCGTTCCCCACTGGCTGCTGAGTGACCGTTTTAGGTTCGCTTGGTAGGAAATATCGAATCCTATATTGGGGGACACAAGCGTCCAGCCGTGTGCACATAAATTTTTACCAGCAGGCGAGGAGAGCACACAAAATGCACAAAAAACCAATCATTTCGTTACTGCTTGGTCTTTCACTGTTCTGTTTTCAACAGCTCCTGGGTGCTTTCTTTCAGGTGCGGCAAGGGGAACCTTTGCTTTTGAAGGCCTTTGAGAAACGGAAGCGTTTTACACCGAGGGTGGCGTGTTACAGCTGATTTGGATGATTTTGCGCCGCACACGGGCGCGTGTACGTAACATTATTTTCTGGCTCGACATCGATGCGTCCCCTGCGTTCCCCACTGGCTGCTGAGTGACCGTTTTAGGTTCGCTTGGTAGGAAATATCGAATCCTATATTGGGGGACACAAGCGTCCAGCCGTGTGCACATAAATTTTTACCAGCAGGCGAGGAGAGCACACAAAATGCACAAAAAACCAATCATTTCGTTACTGCTTGGTCTTTCACTGTTCTGTTTTCAACAGCTCCTGGGTGCTTTCTTTCAGGTGCGGCAAGAGGAACCTTTGCTTTTGAAGGCCTTTGAGAAACGGAAGCGTTTTACACCGAGGGTGGCGTGTTACAGCTGATTTGGATGATTTTGCGCCGCACACGGGCGCGTGTACGTAACATTATTTTCTGGCTCGACATCGATGCGTCCCCTGCGTTCCCCACTGGCTGCTGAGTGACCGTTTTAGGTTCGCTTGGTAGGAAATATCGAATCCTATATTGGGGGACACAAGCGTCCAGCCGTGTGCACATAAATTTTTACCAGCAGGCGAGGAGAGCACACAAAATGCACAAAAAACCAATCATTTCGTTACTGCTTGGTCTTTCACTGTTCTGTTTTCAACAGCTCCTGGGTGCTTTCTTTCAGGTGCGGCAAGAGGAACCTTTGCTTTTGAAGGCCTTTGAGAAACGGAAGCGTTTTACACCGAGGGTGGCGTGTTACAGCTGATTTGGATGATTTTGCGCCGCACACGGGCGCGTGTACGTAACATTATTTTCTGGCTCGACATCGATGCGTCCCCTGCGTTCCCCACTGGCTGCTGAGTGACCGTTTTAGGTTCGCTTGGTAGGAAATATCGCATCCTATATTGGGGGACACAAGCGTCCAGCCGTGTGCACATGAATTTTTACCAGCAGGCGAGGAGAGCACACAAAATGCACAAAAAACCAATCATTTCGTTACTGCTTGGTCTTTCACTGTTCTGTTTTCAACAGCTCCTGGGTGCCTTCTTCCTGGTGCGGCAAGAGGAACCTTTGCTTTTGAAGGCCTTTGAGAAACGGAAGCGTTTTACACCGAGGGTGGCGTGTTACAGCTGATTTGGATGATTTTGCGCCGCACACGGGCGCGTGTACGTAACATTATTTTCTGGCTCGACATCGATGCGTCCCCTGCGTTCCCCACTGGCTGCTGAGTGACCGTTTTAGGTTCGCTTGGTAGGAAATATCGAATCCTATATTGGGGGACACAAGCGTCTAGCCGTGTGCACATAAATTTTTACCAGCAGGCGAGGAGAGCACACAAAATGCACAAAAAACCAATCATTTCGTTACTGCTTGGTCTTTCACTGTTCTGTTTTCAACAGCTCCTGGGTGCTTTCTTTCAGGTGCGGCAAGAGGAACCTTTGCTTTTGAAGGCCTTTGAGAAACGGAAGCGTTTTACACCGAGGGTGGCGTGTTACAGCTGATTTGGATGATTTTGCGCCGCACACGGGCGCGTGTACGTAACATTATTTTCTGGCTCGACATCGATGCGTCCCCTGCGTTCCCCACTGGCTGCTGAGTGACCGTTTTAGGTTCGCTTGGTAGGAAATATCGAATCCTATATTGGGGGACACAAGCGTCCAGCCGTGTGCACATAAATTTTTACCAGCAGGCGAGGAGAGCACACAAAATGCACAAAAAACCAATCATTTCGTTACTGCTTGGTCTTTCACTGTTCTGTTTTCAACAGCTCCTGGGTGCTTTCTTTCAGGTGCGGCAAGAGGAACCTTTGCTTTTGAAGGCCTTTGAGAAACGGAAGCGTTTTACACCGAGGGTGGCGTGTTACAGCTGATTTGGATGATTTTGCGCCGCACACGGGCGCGTGTACGTAACATTATTTTCTGGCTCGACATCGATGCGTCCCCTGCGTTCCCCACTGGCTGCTGAGTGACCGTTTTAGGTTCGCTTGGTAGGAAATATCGCATCCTATATTGGGGGACACAAGCGTCCAGCCGTGTGCACATACATTTTTACCAGCAGGCGAGGAGAGCACACAAAATGCACAAAAAACCAATCATTTCGTTACTGCTTGGTCTTTCACTGTTCTGTTTTCAACAGCTCCTGGGTGCTTTCTTCCAGGCGCGGAAAGGGGAACCTTTGCTTTTGAAGGCCTTTGAGAAACGGAAGCGTTTTACACCGAGGGTGGCGTGTTACAGCTGATTTGGATGAATTTGCGCCGCACACGGGCGCGTGTACGTAACATTATTTTCTGGCTCGACATCGATGCGTCCCCTGCGTTCCCCACTGGCTGCTGAGTGACCGTTTTAGGTTCGCTTGGTAGGAAATATCGAATCCTATATTGGGGGACACAAGCGTCCAGCCGTGTGCACATACATTTTTACCAGCAGGCGAGGAGAGCACACAAAATGCACAAAAAACCAATCATTTCGTTACTGCTTGGTCTTTCACTGTTCTGTTTTCAACAGCTCCTGGGTGCCTTCTTCCTGGTGCGGCAAGAGGAACCTTTGCTTTTGAAGGCATTTGAGAAACGGAAGCGTTTTACACCGAGGGTGGCGTGTTACAGCTGATTTGGATGAATTTGCGCCGCACACGGGCGCGTGTACGTAACATTATTTTCTGGCTCGACATCGATGCGTCCCCTGCGTTCCCCACTGGCTGCTGAGTGACCGTTTTAGGTTCGCTTGGTAGGAAATATCGCATCCTATATTGGGGGACACAAGCGTCCAGCCGTGTGCACATACATTTTTACCAGCAGGCGAGGAGAGCACACAAAATGCACAAAAAACCAATCATTTCGTTACTGCTTGGTCTTTCACTGTTCTGTTTTCAACAGCTCCTGGGTGCTTTCTTCCAGGCGCGGAAAGGGGAACCTTTGCTTTTGAAGGCCTTTGAGAAACGGAAGCGTTTTACACCGAGGGTGGCGTGTTACAGCTGATTTGGATGAATTTGCGCCGCACACGGGCGCGTGTACGTAACATTATTTTCTGGCTCGACATCGATGCGTCCCCTGCGTTCCCCACTGGCTGCTGAGTGACCGTTTTAGGTTCGCTTGGTAGGAAATATCGAATCCTATATTGGGGGACACAAGCGTCCAGCCGTGTGCACATAAATTTTTACCAGCAGGCGAGGAGAGCACACAAAATGCACAAAAAACCAATCATTTCGTTACTGCTTGGTCTTTCACTGTTCTGTTTTCAACAGCTCCTGGGTGCCTTCTTCCTGGTGCGGCAAGAGGAACCTTTGCTTTTGAAAGCCTTTGAGAAACGGAAGCGTTTTACACCGAGGGTGGCGTGTTACAGCTGATTTGGATGACTTTGCGCCGCACACGGGCGCCTGTACGTAACATTATTTTCTGGCTCGACATCGATGCGTCCCCTGCGTTTCCCACTGGCTGCTGAGTGACCGTTTTAGGTTCCCTTGGTAGGAAATATCGAATCCTATATTGGGGGACACGAGCGTCCAGCCGTGTGCACATAAATTTTTACCAGCAGGCGAGGAGAGCACACAAAATGCACAAAAAACCAATCATTTCGTTACTGCTTGGTCTTTCACTGTTCTGTTTTCAACAGCTCCTGGGTGCCTTCTTCCTGGTGCGGCAAGAGGAACCTTTGCTTTTGAAGGCCTTTGAGAAACGGAAGCGTTTTACACCGAGGGTGGCGTGTTATAGCTGATTTGGATGACTTTGCGCCGCACACGGGCGCGTGTACGTAACATTATTTTCTGGCTCGACATCGATGCGTCCCCTGCGTTCCCCACTGGCTGCTGAGTGACCGTTTTAGGTTCGCTTGGTAGGAAATATCGCATCCTATATTGGGGGACACAAGCGTCCAGCCGTGTGCACATACATTTTTACCAGCAGGCGAGGAGAGCACACAAAATGCACAAAAAACCAATCATTTCGTTACTGCTTGGTCTTTCACTGTTCTGTTTTCAACAGCTCCTGGGTGCCTTCTTCCTGGTGCGGCAAGAGGAACCTTTGCTTTGGAAGGCCTTTGAGAAACGGAAGCGTTTTACACCGAGGGTGGCGTGTTACAGCTGATTTGGATGATTTTGCGCCGCACACGGGCGCGTGTACGTAACATTATTTTCTGGCTCGACATCGATGCGTCCCCTGCGTTCCCCACTGGCTGCTGAGTGACCGTTTTAGGTTCGCTTGGTAGGAAATATCGAATCCTATATTGGGGGACACAAGCGTCCAGCCGTGTGCACATAAATTTTTACCAGCAGGCGAGGAGAGCACACAAAATGCACAAAAAACCAATCATTTCGTTACTGCTTGGTCTTTCACTGTTCTGTTTTCAACAGCTCCTGGGTGCTTTCTTTCAGGTGCGGCAAGGGGAACCTTTGCTTTTGAAGGCCTTTGAGAAACGGAAGCGTTTTACACCGAGGGTGGCGTGTTACAGCTGATTTGGATGATTTTGCGCCGCACACGGGCGCGTGTACGTAACATTATTTTCTGGCTCGACATCGATGCGTCCCCTGCGTTCCCCACTGGCTGCTGAGTGACCGTTTTAGGTTCGCTTGGTAGGAAATATCGAATCCTATATTGGGGGACACAAGCGTCCAGCCGTGTGCACATAAATTTTTACCAGCAGGCGAGGAGAGCACACAAAATGCACAAAAAACCAATCATTTCGTTACTGCTTGGTCTTTCACTGTTCTGTTTTCAACAGCTCCTGGGTGCTTTCTTTCAGGTGCGGCAAGAGGAACCTTTGCTTTTGAAGGCCTTTGAGAAACGGAAGCGTTTTACACCGAGGGTGGCGTGTTACAGCTGATTTGGATGATTTTGCGCCGCACACGGGCGCGTGTACGTAACATTATTTTCTGGCTCGACATCGATGCGTCCCCTGCGTTCCCCACTGGCTGCTGAGTGACCGTTTTAGGTTCGCTTGGTAGGAAATATCGAATCCTATATTGGGGGACACAAGCGTCCAGCCGTGTGCACATAAATTTTTACCAGCAGGCGAGGAGAGCACACAAAATGCACAAAAAACCAATCATTTCGTTACTGCTTGGTCTTTCACTGTTCTGTTTTCAACAGCTCCTGGGTGCTTTCTTTCAGGTGCGGCAAGAGGAACCTTTGCTTTTGAAGGCCTTTGAGAAACGGAAGCGTTTTACACCGAGGGTGGCGTGTTACAGCTGATTTGGATGATTTTGCGCCGCACACGGGCGCGTGTACGTAACATTATTTTCTGGCTCGACATCGATGCGTCCCCTGCGTTCCCCACTGGCTGCTGAGTGACCGTTTTAGGTTCGCTTGGTAGGAAATATCGAATCCTATATTGGGGGACACAAGCGTCTAGCCGTGTGCACATAAATTTTTACCAGCAGGCGAGGAGAGCACACAAAATGCACAAAAAACCAATCATTTCGTTACTGCTTGGTCTTTCACTGTTCTGTTTTCAACAGCTCCTGGGTGCTTTCTTTCAGGAGCGGCAAGAGGAACCTTTGCTTTTGAAGGCCTTTGAGAAACGGAAGCGTTTTACACCGAGGGTGGCGTGTTACAGCTGATTTGGATGATTTTGCGCCGCACACGGGCGCGTGTACGTAACATTATTTTCTGGCTCGACATCGATGCGTCCCCTGCGTTCCCCACTGGCTGCTGAGTGACCGTTTTAGGTTCGCTTGGTAGGAAATATCGAATCCTATATTGGGGGACACAAGCGTCCAGCCGTGTGCACATAAATTTTTACCAGCAGGCGAGGAGAGCACACAAAATGCACAAAAAACCAATCATTTCGTTACTGCTTGGTCTTTCACTGTTCTGTTTTCAACAGCTCCTGGGTGCTTTCTTTCAGGTGCGGCAAGAGGAACCTTTGCTTTTGAAGGCCTTTGAGAAACGGAAGCGTTTTACACCGAGGGTGGCGTGTTACAGCTGATTTGGATGATTTTGCGCCGCACACGGGCGCGTGTACGTAACATTATTTTCTGGCTCGACATCGATGCGTCCCCTGCGTTCCCCACTGGCTGCTGAGTGACCGTTTTAGGTTCGCTTGGTAGGAAATATCGAATCCTATATTGGGGGACACAAGCGTCCAGCCGTGTGCACATAAATTTTTACCAGCAGGCGAGGAGAGCACACAAAATGCACAAAAAACCAATCATTTCGTTACTGCTTGGTCTTTCACTGTTCTGTTTTCAACAGCTCCTGGGTGCCTTCTTCCTGGTGCGGCAAGAGGAACCTTGGCTTTTGAAGGCATTTGAGAAACGGAAGCGTTTTACACCGAGGGTGGCGTGTTACAGCTGATTTGGATGAATTTGCGCCGCACACGGGCGCGTGTACGTAACATTATTTTCTGGCTCGACATCGATGCGTCCCCTGCGTTCCCCACTGGCTGCTGAGTGACCGTTTTAGGTTCGCTTGGTAGGAAATATCGCATCCTATATTGGGGGACACAAGCGTCCAGCCGTGTGCACATACATTTTTACCAGCAGGCGAGGAGAGCACACAAAATGCACAAAAAACCAATCATTTCGTTACTGCTTGGTCTTTCACTGTTCTGTTTTCAACAGCTCCTGGGTGCTTTCTTCCAGGCGCGGAAAGGGGAACCTTTGCTTTTGAAGGCCTTTGAGAAACGGAAGCGTTTTACACCGAGGGTGGCGTGTTACAGCTGATTTGGATGAATTTGCGCCGCACACGGGCGCGTGTACGTAACATTATTTTCTGGCTCGACATCGATGCGTCCCCTGCGTTCCCCACTGGCTGCTGAGTGACCGTTTTAGGTTCGCTTGGTAGGAAATATCGAATCCTATATTGGGGGACACAAGCGTCCAGCCGTGTGCACATAAATTTTTACCAGCAGGCGAGGAGAGCACACAAAATGCACAAAAAACCAATCATTTCGTTACTGCTTGGTCTTTCACTGTTCTGTTTTCAACAGCTCCTGGGTGCCTTCTTCCTGGTGCGGCAAGAGGAACCTTTGCTTTTGAAAGCCTTTGAGAAACGGAAGCGTTTTACACCGAGGGTGGCGTGTTACAGCTGATTTGGATGACTTTGCGCCGCACACGGGCGCCTGTACGTAACATTATTTTCTGGCTCGACATCGATGCGTCCCCTGCGTTTCCCACTCAATGCTGAGTGACCGTTTTAGGTTCCCTTGGTAGGAAATATCGAATCCTATATTGGGGGACACGAGCGTCCAGCCGTGTGCACATAAATTTTTACCAGCAGGCGAGGAGAGCACACAAAATGCACAAAAAACCAATCATTTCGTTACTGCTTGGTCTTTCACTGTTCTGTTTTCAACAGCTCCTGGGTGCCTTCTTCCTGGTGCGGCAAGAGGAACCTTTGCTTTTGAAGGCATTTGAGAAACGGAAGCGTTTTACACCGAGGGTGGCGTGTTACAGCTGATTTGGATGATTTTGCGCCGCACACGGGCGCGTGTACGTAACATTATTTTCTGGCTCGACATCGATGCGCCCCTGCGTTCCCCACTGGCTGCTGAGTGACCGTTTTAGGTTCGTTTGGTAGGAAATATCGAATCCTATATTGGGGGACACAAGCGTCCAGCCGTGTGCACATAAATTTTTACCAGCAGGCGAGGAGAGCACACAAAATGCACAAAAAACCAATCATTTCGTTACTGCTTGGTCTTTCACTGTTCTGTTTTCAACAGCTCCTGGGTGCTTTCTTCCAGGCGCGGAAAGGGGAACCTTTGCTTTTGAAGGCCTTTGAGAAACGGAAGCGTTTTACACCGAGGGTGGCGTGTTACAGCTGATTTGGATGATTTTGCGCCGCACACGGGCGCGTGTACGTAACATTATTTTCTGGCTCGACATCGATGCGTCCCCTGCGTTCCCCACTGGCTGCTGAGTGACCGTTTTAGGTTCGCTTGGTAGGAAATATCGAATCCTATATTGGGGGACACAAGCGTCCAGCCGTGTGCACATAAATTTTTACCAGCAGGCGAGGAGAGCACACAAAATGCACAAAAAACCAATCATTTCGTTACTGCTTGGTCTTTCACTGTTCTGTTTTCAACAGCTCCTGGGTGCTTTCTTCCAGGTGCGACAAGAGGAACCTTTGCTTTTGAAGGCCTTTGAGAAACGGAAGCGTTTTACAGCGAGGGTGGCGCGTTACAGCTGATTTGGATGATTTTGCGCCGCACACGGGCGCGTGTACGTAACATTAATTTCTGGCTCGATATCGATGCGTCCCCTGCGTTCCCCACTGGCTGCTGAGTGACCGTTTTAGGTTCCCTTGGTAGGAAAAATCGCATCCTATATTGGAAGACACAAGCGTCCAGCCGTGTGCACATAAATTTTTACCAGCAGGCGAGGAGAGCACACAAAATGCACAAAAAACCAATCATTTCGTTACTGCTTGGTCTTTCACTGTTCTGTTTTCAACAGCTCCTGGGTGCTTTCTTCCAGGTGCGACAAGAGAAACCTTTGCTTTGTCGGCAGCACGACAGCTCACCAGACCACTATAGGTGGCCGGCAGCATGACTGCTCACCAGGCCACTATAGGTGACCGGCAGCACGACAGCTCACCAGGCCACTATGGGTGGCCGGCAGCACGACAGCTCACCAGGCAACTATAGGTGGCCGGCAGCACGACAGCTCACCAGGCCACTATAGGTGGCCGGCAGCACGACAGCTCACCAGGCCACTATGGGTGGCCGGCAGCACGACAACTCACCAGGCCACTATGGGTGGCCGGCAGCACGACAGCTCACCAGGCCACTATAGGTGACCGGCAGCACGACAGCTCACCAGGCCACTATAGGTGGCCGGCAGCACGACAGCTCACCAGGACACTATAGGTGGCCATCTGCACGACAGCTCACCAGGCCACTATATGTGGCGGGCCGCACGACAGCTCACCAGGCCACTATAGGTGGCGGGCAGCACGACAGCTCACCAGGCCACTATAGGTGGCGGGCAGCACGACAGCTCACCAGGACACTATGGGTAGCCGGCAGCACGACAGCTCACCAGGCCAACATAGGTGGCCGGCAGCACGACAGCTCACCAGGTCACTATAGGTGGCCGGCAACACGACAGCTCACCAGGCCACTATAGGTGGCCGGCAGCACGACAGCACGACAGCTTACCAGGCCACTATAGGTGGCCGGCAGCACGACAGCTCACCAGGCCACTATAGGTGGCCGGCAGCACGACAGCTCACCAGGCCACTATAGGTGGCCGGCAGCACGGCAGCACGACAGCTAACCAGGCCACTATAGGTGGCCGGCAGCACGACAACTCATCAGGATACTATAGGTGGCCGGCAGCACGACAGCTCACCAGGACACTATGGGTGGCCGGCAGCACGACTGCTCACCAGGCCAATATAGGTGGCCGGCAGCACGACAGCTCACCAGGTCACTATAGGTGGCCGGCAGCACGACAACTCACCAGGTCACTATAGGTGGCCGGCAGCACGACAGCACGACAGCTTACCAGGCCACTATAATTGGCTGGCAGCACGACAGCTCACCAGGCCACTATAGGTGGCCGGCAGCACGACAGCTCACCAGCACGACAGCTAACCAGGCCACTATAGGTGGCCGGTAGCACTACAGCTCACCAGGCCACTATAGGTGGCCGGCAGCACGACTGCTCACCAGGCCACTATAGGTGGCCGGCAGCACGACAGCACGACAGCCCACCAGGCCACTATAAGTGGCCGGCAGCACGACAGCACGACAGCTCCCCAGGCCACTATAGGTGGCGGGCAGCACGACAGCTCACCAGGCCACTATAGGTGGCCGGCAGCACGACAGCTCGCCAGGCCACTATAGGTGGCCGGCAGCACGACAGCTCACCAGGCCACTATATTTGGCCGGCAGCACGACAGCTCACCAGGCCACTATAGGTGGCGGGCAACACGACAGCTCACCAGGACACTATGGGTGGCCGGCAGCACGACAGCTCACCAGGCTAACATAGGTGGCCGGCAGCACGACAGCTCACCAGGCCATTATAGGTGGCCGGCAGTACGACAGCTCACCAGGCCACTATGGGTGGCCGGCAGCACGACAGCTCACCAGGCCACTATAGGTGGCCGGCAGCACGACAGCTCGCCAGGCCACTATAGGTGGCCGGCAGCACGACAGCTCACCAGGCCACTATATTTGGCCGGCAGCACGACAGCTCACCAGGCCACTATAGGCGGCGGGCAACACGACAGCTCACCAGGACACCATGGGTGGCCGGCAGCACGACAGCTCACCAGGCCAACATAGGTGGCCGGCAGCACTACAGCTCACCAGGCCACTATAGGTGGCCGGCAGTACGACAGCTCACCAGGCCACTATAGGTGGCCGGCAGCACGACAGCTCACCAGGCCACTATAGGTCGCGGGCAGCACGATAGCACGACAGCTCACCGGGCCACTATAGGTGGCCGGCTGCACGACAGCTCACCGGGCCACTATAGCTGGCCGGCAGCACGACAGCTCACCAGGCCACTACAGGTGCGGGCAGCACGACAGCCCACCAAGACACTATGGGTGGCCGGCAGCATGACAGCTCACCAGGCCACTATAAGTGGCCGGCAGCACGACAGCTCACCAGGCCACTATAGGTGGCCGGCAGCACGACAGCTTACCAGGCCACTATAGGTGGCCGGCAGCACGACAGCTCACCAGGCCACTATAGGTGGCCGGCAGCACGACAGCTTACCAGGCCACTATAGGTGGCCGGCAGCACGACAGCTTACCAGGCCACTATAGGTGGCCGGCAGCACGACAGCTCACCAGGCCACTACAGGTGGCGGGCAGCACGACAGCTCACCAGTCCACTACAGGCGGCCGGCAGCACGACAGCTTACCAGGCCACTATAGGTGGCCGGCAGCACGACAGCTCACCAGGCCACTATAGGTGGCCGGCAGCACGACAGCTTACCAGGCAACTATAGGTGACCGGCAGCACGACAGCTCGCCAGGCCACTATAGGTGGCCGGCAGCACGACAGCTTACCAGGCCACTATAGGTGGCTGGCAGCACGACAGCTCACCAGGCCACTATAGGTGGCTTGCAGCACGACAGCTATATAGGTGGCCGGCAGCACGACAGCTCACCAGGCCACTATAGGTGGCCGGCAGCACGGCAGTTCACCAGGCCACTATAGGTGGCCGGCAGCACGACAGCACGACAGCTCACCAAGCCACTATAGGTGGCCGGCTGCACGACAGCTCACCAGGCCACTATATGTGGCGGGCAGCACGACAGCTCACCAGACCACGATAGGTGGCGGGCAGCACGACAGCTCACCAGGACACTATAGGTGGCCGGCAGCACGACAGCTCACCAGGCCACTATAGGTGGCGGGCAGCACTACAGCTCACCAGGACACTATGGGTGGCCGGCAGCACGACAGCTCACCAGGTCAATATAGGTGGCCGACAGCACGACAGCTCACCAGGTTACTATAGGTGGCCGGCAGCACGACAGCTTACCAGGCCACTATAGGTGGCTGGCAGCACGACAGCTCACCAGGCCACTATAGGTGGCTTGCAGCACGACAGCTATATAGGTGGCCGGCAGCACGACAGCTCACCAGGCCACTATAGGTGGCCGGCAGCACGGCAGTTCACCAGGCCACTATAGGTGGCTGGCAGCACGACAGCACGACAGCTCACCAAGCCACTATAGGTGGCCGGCTGCACGACAGCTCACCAGGCCACTATATGTGGCGGGCAGCACGACAGCTCACCAGACAACGATAGGTGGCGGGCAGCACGACAGCTCACCAGGCCACTATAGGTGGCCGGCAGCACGACAGCTCACCAGGCCACTATAGGTGGCGGGCAGCACTACAGCTCACCAGGACACTATGGGTGGCCGGCAGCACGACAGCTCACCAGGTCAATATAGGTGGCCGACAGCACGACAGCTCACCAGGTTACTATAGGTGGCCGGCAGCACGACAGCTTACCAGGCCACTATAGGTGGCTGGCAGCACGACAGCTCACCAGGCCACTATAGGTGGCTTGCAGCACGACAGCTATATAGGTGGCCGGCAGCACGACAGCTCACCAGGCCACTATAGGTGGCCGGCAGCACGGCAGTTCACCAGGCCACTATAGGTGGCTGGCAGCACGACAGCACGACAGCTCACCAAGCCACTATAGGTGGCCGGCTGCACGACAGCTCACCAGGCCACTACATGTGGCGGGCAGCACGACAGCTCACCAGACAACGATAGGTGGCGGGCAGCACGACAGCTCACCAGGCCATTATAGGTGGCCGGCAGCACGACAGCTCACCAGGCCACTATAGGTGGCGGGCAGCACTACAGCTCACCAGGACACTATGGGTGGCCGGCAGCACGACAGCTCACCAGGCCAATATAGGTGGCCGACAGCACGACAGCTCACCAGGTTACTATAGGTGGCCGGCAGCACGCCAGCTCACCAGGCCACTATAGGTGGCCGGCAGCACGACAGCTCGCCAGGCCACTATAGGTGGCCGGCAGCACGACAGCTCACCAGGCCACTATATTTGGCCGGCAGCACGACAGCTCACCAGGCCACTATATGTGGCGGGCAGCACGACAGCTCACCAGACCACGATAGGTGGCGGGCAGCACGACAGCTCGCCAGGCCACTATAGTTGGCCATCAGCACGACAGAACACCAGGCCACTATAGGTGGCCGGCAGCACGACAGCTCACCAGGCCACTATAGGTGGCCGGCAGCACGACAGCTTACCAGGCCACTATAGGTGGCCGGCAGCACGACAGCTTACCAGGCCACTATAGGTGGCCGGCAGCACGACAGCTTACCAGGCCACTATAGGTGGCTGGCAGCACGGCCACGACTATAGGTGGCCGGCAGCACGACAGCTCACCAGGACACTATAGGTGGCCGGCTGCACGACAGCTCACCAGGCCACTATATGTGGCGAGCTGCACGACAGCTCACCAGGCCACTATAGGTGGCGGGCAGCACGACAGCTCACCGGGCCACTATAGGTAGCCGGCAGCACGACAGCTCACCAGGTCACTATAGGTGGCCGGCAGCACGACAGCTCACCAGGTCACTATAGGTGGCCGGCAGCACGACATCTCACCAGGCCACTATAGGTGGCCGGCAGCACGACAGCACGACAGCTTACCAGGCCACTATAGGTGGCCGGCAGCACGACAGCTCACCAGGCCACTATAGGTGGCCGGCAGTACGACAGCTCATCAGGATACTATAGGTGGCCGGCAGCACGACAGCTCATCAGGATACTATAGGTGGCCGGCAGCACGACCGCTCACCAGGCCACTATAGGTGGCCGGCAGCACGACAGCTCACCAGGCCACTATAGGTGGCCGGCAGCACGACAGCTCACCAGGCCACTATAGGTCGCCGACAGCACGACAGCTCGCCAGGCCACTATAGGTGGCCGGCAGGACGACAGCTCGCCAGGCCACTATAGGTGGCCAGCAGCACGACAGCTCACCAGGCCACTATAGGTGGCCGGCAGCACGACTGCTCACCAGGCCACTATAGGTGGCCGGCAGCCCGACAGCTCACCAGGCCACTATAGGTGGTCGGCAGCACGACAGCTCACCAGGCCACTATAGGTGGCCGGCAGCACGACAGCTCGCCAGGCCACTATAGGTGGCTGGCAGCACGACAGCTCACCAGGCCACCATGGGTAGCCGGCAGCACGACAGCTCACCAGGCCACTATAGGTGGCCGGCAGCACGACAGCTCACCAGGACACTATAGGTGGCCGGTAGCACGACAGCTCACCAGGCCACTATAGGTGGCCGGTAGCACTACAGCTCACCAGGCCACTATAGGTGGCCGGCAGCACGACTGCTCACCAGGCCACTATAGGTGGCCGGCAGCACGACAGCCCACCAGGCCACTATAAGTGGCCGGCAGCACGACAGCACGACAGCTCCCCAGGCCACTATAGGTGGCGGGCAGC
The DNA here is from genome assembly GCA_951905685.1 of Eumerus sabulonum. Lineage (NCBI taxonomy): Eukaryota > Metazoa > Arthropoda > Insecta > Diptera > Syrphidae > Eumerus > Eumerus sabulonum. The sequence goes on from CATOVK010000001.1 coordinate 846,716, forward strand.
ACGACAGCTCACCAGGCCACTATAGGTGGCCGGCAGCACGACAGCTCGCCAGGCCACTATAGGTGGCCGGCAGCACGACAGCTCACCAGGCCACTATATTTGGCCGGCAGCACGACAGCTCACCAGGCCACTTTAGGTGGCGGGCAGCACGACAGCTCACCAGGTTAGTATAGGTGGCCGGCAGCACGACAGCTCACCAGGCCACTATAGGTGGCCGGCAGCACGACAGCACGACAGCACGACAGCTTACCAGGCCACTATAGGTGGCCGGCAGCACGACAGCTCAACAGGCCACTATAGGTGGCCGGCAGCACGACAGCTCACCAGGCCACTATAGGTGGCCGGCCTCAGGACAGCTCACCAAGCCACTATAGGTGGCCGGCAGCACGACAGCTCACCAGGCCACTATAGGTGGCCGGCAGCACGACAGCTCACCAGGCCACTATAGGTGGCCGGCAGCACGACAGCTCACCAGGCCACTATAGGTGGCCGGCAGCACGACAGCTCACCAGGCCACTATAGGTGGCCGGCAGCACGACAGCTCACCAGGTCACTATGGGTGGCCGGCAGCACGACAGCTCGCCAGGCCACTATAGTTGGCCATCAGCACGACAGCACACCAGGCCACTATAGGTGGCCGGCAGCACGACAGCTTACCAGGCCACTATAGGTGGCCGGCAGCACGACAGCTTACCAGGCCACTATGGGTGGCTGGCAGCACGGCCACGACTATAGGTGGCCGGCAGCACGACAGCTCACCAGGACACCATAGGTGGCCGGCTGCACGACAGCTCACCAGGCCACTATATGTGGCGGGCTGCACGACAGCTCACCAGGCCACTATAGGTGGCCGGCAGCACTACAGCTCACCAGGTCACTATAGGTGGCCGGCAGCACGACAGCTCACCAGGTCACTATAGGTGGCCGGCAGCACGACATCTCACCAGGCCACTATAGGTGGCCGGCAGCACGACAGCACGACAGCTTACCAGGCCACTATAGGTGGCCGGCAGCACGACAGCTCACCAGGCCACTATAGGTGGCCGGCAGTACGACAGCTCATCAGGATACTATAGGTGGCCGGCAGCACGACAGCTCATCAGGATACTATAGGTGGCCGGCAGCACGACCGCTCACCAGGCCACTATAGGTGGCCGGCAGCACGACAGCTCACCAGGCCACTATAGGTGGCCGGCAGCACGACAGCTCACCAGGCCACAATAGGTCGCCGGCAGCACGACAGCTCGCCAGGCCACTATAGGTGGCCGGCAGGACGACAGCTCGCCAGGCCACTATAGGTGGCCGGCAGTACGACAGCTCATCAGGATACTATAGGTGGCCGGCAGCACGACAGGTCATCAGGATACTATAGGTGGCCGGCAGCACGACCGCTCACCAGGCCACTATAGGTGGCCGGCAGCGCGACAGCTTACCAGGCCACTATAGGTGGCCGGCAGCACAACAGCTTACCAGGCCACTATAGGTGGCCGGCAGCACGGCAGCTTACCAGGCCACTATAGGTGGCTGGCAGCACGACAGCTGACCAGGCCACTATAGGTGGCTTGCAGCACGACAGCTATATAGGTGGCCGGCAGCACGACAGCTTACCAGGCCACTATAGGTGGCCGGCAGCACGACTGCTCACCAGGCCACTATAGGTGGCCGGCAGCCCGACAGCTCACCAGGCCACTATAGGTGGTCGGCAGCACGACAGCTCACCAGGCCAATATAGGTGGCCGGCAGCACGACAGCTCACCAGGTCACTATAGGTGGCCGGCAGCACGACAGCTCACCAGGCCACTATAGGTGGCCGGCAGCCCGACAGCCCACCAGGCCACTGTAGGTGGTCGGCAGCACGACAGCTCACCAGGCCACTATAGGTGGCGGGCAGCACGACAGCTCACCAGGACACTACGGGTGGCTGGCAGCACGACGGCTCACCAGGCCACTATATGTGGCGGGCAGCACGACAGCTCACCAGGCCACTATTGGTGGCGCGCAACTCGACAGCGCACCAGACCACTATAGGTGGCCGGCAGCACGACAGCTCACCGGGCCACTATAGGTGGCGGGCAGCACGACAGCTCACCAGGCCACTATAGGTGGCGGGCAGCACGACAGCTCACCGGGCCACTATAGGTGGCGGGCAGCACGACAGCTCACCAGGCCACTATAGGTGGCCGGCAGCACGACAGCTCACCAGGCCACTATAGGCGGCCGGCAGCACGACAGCTCACCAGGCCACTATAGGTGGCCGGCAACACGACAGCTCATCAGGATACTATAGGTGGCCGGCAGCACGACAGCTCACCAGGCCACTATAGGTGGCCGGCAGCACGACAGCTCGCCAGGCCACTATAGGTGGCCGGCAGCACGACAGCTCATCAGGATACTATAGGTGGCCGGCAGCACGACAGCTCACCAGGCCACTATAGGTGGCCGGCAGCACGACAGCTCACCAGGATACTATAGGTGATCGGCAGCACGACAGCTCGCCAGGCCACTATAGGTGGCCGGCAGCACGACAGCTCACCAGGCCACTATAGGTGGCCGGCAACACGACAGCTCGCCAGGCCACCATAGGTGGCCGGCAGCACGACAGCTCATCAGGATACTGTAGGTGGCCGGCAGCACGACAGCTCACCAGGCCACTATAGGTGGCCGGCAGCACGACAGCTCGCCAGGCCACTATAGGTGGGCGGCAGCACGACAGCTCATCAGGATACTGTAGGTGGCCGGCAGCACGACAGCTCACCAGGCCACTATAGGTGGCCGGCAGCACGACAGCTCACCAGGATACTATAGGTGATCGGCAGCACGACAGCTCACCAGGCCACTATAAGTGGCCGGCAGCACGACAGCTCGCCAGGCCACTATAGGTGGCCGGCAGCACGACAGCTCATCAGGCCACTATGAGTGGCCGGCAGCACGACAGCTCACCAGGCCACTATAGGTGGCCGGCAGCACGACAGCTCACCAGGCCACTATAGGTGGCCGGCAGCACGACAGGGCACCAGGCCACCATAGGTGGCCGGCAACGCGACAGCTCACCAGGCCACTAAAGATGACCGGCAGCATGACCGCCCACCAGGCCACTATAGGTGGCCGGCAGCACGACCGCTCAACAGGCCACTATAGGTGGCCGGCAGCACGACAGCTCACCAGGCCACTATAGGTGGTCGACAGCACGACAGCTCACCAGGCCACTATAGGTGGCCGGCAGCACGACCGCTCACCAGGCCACTATAGTTGGCCGGCAGCACGACAACGCACCAGGCCACTATAGGTGGCCGGCAGCGTGACAGCTCACCAGGCCACTATAGGTGACCGGCAGCATGACCGCTCACCAGGCCACTATAGGTGGCCGGCAGCACGACAGCTCACCAGGCCACTATGGGTGGCCGGCAACACGACAGCTCACCGGGCCACTATAGGCAGCTGTCGTGCAGCCGGCCACCTATAGTGGCCTGGTGAACTTCGTGCTGCCGGCCACCTATTGTGGCCTGGTGAGCTGTCGTTCTGCCGGCCACCTATAATGGCCTGGTGAGCTGCGCAGCTGCCGGCCACCTATAGTGGCCTGGTGAGCTGTCGTGTTGCCGGCCACCTATAGTGTCCTGGTGAGCTATCGTGCTGCCGGCCACCCATAGTGTCATGGTGAGCTGTCGGGCTGCCGGCCACCAATAGTTGCCTGGTGACCTATCGTGCTGCCGGCCACCTATAGTGGCCCGGTGAACTTCGTGCTGCCGGCCATCTATTGTGGCCTGGTGAGCTGTCGTGCTCCCGGCCACCTATGGTGGCCTGGTGAGCTGTCGTGCTGCCGGCCACCTATATCGGCCTGGTGAGCTGTCGTGCTGCCGGCCAATTATAGTGGCCTGGCGACCTGTCGTGCTGCCGGCCACCTATGGTGGCCTGGTGAACAGTCGTGCTGCCGGCCACCTGTAGTGGCCTGGTGAGCAGTCGTGCTGCCGCCAACCTATAGTGGCCTGGTGAGCAGTCGTGCTGCCGGCAACCTATAGTGGCCTGGTGAGCAGTCGTGCTGCCGGCCACCTATAGTGGCCTGGTGAGCAGTCCTGCTGCCGGTCACCTATAGTGGCCTGGTGAGCTGTCGTGCTGCCGGCCACCTATATTGGCCCGGTGAACTTCGTGCTGCCGGCCACCTATTGTGGCCTGGTGAGCTGTCGTTCTGCCGGCCACCTATAATGGCCTGGTGAGCTGCGCAGCTGCCGGCCACCTATAGTGGCCTGGTGAGCTGTCGTGCTGCCGGCCACCTATAGTGTCCTGGTGAGCTATCGTGCTGCCGGCCACCCATAGTGTCCTGGTGAGCTGTCGGGCTGCCGGCCACCAATAGTTGCCTGGTGACCTATCGTGCTGCCGGCCACCTATAGTGGCCCGGTGAACTTCGTGCTGCCGGCCACCTATTGTGGCCTGGTGAGCTGTCGTGCTCCCGGCCACCTATTGTGGCCTGGTGAGCTGTCGTGCTGCCGGCCACCTATAGTGGCCTGGTGAGCTGTCGTGCTGCCGGCCAATTATAGTGGCCTGGCGACCTGTCGTGCTGCCGGCCACCTATGGTGGCCTGGTGAACAGTCGTGCTGCCGGCCACCTGTAGTGGCCTGGTGAGCAGTCGTGCTGCCGGCAACCTATAGTGGCCTGGTGAGCAGTCGTGCTGCCGGCAACCTATAGTGGCCTGGTGAGCAGTCGTGCTGCCGGCCACCTATAGTGGCCTGATGAGCAGTCGTGCTGCCGGTCACCTATAGTGGCCTGGTGGGCTGTCGTGCTGTAGTGCTGCCGGCCACCCATAGTGGCCTGGTGAACTTTGTGCTGCCAGCCACCGATAGTGGCCTGGTGAGCTGTTGTGCTGCCGGCCACCTATAGTGGCCTGGTGAGCTGTCGTGCTGCCGGCCACCCATAGTGTCCTGGTGAGCTGGCGTGCTGCCCGCCACCTATAGTGGCCTGGTGAGCAGTCGTGCTGCCGGCCACTTATAGTGGCCTGGTGAGCTGTCCTGCTGCCGGCCACTTATAGTGGCCTGGTGAGCTGTCGTGCTGCCGGCAACCTATAGTGGCCTGTGGAGCGGACGTACTGCCGGGCACCTAAAGTGGCCTGGTGAGCGGTCATGCTGCCGGCCACCTATAGTGGCCTGGTAAGCTGTCGTGCTGTCGTGCTGCCGGCCACCTATAGTGGCCTGGTGAGCTGTCGTTCTGCCGGCCACCCGTAGTGTCCTGGTGAGTTGTCGTGCTGCCGGCCACCTATAGTGGCCTGGTGAGCTGTCGTGCTGCCAGCCACCCATAGTGGCCTGGTGAGCTGTCGTGCTGCCGGCCACCTATAGTGGCCTGGTGAGCTGTCGTGCTGCCGACCACCTATAGTGGCCTGGTGAGCTGTCGTGCTGCGCGCCACCTATAGTGGCCCGGTGAACTTCGTGCTGCCGGCCACCTATAGTGGCCTGGTGAGCTGTCGTGCAGCCGGCCACCTATGGTGGCCTGGTGAGCTGTGGTCCTGCCGGCCAATTATAGTGGCCTGGCGACCTGTCGTACTGCCGGCCACCTATAGTGCCCTGGTGAGCAGTCGTGCTGCCGGCCACCTATAGTGGCCTGGTCAGCTGTCGTGCTGCCGGCCACCTATAAGGGCCTGGCGAGCCGTCGTGCTGCCGGCCACCTATAGTGGCCTGGTGAACTTCGTGCTGCCGACCACCTATTGTGGCCTGGTGAGCTGTCGTGCTGCCGGCCACCTATAATGGCCTGGTGAGCTGAGCAGTCGTGCTGCCGGCCACCTATAGTGGCCTGGTAAGCAGTCGTGCTGCCGTCCACCTACAGTGGCCTGGTGAGCAGTCGTGCTGCCGGCCACCTATAGTGGCCTGGTGAGCAGTCGTGCTGCCGGCCACCTATAGTGGCCTGGTGAGCAGTCGTGCTGCCGGCCACATATAGAGGCCTGGTGAGCAGTCGTGCTGCCGGCCACCTATAGTGGCCTGGTGAGCTGTCGTGCTGCCGGCCAGCTATAGTGTCCTGGTGAGCTGTCGTGCTGCCGGTCACCTATAGTGGCCTGGTGAGCTGTCGTGCTGCCGGCCACCTATAGTGGCCTGGTGAGCTGTCGTGCTGCCGGCCACCTATAGGGGCCTGGTGAGCTGTCGTGCTGCCGGCCACCTATAGCGGCCTGGTGAGCTGTCGTGCTGCCGGCCACCTATAGTCGCCTGGTGAGCTGTCGTGCTGCCGGTCACCTATAGTGGCCCGGTGAGCTGTCGTGCTGCCGGTCACCTATAGTGGCCCGGTGAGCTGTCGTGCTGCCGGCCACCTATAGTGACCTGGTGAGCTGTCGTGCTGCCGGCCACCTATAGTGGCCTGGTGAGCTGTCGGGCTGCCGGCCACCTATAGTGGCCTGGTGAGCGGTCGTGCTGCCGGCCACCTATAGTGGCTTGGTGAGCTGTCGTGCTGCCGGCCACCTATAGTGGCCTGGTGAGCTGTCGTGCTGCCGGCCACATATAGTGGCCTGGTGAGCAGTCGTGCTGCCGGCCACCTATAGTGGCCTGGTGAGCTGTCGTGCTGCCGGTCACCTATAGTGGCCTGGTGAGCAGTCGTGCTGCCGGCAACCTATAGTGGCCTGGTGAGCAGTCGTGCTGCCGGCCAACTATAGTGGCCTGGTGAGCAGTCGTGCTGCTGGCCACCTATAGTGGCCTGGTGAGCATTCGTGCTGCCGGCCACCTATAGTGGCCTGGTGAGCAGTCGTGCTGCCGGCCACCTATAGTGGCCTGGTGAGCAGTCGTGCTGCCGGCCACCTATAGTGGCCTGGTGAGCAGTCGTGCTGCCGGCCACCTATAGTGGCCTGGTGAGCAGTCGTGCTGCCGGCCACCTATAGTGGCCTGGTGAGCAGTCGTGCTGCCGGCCACCTATAGTGGCCTGGTGAGCTGTCGTGCTGTCGGCCCCCTATAGTGGCCTGGTGAGCAGTCGTGCTGCCGGTCACCTATAGTCGCCTGGTGAGCTGTCGTGCTGCCGGCCAATTATAGTGGCCTGGCGACCTGTCGTGCTGCCGGCCACCTATAGTGGCCTGGTGAGCAGTCGTGCTGCCGGTCACCTATAGTGGCCTGGTGAGCAGTCGTGCTGCCGGCCTCCTATAGTGGCCTGGTGAGCAGTCGTGCTGCCGGCCACCCATAGTGTCCTGGTGAGCTGTCGTGCCGCCGACCACCTATTGTGGGCTGGTGAGCAGTCGTGCTGCCGGTCACCTATAGTGGCCTGGTGAGCAGTCGTGCTGCCGGCAACCTATAGTGGCCTGGTGAGCTGTCGTGCTGCCGGCAACCTATAGTGGCCTGTGGAGCGGACGTACTGCCGGGCACCTAAAGTGGCCTGGTGAGCGGTCATGCTGCCGGCCACCTATAGTGGCCTGGTAAGCTGTCGTGCTGTCGTGCTGCCGGCCACCTATAGTGGCCTGGTGAGCTGTCGTTCTGCCGGCCACCCGTAGTGTCCTGGTGAGTTGTCGTGCTGCCGGCCACCTATAGTGGCCTGGTGAGCTGTCGTGCTGCCAGCCACCCATAGTGGCCTGGTGAGCTGTCGTGCTGCCGGCCACCTATAGTGGCCTGGTGAGCTGTCGTGCTGCCGACCACCTATAGTGGCCTGGTGAGCTGTCGTGCTGCGCGCCACCTATAGTGGCCCGGTGAACTTCGTGCTGCCGGCCACCTATAGTGGCCTGGTGAGCTGTCGTGCAGCCGGCCACCTATGGTGGCCTGGTGAGCTGTGGTGCTGCCGGCCAATTATAGTGGCCTGGCGACCTGTCGTACTGCCGGCCACCTATAGTGCCCTGGTGAGCAGTCGTGCTGCCGGCCACCTATAGTGGCCTGGTCAGCTGTCGTGCTGCCGGCCACCTATAAGGGCCTGGCGAGCCGTCGTGCTGCCGGCCACCTATTGTGGCCTGGTGAGCTGTCGTGCTGCCGGCCACCTATAATGGCCTGGTGAGCTGAGCAGTCGTGCTGCCGGCCACCTATAGTGGCCTGGTAAGCAGTCGTGCTGCCGTCCACCTACAGTGGCCTGGTGAGCAGTCGTGCTGCCGGCCACCTATAGTGGCCTGGTGAGCAGTCGTGCTGCCGGCCACCTATAGTGGCCTGGTGAGCAGTCGTGCTGCCGGCCACATATAGAGGCCTGGTGAGCAGTCGTGCTGCCGGCCACCTATAGTGGCCTGGTGAGCTGTCGTGCTGCCGGCCAGCTATAGTGTCCTGGTGAGCTGTCGTGCTGCCGGTCACCTATAGTGGCCTGGTGAGCTGTCGTGCTGCCGGCCACCTATAGTGGCCTGGTGAGCTGTCGTGCTGCCGGCCACCTATAGTGGCCTGGTGAGCTGTCGTGCTGCCGGCCACCTATAGGGGCCTGGTGAGCTGTCGTGCTGCCGGCCACCTATAGCGGCCTGGTGAGCTGTCGTGCTGCCGGCCACCTATAGTCGCCTGGTGAGCTGTCGTGCTGCCGGTCACCTATAGTGGCCCGGTGAGCTGTCGTGCTGCCGGTCACCTATAGTGACCTGGTGAGCTGTCGTGCTGCCGGCCACCTATAGTGGCCTGGTGAGCTGTCGGGCTGCCGGCCACCTATAGTGGCCTGGTGAGCGGTCGTGCTGCCGGCCACCTATAGTGGCTTGGTGAGCTGTCGTGCTGCCGGCCACCTATAGTGGCCTGGTGAGCTGTCGTGCTGCCGGCCACATATAGTGGCCTGGTGAGCAGTCGTGCTGCCGGCCACCTATAGTGGCCTGGTGAGCAGTCGTGCTGCCGGCCACCTATAGTGGCCTGGTGAGCTGTCGTGCTGCCGGCCACCTATAGTGGACTGGTGAGCTGTCGTGCTGCCGGCCACCTATAGTGGCCTGGTGAGCTGTCGTGCTGCCGACCACCTATAGTGGCCTGGTGAGCTGTAGTGCTGCCGGCCACCTATAGTGGCCTGGTGAGCTGTCGTACTGCCGGTCACCTATGGTGGCCTGGTGAGCAGTCGTGCTACCGGTCACCTATAGTGGTCTGGTGAGCTGTCGTGCTGCCGGCCACCTATAGTGGCCTGGTGAGCTGTTGTGCTGCCGGCCACTTATAGTGGCCTGGTGAGCTGTCGTGCTGCCGGCCACCTATAGTGGCCTGGTGAGCTGTCGTGCTGCCGGCCACCTATAGTGGCCTGGTGAGCTGTCGTGCTGCCGGCCACCCATAGTGGCCTGGTGAGCTGTCGTGCTGCCGGTCACCTATAGTGGCCTGGTGAGCAGTCGTGCTGCCGGCAACCTATAGTGGCCTGGTGAGCAGTCGTGCTGCCGGCCAACTATAGTGGCCTGGTGAGCAGTCGTGCTGCTGGCCACCTATAGTGGCCTGGTGAGCATTCGTGCTGCCGGCCACCTATAGTGGCCTGGTGAGCAGTCGTGCTGCCGGCCACCTATAGTGGCCTGGTGAGCAGTCGTGCTGCCGGCCACCTATAGTGGCCTGGTGAGCAGTCGTGCTGCCGGCCACCTATAGTGGCCTGGTGAGCAGTCGTGCTGCCGGCCACCTATAGTGGCCTGGTGAGCAGTCGTGCTGCCGGCCACCTATAGTGGCCTGGTGAGCAGTCGTGCTGCCGGCCACCTATAGTGGCCTGGTGAGCAGTCGTGCTGCCGGCCACCTATAGTGGCCTGGTGAGCTGTCGTGCTGTCGGCCCCCTATAGTGGCCTGGTGAGCAGTCGGGCTGCCGGTCACCTATAGTCGCCTGGTGAGCTGTCGTGCTGCCGGCCAATTATAGTGGCCTGGCGACCTGTCGTGCTGCCGGCCACCTATAGTGGCCTGGTGAGCAGTCGTGCTGCCGGTCACCTATAGTGGCCTGGTGAGCAGTCGTGCTGCCGGCCTCCTATAGTGGCCTGGTGAGCAGTCGTGCTGCCGGCCACCCATAGTGTCCTGGTGAGCTGTCGTGCCGCCGACCACCTATTGTGGGCTGGTGAGCTGTCGTGCTGCCGGCCACCTATAGTGTCCTGGTGAGCTGTCGTACTGCCGGCCACCTATTGTGGCCTGGTGAGCTGTCGTGCCGCCGGCCACCTATAGTGGCCTGGTGAGCTGTCGTGCTGCCGGCCACCTATAGTGTCCTGGTGAGCGGTCATGCTGCCGGCCACCTATAGTGGCCTGGTGAGCTGTCGTGCTGCCGGTCACCTATAGTGGCCTGGTGAGCTGTCGTGCTGCCGGCCACCCATAGTGGCCTGGTGAGCTGTCGTGCTGCCGGTCACCTATAGTGGCCTGGTGAGCTGTCGTGCTGCCGGCCGCCTATAGTGGCCTGGTGAGCTGTCGTGCTGCCGGCCACCTATAGTGGCCTGGTGAGCTGTCTTGCTGCCGGCCACCTATAGTAGCCTGGTGAACTTCGTGCTGCCGGCCACCCATAGTGTCCTGGTGAGCTGTCGTGCTGCCGGCCACCTATAGTGGCCTGGTGAGCTGTCGTGCTGCCCGCCACCTATAGTGGCCTGGTGAGCTTTCGTGCTGCCGGCCACCTATAGTGGCCTGGTGAGCAGTCGTGCTGCCGGCCAACTATAGTGGCCTGGTGAGCTGTCGTGCTGCCGACCACCTATAGTGGCCTGGTGAGCTGTCGTGCTGCGCGCCACCTATAGTGGCCCGGTGAACTTCGTGCTGCCGGTCACCTATAGTGGCCTGGTGAGCTGTCGTGCTGCCGGCCACCTATAGTGGCCTGGTGAACTTCGTGCTGCCGGCCACCTATTGTGGCCTGGTGAGCTGTCGTGCTGCCGGCCACCTATAGTGTCCTGGTGAGCTATCGTGCTGCTGGCAACCTATAGGGGCCTGGTGAGCCGTCGTGCTGCGCGCCACCTATAGTGGCCCGGTGAACTTCGTGCTGCGGGTCACCTATAGTGGCCTGGTGAGCTGTCGTGCTGCCGGCCACCTATAGTGGCCTGGTGAACTTCGTGCTGCCGGCCACCTATTGTGGCCTGGTGAGCTGTCGTGCTGCCGGCCACCTATAGTGTCCTGGTGAGCTGTCGTGCTGCCGGTCACCTATAGTGGCCTGGTGAGCTGTCGTGCTGCCCGCCACCTATAGTGGCCTGGTGAGCTGTCGTGCTGCCCGCCACCTATAGTAGCCTGGCGAGCTGTCGTGCTGCCGGCCACCTATAGTGGCCCGGTGAACTTCGTGCTGCCGGTCACCTATGGTGGCCTGGTGAGCTGTCGTGCTGCCGGCCACCTATAGTGTCCTGGTGAGCTATCGTGCTGCCGGCCACCTATAGTGGCCTGGTGAGCGGTCGTGCTGCCGGCCACCTATAGTGGCCTGGTGAGCTGTCGTGCTGCCCGCCACCTATAGGGGCCTGGTGAGCCGTCGTGCTGCCGGCCATCTCTAGTGGCCTGGTGAGCTGTCGTGCTGCCGGCCACCCATAGTGGCCTGGTGAGCTGTCGTGCTACCGGTCACCTATAGTGGCCTGGTGAGCTGTCGTGCTGCCCGCCACCTATAGTAGCCTGGTGAGCTGTCGTGCTGCCGGCCACCTATAGTGGCCCGGTGAACTTCGTGCTGCCGGTCACCTATAGTAGCCTGGTGAGCTATCGTGCTGCCGGCCTCCTATAGGGGCCTGGTGAGCCGTCGTGCTGCCGGCCATCTCTAGTGACCTGGCGAGCTGTCGTGCTGCCGGCACCTATAGTGGCCTGGTGAGCTGTCATGCTGCCGGCCACCCATAGTGTCCTGGTGAGCTGTCGTGCTGCCGGTCACCAATAGTGGCCTGGTGAGCTGTCGTGCTGCCCGCCACCTATAGTAGCCTGGTGAGCTGCCGTGCTGTCCGCCACCTATAGTGGCCTGGTGAGCTGTCGTGCTGCCCGCCACCTATAGTAGCCTGGTGAGCTGTCGTGCTGCCGGCCACCTATAGTGGCCCGGTGAACTTCGTGCTGCCGGTCACCTATAGTGGCCTGGTGAGCTGTCGTGCTGCCAGCCACCTATAGTGTCCTGGGGAGCTATCGTGCTGCCGGCCACCTATAGGGGCCTGGTGAGCCGTCGTGCTGCCGGCCACCTATAGTGGCCTGGTGAGCTGTCGTGCTGCCGGCCACCTATAGTGGCCTGGTGAGCTGTCGTGCTGCCGGCCACCCATAGTGGCCTGGTGAGCTGTCGTGCTGCCGGTCACCTATAGTGGCCTGGTGAGCTGTCGTGCTGCCCGCCACCTATAGTAGCCTGGTGAACTTCGTGCTGCCGGCCACCTATGGTGGCCTGGTGAGCCGTCGTGCTGCCGGCCACCCATAGTGTCCTGGTGAGCTGTCGTGCTGCCGGCCAGCTATGGTGGCCTGGTGAGCTGTCGTGCTGTCGTGCTGCCGGCCACCTATAGTGGCCTGGTGAGCTGTCGTGCTGCCGGCCAGCTATAGTGTCCTGGTGAGCTGTCGTGCTGCCGGTCACTTATAGTGGCCTGGTGAGCTGTCGTGCTGCCGGCCACCTATAGTGGCCTGGTGAGCTGTCTTGCTGCCGGCCACCTATAGGGGCCTGGTGAGCTGTCGTGCTGCCGGCCACCTATAGCGCAATGGTGAGCTGTCGTGCTGCCGGCCACCTATAGTGGCCTGGTGAGCTGTCGTGCTGCCGGTCACCTATAGTGGCCCGGTGAGCTGTCGTGCTGCCGGTCACCTATAGTGGCCCGGTGAGCTGTCGTGCTGCCGGCCACCTATAGTGGCCTGGTGAGCTGTCGTGCTGCCGGCCACCCATAGTGGCCTGGTGAGCTGTCGTGCTGCCGGCCACCCATAGTGGCCTGGTGAGCTGTCGTGCTGCCGTTCACCTATGGTGGCCTGATGAGCAGTCGTGCTGCCGGTCAGCTATAGTGGCCTGGTGAGCTGTCGTGCTGCCGGTCACCTATAGTGGCCTGGTGAGCTGTCGTGCTGCCGGCCACCCATAGTGGCCTGGTGAGCTGTCGTTCTGCCGGCCACCTATAGTGGCCTGGTGAGCTGTCGGGCTGCCGGCCACCTATAGTGGCCTGGTGAGCGGTCGTGCTGCCGGCCACCTATAGTGGCTTGGTGAGCTGTCGTGCTGCCGGCCACCTATAGTGGCCTGGTGAGCTGTCGTGCTGCCGGCCACATATAGTGGCCTGGTGAGCAGTCGTGCTGCCGGCCACCTATAGTGGCCTGGTGAGCAGTCGTGCTGCCGGCCACCTATAGTGGCCTGGTGAGCAGTCGTGCTGCCGGCCACCTATAGTGGACTGGTGAGCTGTCGTGCTGCCGGCCACCTATAGTGGCCTGGTGAGCTGTCGTGCTGCCGACCACCTATAGTGGCCTGGTGAGCTGTAGTGCTGCCGGCCACCTATAGTGGCCTGGTGAGCTGTCGTACTGCCGGTCACCTAGGGTGGCCTGGTGAGCAGTCGTGCTACCGGTCACCTATAGTGGTCTGGTGAGCTGTCGTGCTGCCGGCCACCTATAGTGGCCTGGTGAGCTGTTGTGCTGCCGGCCACCTATAGTGGCCTGGTGAGCTGTCGTGCTGCCGGCCACCTATAGTGGCCTGGTGAGCTGTCGTGCTGCCGGCCACCTATAGTGGCCTGGTGAGCTGTCGTGCTGCCGGCCACCCATAGTGGCCTGGTGAGCTGTCGTGCTGCCGGTCACCTATAGTGGCCTGGTGAGCTGTCGTGCTGCCGGCCACCTATAGTGGCCTGGTGTGCTGTCGTGCTGCCGGCCACCTATAGTGGCCTGGTGAGCTGTCGTGCTGCCGGCCACCTATAGTGGCCTGGTGAGCTGTTGTGCTGCCGGCCACCTATAGTGGCCTGGTGAACTTTGTGCTGCCGGTCACCGATAGTGGCCTGGTGAGCTGTCGTGCTGCCGGCCACCCATAGTGGCCTGGTGAGCTGTCGTGCTGCCGGTCACCTATAGTGGCCTGGTGAGCAGTCGGGCTGCCGGCCATCTATAGTGGCCTGGTGAGCTGTCGTGCTGCCGGTCACCCATAGTGGCCTGGGGAGCTGTCGTGCTGCCGGCCACCCATAGTGGCCTGGTGAGCTGTCGTACTGCCGGCCACCCATAGTGGCCTGGTGAGCTGTCGTGCTGCCGGTCACCTATAGTGGCCTGGTGAGCAGTCGGGCTGCCGGTCACCTATAGTTGCCTGGTGAGCTGTCGTGCTGCCGGTCACCTATAGTGGCCTGGTGAGCTATCGTGCTGCCGGCCACCTATAGTGGCCTGGTGAGCTGTCGTGCTGCCGGCCACCTATAGTGGCCTGGTGAGCTTTCGTGCTGCCGGCCACCTATAGTGGCCTGGTGAGCTGTCGTGCTGCCGGCCACCTATAGTGGCCTGGTGAGCTGTCGTGCTGCCGGCCACCTATAGTGGCCTGGTGAGCTGTCGTGATGCCAGCCACCTATAGTTGCCTGGTGAGCTGTCGTGCTGCCGGCCACCTAGAGTGGCCTGGTGAGCGGTCGTGCTGCCGGCCACCTATAGGGGCCTGGTGAGCTGTCGTGCTGCCGGCCACCTGTAGTGGCATGGTGAGCTGTCGTGCTGCCGGCCACCTATAGTGTCCTGGTGAGCTGTCGTGCTGCCGGCCACCTATAGTGGCCTGGTGAGCTGTCGTGCTGTCGTGCTGCCGGCCACCCATAGTGGCCTGGTGAGCTGTCGTGCTGCCGGCCACCTATAGTGGCCTGGTGAGCTGTCGTGCTGGTGAGCTGTCGTGCTGCCGGTCCCCTATAGTGGACTGGTGAGCTGTCGTGCTGCCGGCCACCCATAGTGTCCTGGTGAGCTGTCGTGCTGCCCGCCACCTATAGTGGCCTGGTGAGCTGTCGTGCTGCCGGCCACCTATAGTGGCCTGGTGAGCTGTCGTGCTGCCGGCCACCTATAGTGGCCTGGTGAGCTGTCGTGATGCCAGCCACCTATAGTTGCCTGGTGAGCTGTCGTGCTGCCGGCCACCTAGAGTGGCCTGGTGAGCGGTCGTGCTGCCGGCCACCTATAGGGGCCTGGTGAGCTGTCGTGCTGCCGGCCACCTGTAGTGGCATGGTGAGCTGTCGTGCTGCCGGCCACCTATAGTGTCCTGGTGAGCTGTCGTGCTGCCGGCCACCTATAGTGGCCTGGTGAGCTGTCGTGCTGCCGGCCACCCATAGTGGCCTGGTGAGCTGTCGTGCTGCCGGCCACCCATAGTGTCCTGGTGAGCTGTCGTGCTGCCCGCCACCTATAGTGGCCTGGTGAGCTGTCGTGCTGCCGGCCACCTATAGTGGCCTGGTGAGCTGTCGTGATGCCAGCCACCTATAGTTGCCTGGTGAGCTGTCGTGCTGTCGTGCTGACGGCCACCTAGAGTGGCCTGGTGAGCGGTCGTGCTGCCGGCCACCTATAGTGGCCTGGTGAGCTGTCGTGCTGCCGGCCACCTATAGTGGCCTGGTGAGCTGTCGTGCTGCCGGCCACCTATAGTGGCCTGGTGAGCTCTCGTGCTGCCGGCCACATATAGTGGCCTGGTGAGCTGTCGTGCTGCCGGCCAATTATAGTGGCCTGGCGACCTGTCGTGCTGCCGGCCACCTATGGTGGCCTGGTGAGCAGTCGTGCTGCCGGCCACCTGTAGTGGCCTGGTGAGCAGTCGTGCTGCCGGCCACCTATAGTGGCCTGGTGAGCTGTCGTGCTGCCGGCCCCCTATAGTGGCCTGGTGAGCTGTCATGCTGCCGGCCACATATAGTGGCCTGGTGATCAGTCGTGCTGCCGGCCACCTATAGTGGCCTGTTGAGCAGTCGTGCTGCCGGCCAACTATAGTGGCCTGGTGAGCAGTCGTGCTGCCGGCCAACCATAGTGGCCTGGTGAGCAGTCGTGCTGCCGGCCACCTATAGTGGCCTGATGAGCAGTCGTGCTGCCGGTCACCTATAGTGGCCTGGTGGGCTGTCGTGCTGTAGTGCTGCCGGCCACCCATAGTGGCCTGGTGAACTTTGTGCTGCCAGCCACCGATAGTGGCCTGGTGAGCTGTTGTGCTGCCGGCCACCTATAGTGGCCTGGTGAGCTGTCGTGCTGCCGGCCACCCATAGTGGCCTGGTGAGCTGTCGTGCTGCCGGCCACCTATAGTGGCCTGGTGAGCTGTTGTGCTGCCGGCCACCTATAGTGGCCTGGTGAACTTTGTGCTGCCGGTCACCGATAGTGGCCTGGTGAGCTGTCGTGCTGCCGGCCACCCATAGTGGCCTGGTGAGCTGTCGTGCTGCCGGTCACCTATAGTGGCCTGGTGAGCAGTCGGGCTGCCGGCCATCTATAGTGGCCTGGTGAGCTGTCGTGCTGCCGGTCACCCATAGTGGCCTGGGGAGCTGTCGTGCTGCCGGCCACCCATAGTGGCCTGGTGAGCTGTCGTACTGCCGGCCACCCATAGTGGCCTGGTGAGCTGTCGTGCTGCCGGTCACCTATAGTGGCCTGGTGAGCAGTCGGGCTGCCGGTCACCTATAGTTGCCTGGTGAGCTGTCGTGCTGCCGGTCACCTATAGTGGCCTGGTGAGCTATCGTGCTGCCGGCCACCTATAGTGGCCTGGTGAGCTGTCGTGCTGCCGGCCACCTATAGTGGCCTGGTGAGCTTTCGTGCTGCCGGCCACCTATAGTGGCCTGGTGAGCTGTCGTGCTGCCGGCCACCTATAGTGGCCTGGTGAGCTGTCGTGCTGCCGGCCACCTATAGTGGCCTGGTGAGCTGTCGTGATGCCAGCCACCTATAGTTGCCTGGTGAGCTGTCGTGCTGCCGGCCACCTAGAGTGGCCTGGTGAGCGGTCGTGCTGCCGGCCACCTATAGGGGCCTGGTGAGCTGTCGTGCTGCCGGCCACCTGTAGTGGCATGGTGAGCTGTCGTGCTGCCGGCCACCTATAGTGTCCTGGTGAGCTGTCGTGCTGCCGGCCACCTATAGTGGCCTGGTGAGCTGTCGTGCTGTCGTGCTGCCGGCCACCCATAGTGGCCTGGTGAGCTGTCGTGCTGCCGGCCACCTATAGTGGCCTGGTGAGCTGTCGTGCTGGTGAGCTGTCGTGCTGCCGGTCCCCTATAGTGGACTGGTGAGCTGTCGTGCTGCCGGCCACCCATAGTGTCCTGGTGAGCTGTCGTGCTGCCCGCCACCTATAGTGGCCTGGTGAGCTGTCGTGCTGCCGGCCACCTATAGTGGCCTGGTGAGCTGTCGTGCTGCCGGCCACCTATAGTGGCCTGGTGAGCTGTCGTGATGCCAGCCACCTATAGTTGCCTGGTGAGCTGTCGTGCTGCCGGCCACCTAGAGTGGCCTGGTGAGCGGTCGTGCTGCCGGCCACCTATAGGGGCCTGGTGAGCTGTCGTGCTGCCGGCCACCTGTAGTGGCATGGTGAGCTGTCGTGCTGCCGGCCACCTATAGTGTCCTGGTGAGCTGTCGTGCTGCCGGCCACCTATAGTGGCCTGGTGAGCTGTCGTGCTGCCGGCCACCCATAGTGGCCTGGTGAGCTGTCGTGCTGCCGGCCACCCATAGTGTCCTGGTGAGCTGTCGTGCTGCCCGCCACCTATAGTGGCCTGGTGAGCTGTCGTGCTGCCGGCCACCTATAGTGGCCTGGTGAGCTGTCGTGATGCCAGCCACCTATAGTTGCCTGGTGAGCTGTCGTGCTGTCGTGCTGACGGCCACCTAGAGTGGCCTGGTGAGCGGTCGTGCTGCCGGCCACCTATAGTGGCCTGGTGAGCTGTCGTGCTGCCGGCCACCTATAGTGGCCTGGTGAGCTGTCGTGCTGCCGGCCACCTATAGTGGCCTGGTGAGCTCTCGTGCTGCCGGCCACATATAGTGGCCTGGTGAGCTGTCGTGCTGCCGGCCAATTATAGTGGCCTGGCGACCTGTCGTGCTGCCGGCCACCTATGGTGGCCTGGTGAGCAGTCGTGCTGCCGGCCACCTGTAGTGGCCTGGTGAGCAGTCGTGCTGCCGGCCACCTATAGTGGCCTGGTGAGCTGTCGTGCTGCCGGCCCCCTATAGTGGCCTGGTGAGCTGTCATGCTGCCGGCCACATATAGTGGCCTGGTGAGCAGTCGTGCTGCCGGCCACCTATAGTGGCCTGTTGAGCAGTCGTGCTGCCGGCCAACTATAGTGGCCTGGTGAGCAGTCGTGCTGCCGGCCAACCATAGTGGCCTGGTGAGCAGTCGTGCTGCCGGCCACCTATAGTGGCCTGATGAGCAGTCGTGCTGCCGGTCACCTATAGTGGCCTGGTGGGCTGTCGTGCTGTAGTGCTGCCGGCCACCCATAGTGGCCTGGTGAACTTTGTGCTGCCAGCCACCGATAGTGGCCTGGTGAGCTGTTGTGCTGCCGGCCACCTATAGTGGCCTGGTGAGCTGTCGTGCTGCCGGCCACCCATAGTGTCCTGGTGAGCTGGCGTGCTGCCCGCCACCTATAGTGGCCTGGTGAGCAATCGTGCTGCCGGCCACTTATAGTGGCCTGGTGAGCTGTCCTGCTGCCGGCCACTTATAGTGGCCTGGTGAGCTGTCGTGCTGCCGGCAACCTATAGTGGCCTGTTGAGCGGACGTACTGCCGGGCACCTAAAGTGGCCTGGTGAGCGGTCATGCTGCCGGCCACCTATAGTGGCCTGGTAAGCTGTCGTGCTGTCGTGCTGCCGGCCACCTATAGTGGCCTGGTGAGCTGTCGTTCTGCCGGCCACCCGTAGTGTCCTGGTGAGTTGTCGTGCTGCCGGCCACCTATAGTGGCCTGGTGAGCTGTCGTGCTGCCAGCCACCCATAGTGGCCTGGTGAGCTGTCGTGCTGCCGGCCACCTATAGTGGCCTGGTGAGCTGTCGTGCTGCCGACCACCTATAGTGGCCTGGTGAGCTGTCGTGCTGCGCGCCACCTATAGTGGCCCGGTGAACTTCGTGCTGCCGGCCACCTATAGTGGCCTGGTGAGCTGTCGTGCAGCCCGCCACCTATGGTGGCCTGGTGAGCTGTGGTGCTGCCGGCCAATTATAGTGGCCTGGCGACCTGTCGTACTGCCGGCCACCTATAGTGCCCTGGTGAGCAGTCGTGCTGCCGGCCACCTATAGTGGCCTGGTCAGCTGTCGTGCTGCCGGCCACCTATAAGGGCCTGGCGAGCCGTCGTGCTGCCGGCCACCTATAGTGGCCTGGTGAACTTCGTGCTGCCGACCACCTATTGTGGCCTGGTGAGCTGTCGTGCTGCCGGCCACCTATAATGGCCTGGTGAGCTGAGCAGTCGTGCTGCCGGCCACCTATAGTGGCCTGGTAAGCAGTCGTGCTGCCGTCCACCTACAGTGGCCTGGTGAGCAGTCGTGCTGCCGGCCACCTATAGTGGCCTGGTGAGCAGTCGTGCTGCCGGCCACCTATAGTGGCCTGGTGAGCAGTCGTGCTGCCGGCCACATATAGAGGCCTGGTGAGCAGTCGTGCTGCCGGCCACCTATAGTGGCCTGGTGAGCTGTCGTGCTGCCGGCCAGCTATAGTGTCCTGGTGAGCTGTCGTGCTGCCGGTCACCTATAGTGGCCTGGTGAGCTGTCGTGCTGCCGGCCACCTATAGTGGCCTGGTGAGCTGTCGTGCTGCCGGCCACCTATAGGGGCCTGGTGAGCTGTCGTGCTGCCGGCCACCTATAGCGGCCTGGTGAGCTGTCGTGCTGCCGGCCACCTATAGTGGCCTGGTGAGCTGTCGTGCTGCCGGTCACCTATAGTGGCCCGGTGAGCTGTCGTGCTGCCGGTCACCTATAGTGGCCCGGTGAGCTGTCGTGCTGCCGGTCACCTATAGTGACCTGGTGAGCTGTCGTGCTGCCGGCCACCCATAGTGGCCTGGTGAGCTGTCGTGCTGCCGTTCACCTATGGTGGCCTGATGAGCAGTCGTGCTGCCTGTCAGCTATAGTGGCCTGGTGAGCTGTCGTGCTGCCGGTCACCTATAGTGGCCTGGTGAGCTGTCGTGCTGCCGGCCACCCATAGTGGCCTGGTGAGCTGTCGTTCTGCCGGCCACCTATAGTGGCCTGGTGAGCTGTCGGGCTGCCGGCCACCTATAGTGGCCTGGTGAGCGGTCGTGCTGCCGGCCACCTATAGTGGCTTGGTGAGCTGTCGTGCTGCCGGCCACCTATAGTGGCCTGGTGAGCTGTCGTGCTGCCGGCCACATATAGTGGCCTGGTGAGCAGTCGTGCTGCCGGCCACCTATAGTGGCCTGGTGAGCAGTCGTGCTGCCGGCCACCTATAGTGGCCTGGTGAGCTGTCGTGCTGCCGGCCACCTATAGTGGACTGGTGAGCTGTCGTGCTGCCGGCCACCTATAGTGGCCTGGTGAGCTGTCGTGCTGCCGACCACCTATAGTGGCCTGGTGAGCTGTAGTGCTGCCGGCCACCTATAGTGGCCTGGTGAGCTGTCGTACTGCCGGTCACCTATGGTGGCCTGGTGAGCAGTCGTGCTACCGGTCACCTATAGTGGCCTGGTGAGCTGTTGTGCTGCCGGCCACCTATAGTGGCCTGGTGAGCTGTCGTGCTGCCGGCCACCTATAGTGGCCTGGTGAGCTGTCGTGCTGCCGGCCACCTATAGTGGCCTGGTGAGCAGTCGTGCTGCTGGCCACCTATAGTGGCCTGGTGAGCATTCGTGCTGCCGGCCACCTATAGTGGCCTGGTGAGCAGTCGTGCTGCCGGCCACCTATAGTGGCCTGGGGAGCAGTCGTGCTGCCGGCCACCTATAGTGGCCTGGTGAGCAGTCGTGCTGCCGGCCACCTATAGTGGCCTGGTGAGCAGTCGTGCTGCCGGCCACCTATAGTGGCCTGGTGAGCAGTCGTGCTGCCGGCCACCTATAGTGGCCTGGTGAGCTGTCGTGCTGTCGGCCCCCTATAGTGACCTGGTGAGCAGTCGTGCTGCCGGTCACCTATAGTCGCCTGGTGAGCTGTCGTGCTGCCGGCCAATTAAAGTGGCCTGGCGACCTGTCGTGCTGCCGGATACCTATAGTGGCCTGGTGAGCAGTCGTGCTGCCGGTCACCTATAGTGGCCTGGTGAGCAGTCGTGCTGCCGGCCTCCTATAGTGGCCTGGTGAGCAGTCGTGCTGCCGGCCACCCATAGTGTCCTGGTGAGCTGTCGTGCCGCCGACCACCTATTGTGGGCTGGTGAGCTGTCGTGCTGCCGGCCACCTATAGTGTCCTGGTGAGCTGTCGTACTGCCGGCCACCTATTGTGGCCTGGTGAGCTGTCGTGCCGCCGGCCACCTATAGTGGCCTGGTGAGCTGTCGTGCTGCCGGCCACCTATAGTGTCCTGGTGAGCGGTCATGCTGCCGGCCACCTATAGTGGCCTGGTGAGCTGTCGTGCTGCCGGTCACCTATAGTGGCCTGGTGAGCTGTCGTGCTGCCGGCCACCCATAGTGGCCTGGTGAGCTGTCGTGCTGCCGGTCACCTATAGTGGCCTGGTGAGCTGTCGTGCTGCCGGCCGCCTATAGTGGCCTGGTGAGCTGTCGTGCTGCCGGCCACCTATAGTGGCCTGGTGAGCTGTCTTGCTGCCGGCCACCTATAGTAGCCTGGTGAACTTCGTGCTGCCGGCCACCCATAGTGTCCTGGTGAGCTGTCGTGCTGCCGGCCACCTATAGTGACCTGGTGAGCTGTCGTGCTGCCCGCCACCTATAGTGGCCTGGTGAGCTTTCGTGCTGCCGGCCACCTATAGTGGCCTGGTGAGCAGTCGTGCTGCCGGCCAACTATAGTGGCCTGGTGAGCTGTCGTGCTGCCGACCACCTATAGTGGCCTGGTGAGCTGTCGTGCTGCGCGCCACCTATAGTGGCCCGGTGAACTTCGTGCTGCCGGTCACCTATAGTGGCCTGGTGAGCTGTCGTGCTGCCGGCCACCTATAGTGGCCTGGTGAACTTCGTGCTGCCGGCCACCTATTGTGGCCTGGTGAGCTGTCGTGCTGCCGGCCACCTATAGTGTCCTGGTGAGCTATCGTGCTGCTGGCAACCTATAGGGGCCTGGTGAGCCGTCGTGCTGCGCGCCACCTATAGTGGCCCGGTGAACTTCGTGCTGCGGGTCACCTATAGTGGCCTGGTGAGCTGTCGTGCTGCCGGCCACCTATAGTGGCCTGGTGAACTTCGTGCTGCCGGCCACCTATTGTGGCCTGGTGAGCTGTCGTGCTGCCGGCCACCTATAGTGTCCTGGTGAGCTGTCGTGCTGCCGGTCACCTATAGTGGCCTGGTGAGCTGTCGTGCTGCCCGCCACCTATAGTGGCCTGGTGAGCTGTCGTGCTGCCCGCCACCTATAGTAGCCTGGCGAGCTGTCGTGCTGCCGGCCACCTATAGTGGCCCGGTGAACTTCGTGCTGCCGGTCACCTATGGTGGCCTGGTGAGCTGTCGTGCTGCCGGCCACCTATAGTGTCCTGGTGAGCTATCGTGCTGCCGGCCACCTATAGTGGCCTGGTGAGCGGTCGTGCTGCCGGCCACCTATAGTGGCCTGGTGAGCTGTCGTGCTGCCTTCCACCCATAGTGGCCTGGTGAGCTGTCGTGCTGCCGGTCACCTATAGTGGCCTGGTGAGCTGTCGTGCTGCCCGCCACCTATAGGGGCCTGGTGAGCCGTCGTGCTGCCGGCCATCTCTAGTGGCCTGGTGAGCTGTCGTGCTGCCGGCCACCCATAGTGGCCTGGTGAGCTGTCGTGCTACCGGTCACCTATAGTGGCCTGGTGAGCTGTCGTGCTGCCCGCCACCTATAGTAGCCTGGTGAGCTGTCGTGCTGCCGGCCACCTATAGTGGCCCGGTGAACTTCGTGCTGCCGGTCACCTATAGTAGCCTGGTGAGCTGTCGTGCTGCCGGCCACCTATAGTGTCCTGGTGAGCTATCGTGCTGCCGGCCACCTATAGGGGCCTGGTGAGCCGTCGTGCTGCCGGCCATCTCTAGTGACCTGGCGAGCTGTCGTGCTGCCGGCACCTATAGTGGCCTGGTGAGCTGTCATGCTGCCGGCCACCCATAGTGTCCTGGTGAGCTGTCGTGCTGCCGGTCACCAATAGTGGCCTGGTGAGCTGTCGTGCTGCCCGCCACCTATAGTAGCCTGGTGAGCTGCCGTGCTGTCCGCCACCTATAGTGGCCTGGTGAGCTGTCGTGCTGCCCGCCACCTATAGTAGCCTGGTGAGCTGTCGTGCTGCCGGCCACCTATAGTGGCCCGGTGAACTTCGTGCTGCCGGTCACCTATAGTGGCCTGGTGAGCTGTCGTGCTGCCAGCCACCTATAGTGTCCTGGGGAGCTATCGTGCTGCCGGCCACCTATAGGGGCCTGGTGAGCCGTCGTGCTGCCGGCCACCTATAGTGGCCTGGTGAGCTGTCGTGCTGCCGGCCACCTATAGTGGCCTGGTGAGCTGTCGTGCTGCCGGCCACCCATAGTGGCCTGGTGAGCTGTCGTGCTGCCGGTCACCTATAGTGGCCTGGTGAGCTGTCGTGCTGCCCGCCACCTATAGTAGCCTGGTGAACTTCGTGCTGCCGGCCACCTATGGTGGCCTGGTGAGCCGTCGTGCTGCCGGCCACCCATAGTGTCCTGGTGAGCTGTCGTGCTGCCGGCCAGCTATGGTGGCCTGGTGAGCTGTCGTGCTGTCGTGCTGCCGGCCACCTATAGTGGCCTGGTGAGCTGTCGTGCTGCCGGCCAGCTATAGGGTCCTGGTGAGCTGTCGTGCTGCCGGTCACCTATAGTGACCTGGTGAGCTGTCGTGCTGCCGGCCACCTATAGTGGCCTGGTGAGCTGTCTTGCTGCCGGCCACCTATAGGGGCCTGGTGAGCTGTCGTGCTGCCGGCCACCTATAGCGGCCTGGTGAGCTGTCGTGCTGCCGGCCACCTATAGTGGCCTGGTGAGCTGTCGTGCTGCCGGTCACCTATAGTGGCCCGGTGAGCTGTCGTGCTGCCGGTCACCTATAGTGGCCCGGTGAGCTGTCGTGCTGCCGGCCACCTATAGTGGCCTGGTGAGCTGTCGTGCTGCCGGCCACCCATAGTGGCCTGGTGAGCTGTCGTGCTGCCGTTCACCTATGGTGGCCTGATGAGCAGTCGTGCTGCCGGTCAGCTATAGTGGCCTGGTGAGCTGTCGTGCTGCCGGTCACCTATAGTGGCCTGGTGAGCTGTCGTGCTGCCGGCCACCCATAGTGGCCTGGTGAGCTGTCGTTCTGCCGGCCACCTATAGTGGCCTGGTGAGCTGTCGGGCTGCCGGCCACCTATAGTGGCCTGGTGAGCGGTCGTGCTGCCGGCCACCTATAGTGGCTTGGTGAGCTGTCGTGCTGCCGGCCACCTATAGTGGCCTGGTGAGCTGTCGTGCTGCCGGCCACATATAGTGGCCTGGTGAGCAGTCGTGCTGCCGGCCACCTATAGTGGCCTGGTGAGCAGTCGTGCTGCCGGCCACCTATAGTGGCCTGGTGAGCTGTCGTGCTGCCGGCCACCTATAGTGGACTGGTGAGCTGTCGTGCTGCCGGCCACCTATAGTGGCCTGGTGAGCTGTCGTGCTGCCGACCACCTATAGTGGCCTGGTGAGCTGTAGTGCTGCCGGCCACCTATAGTGGCCTGGTGAGCTGTCGTACTGCCGGTCACCTAGGGTGGCCTGGTGAGCAGTCGTGCTACCGGTCACCTATAGTGGTCTGGTGAGCTGTCGTGCTGCCGGCCACCTATAGTGGCCTGGTGAGCTGTTGTGCTGCCGGCCACCTATAGTGGCCTGGTGAGCTGTCGTGCTGCCGGCCACCTATAGTGGCCTGGTGAGCTGTCGTGCTGCCGGCCACCTATAGTGGCCTGGTGAGCTGTCGTGCTGCCGGCCACCTATAGTGGCCTGGTGAGCTGTCGTGCTGCCGGCCACCCATAGTGGCCTGGTGAGCTGTCGTGCTGCCGGTCACCTATAGTGGCCTGGTGAGCTGTCGTGCTGCCGGCCACCTATAGTGGCCTGGTGAGCTGTCGTGCTGCCGGCCACCTATAGTGGCCTGGTGAGCTGTCGTGCTGCCGGCCACCTATAGTGGCCTGGTGAGCTGTCGTGCTGCCGGCCACCTATAATGGCCTGGTGAGCTGTTGTGCTGCCGGCCACCTATAGTGGCCTGGTGAACTTCGTGCTGCCGGTCACCGATAGTGGCCTGGTGAGCTGTCGTGCTGCCGGCCACCCATAGTGGCCTGGTGAGCTGTCGTGCTGCCGGTCACCTATAGTGGCCTGGTGAGCAGTCGGGCTGCCGGCCATCTATAGTGGCCTGGTGAGCTGTCGTGCTGCCGGTCACCCATAGTGGCCTGGGGAGCTGTCGTGCTGCCGGCCACCCATAGTGGCCTGGTGAGCTGTCGTACTGCCGGCCACCCATAGTGGCCTGGTGAGCTGTCGTGCTGCCGGTCACCTATAGTGGCCTGGTGAGCAGTCGGGCTGCCGGTCACCTATAGTTGCCTGGTGAGCTGTCGTGCTGCCGGTCACCTATAGTGGCCTGGTGTGCTATCGTGCTGCCGGCCACCTATAGTGGCCTGGTGAGCTGTCGTGCTGCCGGCCACCTATAGTGGCCTGGTGAGCTCTCGTGCTGCCGGCCACCTATAGTGGCCTGGTGAGCTGTCGTGCTGCCGGCCACCTATAGTGGCCTGGTGAGCTGTCGTGCTGCCGGCCACCTATAGTGGCCTGGTGAGCTGTCGTGATGCCAGCCACCTATAGTTGCCTGGTGAGCTGTCGTGCTGCCGGCCACCTAGAGTGGCCTGGTGAGCGGTCGTGCTGCCGGCCACCTATAGGGGCCTGGTGAGCTGTCGTGCTGCCGGCCACCTGTAGTGGCATGGTGAGCTGTCGTGCTGCCGGCCACCTATAGTGTCCTGGTGAGCTGTCGTGCTGCCGGCCACCTATAGTGGCCTGGTGAGCTGTCGTGCTGTCGTGCTGCCGGCCACCCATAGTGGCCTGGTGAGCTGTCGTGCTGCCGGCCACCTATAGTGGCCTGGTGAGCTGTCGTGCTGGTGAGCTGTCGTGCTGGTGAGCTGTCGTGCTGGTGAGCTGTCGTGCTGCCGGTCCCCTATAGTGGACTGGTGAGCTGTCGTGCTGCCGGCCACCCATAGTGTCCTGGTGAGCTGTCGTGCTGCCCGCCACCTATAGTGGCCTGGTGAGCTGTCGTGCTGCCGGCCACCTATAGTGGCCTGGTGAGCTGTCGTGATGCCAGCCACCTATAGTTG
Organism: Eumerus sabulonum; assembly: GCA_951905685.1. NCBI lineage: Eukaryota > Metazoa > Arthropoda > Insecta > Diptera > Syrphidae > Eumerus > Eumerus sabulonum. The sequence goes on from CATOVK010000001.1 coordinate 872,620, forward strand.
CCTGGTGAGCTGTCGTGCTGTCGTGCTGTCGTGCTGACGGCCACCTAGAGTGGCCTGGTGAGCGGTCGTGCTGCCGGCCACCTATAGTGGCCTGGTGAGCTGTCGTGCTGCCGGCCACCTATAGTGGCCTGGTGAGCTGTCGTGCTGCCGGCCACCTATAGTGGCCTACGATCACTCCGCCAAGGGTGTTCTCCTTACCGATTTTGGCGTTGAAGTTCCCGAGCACGATTTTAACATCGTACTCCGGACAAGCTCCGTTGGCGCTGTCCTGGAGGTCATAGAAGTCCTCCTTGATAGGCTCTTCAGCCTCGTCGGTAGGGGCGTCTGCACATATAAGGCTGATGTTATAAAATCTGCCTCTGATGCAGATCACAGCCAGGCGTTCACTTACAGGTTTAAAGTCGATGAACTTCGACCTTAACCGCTTTCCCACGACAAATCCGCATCCCAGTAAGTGCAATCTTTTGTGACAGCTGTAATAAATGTCGCAATTTTTCTTCCTAATCATACCGTTTCCTATCCAGCGTATTTCCTGGACCGCAGTAATATCCGCCTTGTACTGCGTGAGGATTCTTTCTAGTTTATGAGCAGGTCCGGGAGTGTACAGGGTTCTGACATTCCAGGAGCATACTCGCAAATCGTGTTCCATTTTCGTGCGTTGTCGTCGTCGAGTATCCGTTCGTGTATGTCGGAGTCTACACGAGGGCTATCTGACGAGGGCTGAAATAAGTGCAAAAGAGAGGGTAAGTGACACAGAAATACATTGGCACAGTCACGCGCGGGTAGCTACGTCGTGGGTTTTTTGGACATTTCCTTATCTCCTTTTCTTTGTTTTGCGATGTCGCTTCACTCCTGTTTCTGACTTGGAAGTGTACGTTTGGATACAGGCTAACGAAATTGAAATGTGAAGCGAAATGTCAAGAAACAGGCACGCACAGAAAAGCTCCGTTTGGACGCGTCCTCAAATTGGAACGTAGGTTGAAAAGAAAAAGGCGCAAAAAGAAAGCCCTCGTGTAGACTCCGACTATCCGAGGCATCTTGTTCAATCATAACTTTTGTGTTTTTTACGTGGGCGGGTTGGTAGCCCGCGGCACAACCGCCATTCTGGTCGGGGTTTTGTCGCTGCATACGTTTGTTCACCTCCCAACGGTTGTTGAAGAGGCTATCCTTGACCCGGGCACTTAAACAGGGATCGTTACTGGCATCTCGCCAGGTTGAGAGCGATCAACAACTTTACCCTGTATGTCCGAGCCCATGCCCTCTTTACATTTTCCATGTAAATCTGCTTCGCCACCTATCAATGGTGATGCAAACTTTTCGTTACAACGTCCGGTACATGCCAGATATCTACTCTTCAAAACATAAAACCAAGCAATAAAATTGTATCTATCAATCTTAGTTGAATGAATAAGCTATATTTATGATTTTATTTCTAGTTAAGTTAGGATTGACACATGTGTACATATACCATATTTAAGCAAAGCCGAATCCTTCCGAGCATTCATGAATTGCCTTGGTTAAGCAAGATCGTAGTTTCTCAAACGATTTGTATAGCGGGAGATCCAGTTGATTGAAGCTGGAAATAAAGCGATAAAAGAATAAGAATTTAGAGAATCTTTAATCTTTTTTAAGCTGTTGGTTCAAAAGTTCAAAAAGTTGACATCGTTTTGTAGAGAACGTTAACTTTTTCCATTGCTTGTATGTGCTCTTCACTATTACCTCGAAGTTTGCAACCCAACTCGAATATAAGGCAAATCTGGGTAGGTCGAACTCAATACCAGATTCAACTTGCCCTTCATAATTATAAAGTTCTAAAAGTGGAGCTCTTATTGTGTAAGAGGAGAACCTATTGATTGCCAAGTGAATTGATATTAGAACATACATATACTAGCATGGACTGAAAGTGACATTAATACCATATGCAAGGTTGTAGTTGGTTTCCATGTCACGGCCTACGCCGATGACTTTGCCATTGTAGTCTCTGGAAAATGTCCGCAGGTCCCCGGCGATAGACTAAGCTATGAACTGATGTTAGTGGATAACTGGGTCAAGGGACGAGGCCTGGGAGTAAATCCGGCGAAAACAGAGGTAGTACTCTTTACAAGGAAAAGATCTGTATCAAGATACACCTACCCCCGTCTGAATGGTATAGATCTGATCCCTGGGAAATCTGCCAAATATCTTGGCATAATCTTGGACTCCAAGCTTAGATAGAGAAAAAATATTAAGGAAAGTATCAAAAAGGCCTACGTGGCACTATAATCGTGTAAGGTAGCCTTTGGAAAAACATGGGGCCTCAAACCGAGGTTAATACATTGCGATGGTAAGACCTATCCTAGTCTATGGCTCGGTTGTCTAGTGGGAAGCGCTCGAGAAAAAATGTCATCTGCAGAGTGTGTCAAAGGTTCAAAGGGCAGGCTGTCTGGCGATGACGGGATCTATGAAATCCACACCAACGGCGGCTCTTGAAGTCATGCTGAACCTCCCACTGCGAGAGCGTCGCAATCAGAACTGCGCTAAGACTACAGGAATCCGGTCTCTGGAAAAAGAGTCCTCACGGAGATGCATCAGTTTTGGATCGATGTGCCGTCTCGAGATTCAGAACCGTAACGGACTATGTCACCCGACTTCCTTCCTGGGAGAGGAGATTCTGTATTAGAATTCCCTCCAGGGACCGGTGATTTGGTACGCACGGAAAGTGAACTGGCATTCTACACCGACGGATCCAAAATGGATGTTGGCACAGGTGCCGGAGTCTACTTTGAGTCTCGGGATATGCATCGCTCCTATAGGCTCGATGATGGATGCAGTGTCTTCCAAGCTGAGGTCTTCGCTATCAAGCAGGCGGCGGACCTGATCAGCAAAGAGAATATCTTAGGAAAAAAGGATCTATGTTGACAGCCAGGCAGCCATTAAGGCTCACAATTGGGTATCCAATACCCTTGCGTACTCACAGAGGCGCAAGACGCTGCCGCATCCATTTCTACAACATCATTCGCTGAGCCACCATCAATCGCTGCTCTAAAATCGAAGACACAGAAACAACGTGAGTACTGACAGCGTATAGCAGCATCCAGAACTCCTGTAAAGGCGATAGCTGCGAGGAAATCGGATGCCACAAGACAGCGCAAAGCTGCTAACTCGGCTCTTTTTTTTTTTGTAAAATTTATTATTCCTAAAATCAATACAAGAAGGGAAAGGAACTTTCTTGTCAGAATTGTCTCTTGACTATCATTCTATTTAAGAGAACCGATGACAAGTCCCTAAGGATTGTATTTTTACTGAAAATTCATAAAATCTACATCTGTACGTCAAGGTTTAATAGCATTCGTCGTACGCGGCATGGTGCCAGTAAGTCATTGGTTGATGGTGATCTGTTCTCTCAAGAAAGCTAAAAGCTAAAGTACGAAATCGAGTATGGGTGATTATTGCGCTGATTGGCTTGCCACTATTATAGCTTCGACAGCGCATGAGTGATTTATGACAGGTGTCAAAGTAAAAAAAATGCGATCTAGGTGCGACCCGTAAGAACCACACGACAAACATGCCAGTGGAAAAAACGAAAACACCCACTTATTTTTACATCTCTTCATTTTCAACCCCTGACACAAAAAGAGGGGCGTTATATGTTTGAGGTGTCTGTGTGTCTGTCTGTGGCATCGTAACTCCTAAACGAATGGACCGATTATGATGAAGAATTCGTGGGAGAAAGTCTAGAGTTTGTATGTTGGATATACATATATACATACATATGTATGTGCCCATTTCCAAATCGAAAAAATGCTCACAGTCAATTACTTATGAGCGCGTGCGTTTAATAATTGCTCGTTGGGTAGCGCACACTCACGAGCAGCTCATGAGTGGTAGCGTTTCCTTACTAAACCACAACACTGTCCGAGCAATCTCACATGTATCGGCGGTCGTCCGATCATCGTAATCAACCAGATTCGGGTGCGGTTAATAATTAGATGGTGGACCGCTTGGGAACACCGCGTGCTGTTCATTCTAATGACGTTATCACGTAAAATAATCGTCCGTAAACCGACTTTACAGACAACCAAAATATATATTTTTTTTACTTATATTGTGAAACGAAAAGTAATTACCATGTATGAGCGCAAGGCAAACGGTCAGTGGATCTGTCGTCACGGTGGATTTGAAATTTCTGTATACCATTCATACCTTCTAATGCTGAAAACCCTTGTAAAGGTACCTTTGACGTTCCCGTAACGAATTGCAACAATTTTGCCCGATCAGCTTGATCAAAACCTCTTAAAGTCCTCCAAAACCATTGGATCTTGAAAAGAGAAAAAGGCAATTGTAGCATTGTATAATTCAAAACATTATAGTGTACCTGAGGAGATTTTGAATTGTATTTATGATATTCCGTGTTTTGCTTCAAATCTTCAATGTCTACATTTGGCAGTCCTGAAATTAATAGTTCTAATTCCTGTTCGTTAAAGATTGAAATAAGGTGTTTTGGTATTATATCATAAAAGCCTTCCAGAAACGCATTCAGTCTAGAGTATAAAAATGTGATTCTTTGAATTACTATTATCGAAATGGAATTTTTCAAAATATTACTGCGTTCGAATCGAGCCACTCATTTTTAACTGGCAAACCAGGCGAATATAATCGAATTTATTTTGCTCTGTAACTGGTATATTCCTGCCGTTGGGTATTAGGTCACGAATTTGAGTAACACCAAACTCTTGCACTTCGGTTGAAAAGGTTAGATCGCAGCCCAAAGTAGATACGTCGTTATTCATAAGGTATACAAGGCCCTTATAGAACTCGTAGTCTTGTGATTCCATGTCAGTATATTTAACTTGGATGCCAAGAATATGTTTGTAAAAGGAACGAGTGAAATAACATTCGAGGAGCTTATTGTCATGAATAGCTTTGGCTGAAAAATAACAGAATATTGATGGTGCAAAAGTAGTTACTTACAAGATAGCTTACCTATAACTCTTCCAACAAATTTAAAATAGCATAAGTGATTGGGGTTTGCATGACTTGATGGATTTATCATGTATGTGACGCGATCGCCGGGCGAAACGCAGAATAAGGCGTACATAGGATTGAAAATTTCTCGAGAAATGATTACATACCATTCCCGTAAAAGGCCCCCAGCATCTTGTCCCTCTTCATCTGTAGCGATTGGAAAAAAAACCCACTGAGAAACAAACAAAATGAATATTACTAAGAATCTACCTTCGAAAACAATGTAAAAGCGATTCTTCCACTCTTCCGGCCCACGGCGATATAACTCGCGGAAGGAATCTTCAAAAACTGTAACGCGTCTTACATTGACAGTAAGTTCTTCACGACGGACTCCTTCGTCTAATCTTTCCAATTCTGTACGGAAGTACTTCCTTTTCACGTCAAAGTCTAGGATGCGTGTATGGTCAACTAAAACCGAAAATGGTCCATCTGATAGATGCACATTTGATTGTCGCAGTATTTGATTAAGAACCGTACGATGCTTTTCTGCAAAATCAAGAAATTTGTAGTGATCACGTATCTCTTTAATTGCTACTGAAGCAGCTGCGGATGTTGAGGGCTCTGCATTTCCATCGCTAGAGTTTGCAAATGTTGAATCAGATGACGTTTGATCCGTATCCTCGTTACTTATTTGTTCAGCATTTCTCGTTAAGGTCCGTTCTGGTGCAGCGTCAGTCAGAGAAAATTCAAATGTATTTGGGATCACAGATAGAGCATAAGCTCTGTTCCTAGATATGAATGGATCGCTGCAGTCAGATTTTGGTTTTATATCTGTTGTAATTGTATGTTTTGAAGATTTATGTTTTGATGCGTGAATGAGAAAGAATGCCTCAACTGTTGGTTGTAGAATTAGAATAGCATGTTGATCGTTTGTCATTTCTAAATTTATTAAACATTCGCTAAGCGTATCCCAAAGCTTATCTAGACAGAGAATTTTGCTAAGCGGTTCTATTTGCTCCTGTGCTAGCAAGGCTCTATACTCCCTTAATTCACGAATTTGCATAAACACCTTTAAGGTGCGCAATAAAAATGTTTGTGAAGATGATTTCATCAATAATGGATTCATACTGGGCAACTGAATCTCACAAGTTGGTTTGCTTTTAGTCGAAGCAGATATGATAACTTGCCCTGACGTAAATCGATTATTAACTATCCCACTTCTGTTAGACAGCGGTTGAGTTCTACCTGTATTGAGGTCGCACATTTGCGCTGTCTTCGAATTATGACGCTTAACTTCTTTCATAAGACATACAACTTGATCTCGTACAAGCTCCGCCAAACCCATTATTCCGCGTATAAGTAATTGAACAACGATTACGTTCGATTGGCGAGAACATTGACTCATGTGCATAATTAATTCCGTAGCGTACTCTAGACCTTCCTCTGAACAGCTTTTTGTTGTCAATACCTCAATAGCAGTTTTTAAATACTGAACTTCAATGGGATATAGAGACTTTAGTCGACAATTTTTTGAAGAAACATCAAGATTTTTGAAACTGCGAAAACGGTCTTCGTTCTCAATATTACACCCGCTATTGGGCTCTTCAGATTCACTTTCACTATCATGTACATCAATGACTTGAAGAGTTTTTTTGATCTTTGAAAAGGGGTTTACATCTTTCGATAGTTTTTTTGTCAGTATCGATGCAGGAATTGTGGATGACTGCTCGTTTCCTGTCATTTTAGAAACATCATGAAAGTCATTCTCAGCCATACTATCTTCCCTTGGAAGTTCTGTTCCCAGAGAAGATAGTAACCGTACGAGTTTATCGGTTAACTGCTGAGATCGTTTAATAACAGTCAACGGTAACAATGAAATTAATTCCGCAAACGGAGAATCTTCAAATGCAAGGAACGACAATCTTGAGCGCGTTGATTGTGGACTTAATATAAACATCGTTTGAGCTTCCTTGGAACTTTGCTCAGGTTGTGTTGTGCAGTCTAATTTCAATAATACCTCAAAAATAGATGGCGTCCGTTTATGTGGATGTTCTTTTAGGGTATCTGTTGAGGGAAATGTAACAGAACTGCCGGCAAAGTTATCGTCTGATTGGGTCACTATACTCTTTGGTTTTTTCGATTTGAGTTTGGGAAAAGATTCTGATTTTTCTGTGATTATGTGAGAATTTTGTAAAGGTTGTTCGCCGGTCGAATTTTGATTTCCCAAACTATTGTCTTTAGATACCTTCTGCGCTTGGGTAGCCTTGAAGGGGATAAAATCTTTTGGAAAATGACGAGCTAATGTCATAAGCAGATCAAGAGTATTACGACATATCATTTGCGCTGCCTGTGGGTGAACTCTTATAGCTGAGGCTACTTCTCCACAATATGATTCTTCTTGGAATAGTTCCTTAACGCCCCGTTTGATTAAGAAGACACTTGATCTATATCCAAGGGCGGCATCGATTCGTAAATTCAAGTATTGTGGCCTAGTAATAAGTTTATCATCTGTGTTTGAGATGTCGGTTTCGTCTGCCATTTTAATGACTTCAATTAGGGAGTTAATGATCCATTCTCTTGTACCAGCGTGGTAGCACAAGTGTCGTATGACACGATGAAGCCGAATTATATTAAATTTCGAATCTTCTATGAAAAGCATTAAAAGAAGACAACCCAAAGCATCAACATCAAGGAGGCTGGTTTCGTTGTCCATCAAAGATAATACAATTGGTTTATATTCCTGTTGTAAATATCCGTTGCTGTGAGTACTGGGACAGGTCATGGTGGAATTGAACCGCACAGAATTGGTTGACCAGCTTGGACGGTCCCTAAAATGTTGAACGTTCGACATTCTTCGAGTTGTATACCCTGTTAACGAAAAAACAAAACAGTGTGTTCAAATTATATTCTTTCTTAAGAGCAAATTAGAAAATACAACACAAGGTGTTGCGCTCAGGCACCGTACTTCCTCGTTACGTTGAGGGAAGAGTGCCGAACGGAGAGAGAGAAGGAAAATGGCAAATAGTTAGTTTCAATTTTTTTTTATTTATCTTACTCGATACTGGTCCTCTGCTTGCTGTAGAGGTGCGGCTCCTACTATTTGCTGCTTACTAACTTAGGTGGCGCTACAGTCCGTGGTGAACCTGGGCCTCAACCAACAAGCGTCTCCAGCCGGCACGGTCTTTGGCCAGCTGTTTCCAGTGCCGCACGCCCAGTTGGTTGAGGTCACCTTCCACCTGCGTGCGCCACCGCTGATGCGGCCGTCCTCTGCCGCGCCTTCCTTCCGGAGTGGATTCGAAGACTTTTCGGGTCGGAGCTGTATCTTCCATGCGCTCTACATGGCCTAGCCACCTTAGACGCTGTATCCGTAGACGTCGTACCAGACCGATGTCGCTGTACAACCCGTACAGTTCTTCGTTATATCTTCTCCTCCATACACCGTTTGAACAAACGGGACCGTAGATAGTGCGCAGAATTTTCCTCTCGAAACAACCAAGGGCATCTTCATTCACTTTTGTTAAGGTCCAAGCCTCTGCGCCGTAAAGGAGGACTGGGATGATCAAGGGTTATATAGTGTCACCTTGGTTTTCCGAGAGAGGGCTCTACTTCTCAATTACCTCTTGAGCCCAAAGAAACAGCGGTTGGCAAGAGTGATTCTGCGTTTTATCTCAGCGCTGGTGTTGTTGTCGCTGGTTATCAGTGAGCCAAGGTAGACGAATTCCTTGACCACTTCCAAGTTATATCCGCCCATGGTGACGTTCTGGCCAATACGTCGGTCGGTGCTGTCCGTCTCTGTTAGATGAAAGCAGCTATTTGGTTTTACCCTCATTAACCTTGAGACGCATCTTAGCCGCTTCTACCTCAATGCTCACGAAAGCCTCATTGACGTCTTGCTGTTTTCGTCCAATTACGTCAATATCGTCGGCGTACGCAAGCAATTGCGTAGACTTGAAATAAATCGTACCTCTTGTGTTGGCCAGTGACTCTTGCACGATCTTTTCAAGCACGATGTTGAAAAAGTTGCACGACAGCGCGTCGCCCTGCCTAAATCCTTTTTAACATCATAGGTCTCGGTTTGCTCATTACCGACCTTAATGGAGCAGCAAGAATTCTCCATTGTCATCCTGCACAGTCGGACGAGTTTGACAGGGATGTTAAAACTAGACATGGCTTTGTACAGCTCGTCTCTATATACGCTGTCATACGCGGCCTTGAAATCGACCAAGATCTGCCGTAGCGTAAATATTTGGTCTATTGTGGATTTACCTGGCCTGAAACCACACTGATAAGAGCCGATCAGGTTATCCACAAACGGTTTCAGGCGTTCACACAATACGGCAGAGAAGATCTTATATGCGATGTTAAGGAGACTTATTCCCCTATAGTTGGCGCAGTTATAGGGGTCTCCTTTCTTATGGACCGGGCAAACGATGCTGAGATTCCATTCGTCGGGCATGCCTTCCTCCGACCATACCTTGCAGATGAGATGGTGCATGCACCTTACCAGCTCATCTCCAGCCGCCTTAAAAAGCTCAGCAGACAGGCCGTCTGCGCCAGCGGCTTTATTAGACTTAAGTCTTGATATCGCTATTTTGACTTCGTCTAGGTCGGGTGGACTGAATTCTGTTACTTCGTGGTCCATTGCGGATGGCTCGTTCTGCCTGACAGCGGTATCTTGTCTATCATCGCCGTTATACAGTCTGCAGAAGTGGTCTTTCCAAATCCTCAGCATCGACTGCGACTCTACTACCAGTTCTCCATTTTCATCCCTGCAGGCCGCCACTCTGGCTTTGTAGCCAAGGCATGTTCGTTTTACCTTGTTGTAAAACTTACGGGCGTCATTCCTGCGGAAGCATCTCTCCATCTCCTCGATCTCACGCTTTCCGTGCTCTCTCCTCTTTCTTCTGAAAAGCGTGTGTTCCTCTCTTCTCTTCTGCTCATAGATTTCGCGAGCAGCTCTCGTCCGTCGTTGCAGCATGGCTTTATATGCCTCTTGTTTTGCTGCATGGGCTTGTTCGCATTGTTCATCGAACCAGGGGTTTCTAGGTGGTGGCTGTTTGAAACCCAGCACCTCTGAGGCAGCATCTCTGACGGCGCTCTGGCAATGAGCCCATTCCTGCTCTATTGTTTGTGCTGCTGTGGGCGGATTTTGAGAGAGCTTTGAGGAGACACGATCGGCAAAGATTCTGGCAGTCCCTTGCGATTGTAGCTTTCCAACGTCAAGCTTACGTAGTCCTACTCGACTCCTAAGCATTCTTGATATCCTCATTCGTACCTTGGCTACAACAAGGTAGTGGTCCGAGTCGATGTTGGCCCCTCGGAAGGTTCGTACGTCGAGAATACAGGAGTGTCTGGCGTCGATCGCAATATGATCAATCTGGTTGGTTGTCGATTGATCCCAAGACCGCCAGGCACCCTTGTGGATGGTGAGATGGGGGAATCGCAGCTTGCTTTTTGCTGCTGCTCTCTCTTAATTTCAACCAAAATTGCCTTCCCTTTTAAAGGAGGATCTTGGTTGAATTGCAATCCCCTCCAACACACCAAGTGCCAAAGGGCATTTCTGATTTAGGTTAAAGATACTCAGTGTCATCGCTATGTCGCAACCTACCCGTACCCCATACCATTAGCATAGCGCTCATAGCACTTGCCTGCATATGCATTCCTGATCAATCAGCATTTGCGCACTATTAACTGGTCATGTATGTCATTCGCACTTTACTAATTGATTCTCCAACTGCGTGAAATGCTTTCTCAGCATTCCATGGTGTGGAGTGGTCGTGAATGTTAGTCATACTTTGTTAGTCGGTTCGCCCTTACTCCAATCATGTGAAAGCGTTCTCGGCATTTCACAGTGTTTGGAGTTGTCCCTTCTTCGTCACTTGTTTACGTATTGCTTGGATTTGAGCATTATTTACGAAGTGACATATGAATAGGCGCGAGTGCCGACATTGACCTAGTGTCGACAAATTGGGGTTGACCATACGTTATGCATACGATTCGACGATACGAGTCTGCATTGTGTGTGGAATTTAGTGGAATGCGATATGGTGGAGAGTGCAGTGCAATGTAGTGCAATCACTACAAAGGTATCAACCGTACCGTGCCGAGATGTCAACCAGGCTGAGAGCCCAGACCAAAAATAGCTCAGTCGCAAATGGTGTATCCAGATATCTGGCGCCCTCCGGATCAGCTAGCCTTACCTGTGTATTGCCGATCTCTGCACATGTGGAGATTTTATTTCTCCGCAATTCGTGGGACCCAATCATTAGCAATAACGAAAAAAAAAAAAACAACAAAAACGAGGCCGGATCTCACAAGAAACCGGAAGGGGCTAGAGGCCCCTCTACATCACAGGCTGCTATAGCTTCAAATCCTGGAGCATCAAAGAACCGTACAAATAAATTGTCGGAAGATAAGACTGAAAATAAGAAATTAAGCCCATCAAGCTTACAGAGACCGTAAGGCAGCTTTTAGAGTTATAAATCGATGGATCCATAAGACCGACCTATCCGAAAAAGCGAACGAGTCGGTTGCCCGGGCTACAGGAATCCTTGCCCAAGAAAAAGAAAAGACCAAGAGGCCCAGATCGTCACCCGAGGAACCGAAACGGGAGGCTAAAAAGGCTAGGCTGGAAACACCGGCCAAGCCTTTCGGCGAGGTTGCAAGGGAGTGCCTAACGGTTGCCATCATCGACGATAGCGACCCGGACGGCAGAAAAATGGAAAGTTATCGAACATGCACTTTCCTAAAAATATAAGGAAGAACCCTGGACCCCGGACGACGAAGCTGTGCCGTAGAATGATCCCTCGATCTTTTGAAGGCTACAGTAGGGGAAGCAGGGGGAGTATGGGAGGGAGCTAGGCTCAAGGTCGTAACTAAGGATCAGATTCCTAAACGACCGCCAGCAAGATGTTGGCTCTGAGACCATCAACTACCGCAACTCCAGTCTTCCAAAGGTTGCTCTTTTGGTTGCCACCAGGTCCCTGGTTCGCCCTAAGTTTAACTTAGGCCACAATTGTTTGGTGATAAGGCCGATATTGCTATCATTCCATTGGAGGTTTGTCTCCTCTGTGGTTTGAAGCTTTATCATGTGCTTTACCATACTTATTGGTTTTTCTAGGTACCCGAGGGTAGATAGGCTGAGTGTGCTAGACCCTAACTTTACAAGTTCGTCGGCCGCGCAGTTTCCTGGAATATCCCTATGCCCACAATACTTTAATGTTGAACTGCTCAGCCATCTCATCTAAAGATAGGCGACAGTTAAGAGATGCCTTTGATTTGTGGGTTACCGCTGCCAGGGATTTTATCGCAGATTGACTATCCGTGCAAATGATAATATCCTTTGTGGATATTACATTGATCCTGAGCCATGCCAGGGCCTCCGTTATCGCTGTTATTTCTGCCTGATACACACTGCAGTGATTTTGGAGTCTAAATGATAGGTTGAGGTTAAGTTCCTTGGGAGAAGACCACACTGCCTACACCCGACTTCATCTTAGAGCCATCGGTATAGAGGGAGATCGAGTCGTTTGGTATAACTTTCCCTTCAGCCCATTCCTCCCTGGATGGAAAAACAACTTCGAAGTTCCTGGTGAACACATTCTGCGGGGTGATGTAGTCAGTTTCCTTGGGTACTTTGAAGTGTTTTAGAATAGTGATGTGGCCTTTTTCAGATGTGGACCATTTTCTTATGCTCCTCATCCTTAGGGCCGCGCATGCAGCAACTTGCTTGCTGAAAAGGTTTAATGGTGGAAGATGAAGTAGAACATTTAAGGCCTCCGTGGGGGTTGATCTGATCGCTTATATATAAGCTGGCCGATTTTTGAACCTTCCCCAGAAGGTTTCGATTGAATGCGTTGTCCAGAGCAGTCCACCAGACTACGAGCCAGTACAGTCACAGCATGTGAGTGTGCTGCTCTCTGTCATCTTAGGAAGCGTATCCTCCTCAATGACTCCTGATGTGATCACCTTGGCTCCTACGAGAAGCATTCTCAACTTCACTATGGAAGTGTAGAAGCTCCTCGGCTTATCGGCTAGAAGGCACAACAGATCTGCAAAGGTCGCAGTGCCATATGCTAAGAGTAGCATTAGCTCCATATCCAATCCGTAGTGAAGATACGAAATATGTACATTGTACGCTTGAAAGTCAATTCGACCAAAACTTTGTTCTTGAATTTGTTCCTTTTTTGAATTGAACTTACCTGCCGGTGAATTTAAGCTGGTTTGATTGGTCAAACGTTGTTGAACAGCTTGCTGATTGCGATGCTCCCAATCACGTCTTAGATTCTGTGCCTCCGCAACAAGTTCAGGAGGTAAGCTCGAAATTTGAGAATCTTCCATATCAGTGAGGATCTATGTTAAAAACAAAAAACAAAAAAAAATTGTTAAACAACTCATACAACTACGACCGTGTTCCTAGAATTCTACATGAAGCTTTATATCCGTTTCAGAATAATTGCTGAATGTAACATACATATATTGCCCCGTATGACTGTTTATTTCTGGCGTGGTATCTGCTAAAAAGGATGGCAAAGGACTAACAAAGGCCTCGTAGGGGTAGCATCTATCCGACGGATGCTGGCCTGCTATAAAGCGAGAAGAGCCACCGCAGTCGAACATCTTGCGGCACTGTTAGTAAGTCCTATCCCCCACCTCCTCGCGGTGCCATCTGGAGATTTCCTATGGAAGTTGCAGACGGGGAAGGGCAAATGGCGAGCCTCCTGCGCCAAAAAACAGGTAAGCCTAGTAAGCCGTAACCATAAAAAAGCCACAAACTCCGAAACAACCACAAGCCACCATTGCAAAACACGAAAAAAGGACAATGATCTTCGGCTCTGTATGTGGAATGTTAAGTCCCTAAACAGGCCACGTGCAGCCGAACAACTCGCGGACGCCCTAGACCGCTATAAAGTGGACATAACCGCAAATGCGATGGAATGGACCGGCTTTGTTCGAGGTTGTTCGAGGTGGACTAAGGTAAAAAGTCCTAAGCTTTCAGCATGTGGCTAAGGGGTGGCCGTGGTGCAGTGGTTAACATCATCGACCGCGTGCGGAAGGTCTGTAGTTCGAATTCGCTTCATAGCCAAGAAAAAGTAATTCCTATACGGACAAAAAGTATGCAACGCAGTTGTGAATGGAAAGTGACTAGACGTACTGCTGCAGGCATAGCACTCACAGTATATGGTCAACTGAAATTCATCTCCTGCGTATGCAATATTAAAACGAATTATTACGGACTATTACCAAAGCGGAATTAGGACGGTCGCATCAACGGTGGCGCACGCAAGTGGAAGGGGACCTTAACCAACTGGGCGTGCGGCGCTGGAAACAGCCTTGAGCAGATAATTGATCTGAGGTGGAAGAATCAAGTGTGTAAAGGTGAAGTGCTCAGATAATTGATCTGAGGTGAAATAACAAAAGTGTCTGCGTACTGATTTAGCAAACAAATAGTGTAGTTTATCGCAATCGTGATTCGAACTCTATCCTGAACTCGATTTTGTAGTAATTTCGTAACTACTAGTACAACTATCACAACCTTACCTCATCTTTCCTGACAGTCAAATGCCTTATAACTTATTTTCAATATTAAAAACTTACCACGTGTCTAAGTGATGGTTGCAAATTTTGGAAGAAAGCTGCAGTATCAACTGGATCATTCGGATTTACTGTTTGTGCTGCTTGTCTTTGTTGCTCAATACGTTGTTGTGATAATACTTCTGCTTGTATGTTTGGGGGCAGAGCGGCTAAAAAGTCTGGATTAACTTCAATTAGTGATTCATGTCCAGTTTCAATTGAACATTGTTGATCGCGTAAACAACTGCGCTGGACACGTAAGTGCTCATTAATTACTTCTTCACGCATTTCTGCTGGAAGAGCAGCTAGGAAAGAAGGATCTACGCCCTCGGGTACTTGAAGATCACCAAGCTCTTCGCGAACTTCTGGAGTCATTGCGGGAATTTCTTCTTGATGCCGATTGGGTGTAACTCCACCACTTGTGACATCCACAAGTGACAATGTTCTAGCGGCAGAAATAGATGCTGATGATGATGGGGTATTGATGGATGTGAATGTTGTATTTGTAGGCACTGGAGTATTAGAACACTCAGACGAGCTATGAGAAATCGGTGGCTGCCGAAGGTGCTGAACAAATGAACTATTTATAGCAGTTAAACTATTTCTGGTAGATTCATTGCCAAGCTGGGCAGGAGATGTATGCTCATGGATACTTGTTTGGGAACGAATTGAAGCGGAAAACTGAAATTGTAAAATATATACAATAAGCGCGAGATATATAAGCAAAAGGAAAAGTAAAAACGAACAAATACATTTATACCAATATTCTAGTGTACAAAACGAAAGCAATCTTTTGTGTTTTTTAAATTAGTTGAGAACACACGTTAACACATTAATACGATTTCTAGGTACACAGGTGTTCCAATGTAACTTTACTGACGTTTTGATCAGCTCAATACCGAAAGTAGAAATCTATTTTGATGTTCCTGCGTTATTTCTGAAAACAGAACAATCATGATGGTACCATAAGTTCCCCGCTACGGACAAAAAATGTTGGTTGTCTGTAAAGTCGGTTTACGGACGATTATTTTGCGTGATAACGTCATTAGAAAACATCGATGAAAAATGAACAACACGCGGTGTTCCCAAGCGGTCCACCATCTAAGTACTAACCGCACCCGACGCTGGTTGATTACGGTATTCGGACGACAGCCAATACATATGAGATTGCTTGGATAGTGTTGTGGTTTTGGTAAGGAAACGCAAACACTCATGAGCTGCTCGTGAGTGTGCGCTACCCAACGAGCAATTAATAAACGCACGCATTCATGAGTAATTGGCTGTGAGCATTTTTTTCGATTTGGAAATGGGCGCATGCATATGTACATATGTATGTATGTATGCATATCCAACATACAAACTCCAGACGTTTTCACAGGAATTCTTCAGAATCGTATTTGTCGTCTAAAAACAGAATTAGCGTGTATGCATGTATCACCTGGATTACTGATTACTCCTCAAAGTATGCCTACGTCATCGCAAAATTGTTCATGTCCCCAAGTATGCAAACAAAATTCTATCCCATAGGCAAAATAGATGCCTCTCTACCGCTCGTTTCGCGCTCTCGCTTGCCCGCTCAGCTCAGGCGGAACGTAACAATCAGTCATACTTTTTCGGTGTTCATCGATTTATAAGACGTTATCACGCCAATAAGTCTAATAAAACCGCTGACGCAGACGGCCTGTCTGCTGAGCTTTTTAAGGCGGCTGGAGATGAGCTGGTAAGGTAAATGCACCATCTCATCTGCAAGGTATGGTCGGAGGAAAGCATGCCCGACGAATGGAATCTCAGCATCGTTTGCCCGGTCCATAAGAAAGGAGACCCCTATAACTGCGCCAACTATAGGGGAATAAGTCTCCTTAACATCGCATATAAGATCTTCTCTGCCGTATTGTGTGAACGCCAGAAACCGTTTGTGGATAACCTGATCGGCTCTTATCAGTGTGGTTTCAGGCCAGGTAAATCCACAATAGACCAAATATTTACGCTACGGCAGATCTTGGTCGATTTCAAGGCCGCGTATGACAGCGTATATAGAGACGAGCTGTACAAAGCCATGTCTAGTTTTAACATCCCTGTCAAACTCGTCCGACTGTGCAGGATGACAATGGAGAATTCTTGCTGCTCCATTAAGGTCGGTAATGAGCAAACCGAGACCTATGATGTTAAAAAGGATTTAGGCAGGGCGACGCGCTGTCGTGCAACTTTTTCAACATCGTGCTTGAAAAGATCGTGCAAGAGTCACTGGCCAACACAAGAGGTACGATTTATTTCAAGTCTACGCAATTGCTTGCGTACGCCGACGATATTGACGTAATTGGACGAAAACAGCAAGACGTCAATGAGGCTTTCGTGAGCATTGAGGTAGAAGCGGCTAAGATGGGTCTCAAGGTTAATGAGGGTAAAACCAAATATCTGCTCTCATCTAAAAGAGACGGACAACACCGACGTATTGGCCAGAACGTCAATCCATGGGCGGATATAACTTTGAAGTGGTCAAGGAATTCGTCTACCTTGGCTCACTGATGACCAGCGACAACAACACCAGCGCTGAGATAAAACGCAGAATCGCTCTTGCCAACCGCTGTTTCTTTGGGCTCAAGAGGCAATTGAGAAGTAGAGCCCTCTCTCGGAAAACCAACGTGACAGTATATAAGACCTTAATCATCCCAGTCCTCCTTTACGGCGCAGAGGCTTGGACCTTAACAAAAGCGGATGAAGATGCCCTTGGTCGTTTCGAGAGGAAAATTCTGCGCACTATCTACGGTCCCGTTTGTTCAAACGGTGTATGGAGGAGAAGATATAACGAAGAACTATACGGGTTGTACAGCGACATCGGCCTGGTACGACGTCTACGGATACAGCGTCTAAGGTGGCTAGGCCATGTAGAGCGCATGGAAGATACAGCTCCGACCCGAAAAGTCTTCGAATCCACTCCGGAAGGAAGGCGCGGCAGAGGACGGCCGCATCAGCGGTGGCGCACGCAGGTGGAAGGTGACCTCAACCAACTGGGCGTGCGGCGCTGGAAACAGCTAGCCAAAGACCGTGTCAGCTGGAGACGCTTGTTGGTTGAGGCCCAGGTTCACCACGGACTGTAGCCCCACCTAAGTAAGTAAGTATCCTGACATTCTTGAAGATACTTCCTCATGTAACACCTTTGTATTCCAACCGTTTACCCCAATCGAAATCCACAAATGTATTCTGTCGCTCGATAATAAAAATTCTTGCTCCTCTGATGGCATCACTAACACTGTGTTGAAACGTGTTCCCTTCTATGTGATAGATGTGTTAAGCCACATATTTAACTTAAGTGTTCATTGTGGTATATTTCCCTTATTCCCTTAAAAACTGCGGAAGTAATTCCCTTGTCCAAAAAAGGATCCCGAACGTGGATGACGCAATATAGACCTATCTCCATACTTCCGACCCTTATCAAGCAGTTGAAAAAGCTAATGAAGGTAAGCATTGATAGATAGGGCTTAGGGGGTGGGACAGAGTCGCCTGATCACTGCGGCCACGATTGGGCCTATTGTGATGTCCCCCACTTACAGTTCACTCAGAAAACCTGAGTCCGTAATAAAACTTAGTATGCTTTTGAGTGAGCTGGCAGCAATTTCTTCTGCTTCAAGATAATACTTGCCTAGGTGACGAAGACGTGTACTGACCAGGCAGTTACAGTGGCATAGTATGTGCTCTGCTGTTTCTTCGTCTTCATTACACATACGGCAAGTGTCATCTTGTATGATGCCCATTGTTTTGAGGTGTTTATTAACTGGGCAGTGTCCAGTAAGGAAACCTGTGATTAAACGAATCTGACTCCACGAAAGCATGAGAAGTTGTTTCGTTCTTTTGAGGGATGTAGTTGAGAGGAACAGCTTGATCCGTCGTGTTCCTTAACCAATTTTTTATGCAGCATTTGGTGGTGCTAGTGGGTATGCCGCAGAAAGGCCGTGGCATCATAAATGGTGAAGCAAAGCCTTTCCTTGCTAGTAGGTCCGCCTTTTCGTTGCCTGTATGGCCGCTGTGTCCAGGTATCCAAATGAGATGAACTCTGTTTGTGTTTGCATTGTGTCTTTTTTAAACAAGAACTAATCTTTCGGAAAAGAACAGTTTGGCTTTCGAGAAGGAAAATCTACTGAAGATGCTATTCTTAAGCTATGCACTGAAATTTATGACAGTTTCCACAATGACACCTAGAACTTAGTCTTGTTTATAGATATGACCAAAGCATTCGACATGGTTAATCACGATATTCTTCTAGCAAAATTACATAGAGCAGGCTTAAGAAGTGTAATTCCCAAGTGGTTGTCTTCGTATTGGTCAAATAGAACTCAATGTGTTAGGTTACGAGGTGGCTACAATAGCAGTCCGCGAAATATTAAGATTGGTGTACCGCAGGGTTCGGTGTTGGGACCGTTGTTGTTTTTAATATATACTAACTCACGATTCTATCAAAGACTTTGTGAAAATCGACAGCCTTTGCTGATGATATAGCATTGACATATGAGAATAAAACTGTTTTTGACTCTGTAGTTCAGAGAGAAGCTTGGCCAGCAAAGAAAGAGGAAGATCTCTTTGATGCATTATTCGCCTCTAGCCACTACGGACTATAGAATGATGCCCCTTCATGACTCTTTTTGTTTGTAATTCATTTCTCACTTACTTATGTACGTTTATAATATGTAAAAAACAAAAATACCTGTGCTAGAACGTTCTGTATTTCATCATCAAAGTCCATTATAACATCTTCAACATTCGGATCTTCTTCCTCATCACCTTCATCGACATTTTCATTTTCGTCGTCATTGTAATAATTTAAACCATGCTCTTGATGGTCATCTCCATCGTCTTCATCTTCATCGTCATCGTCATCAGGATATACCGACATACATTCTGACAGTGCACTAGTATTGATTTGCTGCAGCAGATTTGAACCTATGAGTAAAAGCAAAAATAGTTAAAGACCTACCGAAATTCATTTTGAAATGTCCAGTTATAAAAAGCACGTGGCGAACGTTATCTAATCTTGAAGTGGATGGCAGAGATGAAGTTGAACCGCGTCCTCGAAACAGATTGTGTTTTGCACTTGTTGACACTTATGAGGATCCAGACTAATTCAGACCTAAGGTCCAGCTGCGAGATTGGTTTTTCCTTGTACACAACTTGTACACAATTCTGTGCAGCTTCCATGTATTCTCTATTGCAGGGTCTATTGCATTTACATTCATATAAGGGCCACCCCCAATATACATCAATCGTGTAAGTCAACACCCCCCATTGTATGGCAATCATAAGTGGTTAGGGGATAAGGGAGCGAGCAAACAGAGCAAAGAAGTTGATCGCGTTTAACTTGGCAAACGCCAGCTTCGATCTCTGTCCCTGCTCAATCCAAGTTGACACACAGCCTCCGCGTGGCCTCCCCTGGATAGCTATACTGGCACCCGCCAGGTAGTGAACCAATGTGTGCAGCGACCCGACCCCTTGTTTCTGGGGAAAGAGGTTAACATCCATATTGCATAAAACCAAAGCTTGCTCAGAGACAATTAACAGCCTCGGATGTTGACGACCCCCGCAAACGTCAAAAAGGAAACGAAATTCGGTTCTGCACCTGGAACGTTAAGTCCCTCAACAGACCAGGTGCAGCCGAACAACTGGTCAACTCTTTGGACTGCTATAAGGCAGACATTACCGCGCTCCAAGAAGTGCGATGGGATGGGCCAGGCAAAAAGCGGATGAAAAACTGTGATATCTACTACGGAAACTGCTACAGAGAAAATAAACAACGCAGAATCAGGAAAAAAGTCTTAAGCTTCCAGTATGTAAGCGAACGCCTCAAACTATCCGCATCAAGACCAGTCTCGGCAATATAAGTTTATTATGTGTCCCCACCCCCACAGAGGAGAAAGATGACCGACTTATGATCTCCTAGGCAGAACGTATGCGCAATGCCGCAGCTATGACACTAAAATCGTTCTAGGAGATTTCAATGCGAAGCTAGGTAAGGAAGCTATCTTTGAACGGGTCATTGGAAAGCACAGCCTACACAACACCACGTCAGAAAACGGACAAAGGCTAGTGGACTTTATGGCGGGACATAACCTGGTAGTAGCAAGTACACGATTCCCACACCTCAACATCCATAAGGGGACCTGGCGGTCTTTCGATCAATCAAATTGATCATATTGCGATCGACGGCAGACACTCCTCCAGCATCCTAGATGTCCGAACCTTTCGAGGAGCCAACATCGACTCGGATCATTACCTTGTTGCAGCCAAGCTACGGATGCGAATTTCTCGGAATCAACGGAGTCGAGTAAGAACACCAAAATTTAACGGCGGAAAGCTGCAATTGCAGGAGACCGCCAGGACCTTCGCCGATCAAGTCTCCCTCAAGCTCTCTCAAGTCCCGATGCAATCTGCAGAAACCACAGAACAGCAATGGAGTCGTTGTCAAAACAAAACTCGGTTTCGAGCCACCACCGTCGAGAAACCCCTGGTTTGATGATGAGTGCATGTAGAGAAACAGAATGCATACATTGCATCGACGGACGAGAGTGGCCCGCGAGCTCTATGAACAGAAAAGGAGGGAGGAGCATGCGCTTCTGAGAAGGAAAAAGAAGGAGCACGAGAAGCGCGAGATCGAGAAGCGCAGTAACATCGATGGAGAGATGTTACTGCAAGAATGACGTTCGAAAATTTTACCAGAAAGTAAAACGAACATGCCAAGGCTTCAAAGCCAGAGCAGAAGCCTGCAGGGATGAGTACGGACAACTAGTAGTGGAGTCACAGTCGATGCTAAGGTTGTGGAAGGACCACTTCTGCAGACTGTATAACGGCGATGATAGTCAAAATACCGCCGTCAGGCGGAGCGAACCATTCACAATAGACGAAGACGAAGGAGAATCCCGTCCACCCGACCTAGACGATGTTAAGATTGCGATATCGAAACTTAAGTCTTATAAAGCTGCTGGAGCAGACGGACAAAGCGAGACGTCAATGAGGCGTTCGCAGGCATTTAAGGAGAAGCGGCTAAAGTGGGTCTAAGGGTAAATGGGGACAAGACCAAATATATGATGTCATCCAAGAAAGACGCGCAACACGTACGTCTTGGTCAGAACGTCACCTTCGTAAGCTATATTTTTGAAGTAGTCAAGGACTTTGTCTACCTTGGCCGATAGTGACAAGCAGCAACGACACCAGCGCTGAGATAAAACACAGAATAACTCTTGCCAACCGCTGCTTCTTCGGGCTCAAGAGGCAATTGAGTGGTAGAGCCCTCTCTCGAAAAACTAAGGTATCCTCCTCTACGGCGCTGAGACTTGGACGTTATCAAAAGCGGATGAAAAGGCTCCTGGACGTTTCGAGAGTAAAATTCTGCGTGCAATCTTTGGTCCCGTTTGTGTAAACAGAGAGTGGAGGAGGAGATTCAACCAAGAACTGTACGGGCTGTACAGCGACATCGGCCTGGTTAGACGTCTTCGGATCCAACGTCTAAGATGGCTAGGCCATGTAGAGCGAATGGACATCAACGCTCCGGCCCGAAGAGTCTTCGACTCCAACCCCGAGGGACGACGCAGCAAAGGACGACCGACCGCATTTAAGGTGGCGCGCACAGGTGGAAAGGGACCTCAACCAACTGGGCGTGCGGCACTGGAAGCGGCTGGCCAAAGATCGGGCCGGCTGGAGAGGCTTGTTGGTTGAGGCTATTACCCATATCAATAAAAAAAAACTGTATGATAGTTCAGATATTCCTTAGCGCATCGGAAATGTTACCTATTTAGCTTGAAAAAATAGCCTTTTCAATGTTGCGTTAACGCAACCATGGGAATAAATGGGTTAAACAGTATTGCTCAGTTATGAATGTTTTTTTAAATACAAGAACTGGTTACCTGAGGAATATATTTGATTATCTTCCATGTTTAATGAGCGTTCTAAACGGCTCGCTGTCTCTCCTTCTCCAATATATGTTTCAGAACCTATTAAGACACATACTTATTTGGTTGCGTTATTCAAGTAAAATAATATATTACTTGTTTCTGGGTGGCTGGTGGAGTCATTCTGAGATTCATTTGTAGTGCTACCATTCCCTGCCGAATTCATGTCTCGTTGATCTACATTCCTGGAGACAAGAACTGGAATAGCACTTCGTCTGATAGTGGCGTTACTAATTGAGGCCATCACACTGGCATCACTAGGTATCACTGTTTCTCGTTCTTCGGTAGACATCGGTGTAGCAGTTGGTTCATTTCTCTTTTTTCTTCGTATTTTATTACGATGTTCACGCAGAAATGGTATTATCTGGTGGGCAACAGCTAAACATATTCCCGGTTGGGATTCCATGTCTAAATTCTTTGCTTCTTCCAACCACCAATGGAGTGCTACAAGTAAAACGTAAGTAAAATTGCACATTATTTGAGATTACTTACAATATAGTCAAGAAGTTGTAAGGATGCTTAAGGATTTTAATGAAACTGACTAATTAAATAATTGAAAGAATACATTACCATTCTGAATCAACAAACAGGTTTACGACAACAAATCATCAGACTCAAGAACCAGCATATTGTCCCAAGTCAAGACGTTCATAAAAAGTATGCATACGGATATAAATATTTGTATCTATGACACACATGACCAAAGTATTACGCTAATGCCCAGTTCGTTTTATAGCAAATCAGCCTCTGTGAAAATTTCAACTGTCTAACTATCACGGTTCATGAGATACAGCCTGGTGACAGACGGACGGACGGACAGCGAAGTCTCAGTAATAGGGTTCCGTTTTACCTTTGGGTACGGAACCCTAAAAAGCTCATTTAATTACAACGTTGTCAGACAATACTCGGTTTCTGATTCAGTAGAGTACCTGTTTGTTGAAATTTGTGTGAGTAGTGACAAACTACTAGTAGGCTGTGTTTATATACCACCGAATGTGGCTAATCACTCCTTGCCCACAGACATCCTAGAGAGTTTGGCTTCAGATTATACCGATAATGTTGTCGTTGGTGATTTAAACCTGAATCTTTTGGATATAAAGAACAAGCCGTTCATTGGAATGATGAGATCTCTGCACCTTAGTTTCGCCAACTTACAACAGCCGACACACTTCATGCCCAACTGTAATCCTTCACTCCTAGATGTGTGCCTCGCCTCAGAACCCAAGATGGTGTTTCTCTATGATCAACTGTTTGCACCAGCCTTTTCGTATCATGACTTACTCTTTGTCTCAATTGATTGTGTGTCACCTCCTACTAAAGACTATATTGTTCCACGTTTTAATATCTCCCAAATTACTATTCCACTATTATTTATGGATTGTCTGAGTCTGGACTGGTCGCCAATTTATAACAGTAGCAACGTTGACGTGCCAGTAGATTGTTTTAATAAAAACATGTATTATCTGTTCACTAAACATGTCCCAATTAAACAAATTAGAAAAAAGACTACGACTCCTTGGATTACGACCGATGTTTTAAACCTCATTAAAAAGCGGGATCTGCTTTACTTCGGATAGAGAAGGTTCAGACGCCCTGTTTTACTGAACAATTACAAGGTCGTACGTTATACAGTGACCTCAATAGTTCGTAAGAATAAGCGAAAACACTTCGCGGCGAAGTTCTCTAATAGCAACACAAGGTTAGATTTCTGGGAAAAAGTGCGCCAAATGGGTATCTGCTCTAATAAGCCTATAGCCCCAAATAATATTGACATCGAGGCACTTAACCGCAATTTTGTCCAAACGTCATCGAACAGTGAGCCTCGAAGCTCAACTTCTGTTTCCCGCTCAGATTATGATTCAGACTCTTTCTCACTATCATGTGTTGATGAACTTTGTGTTGGGCTTACTTTGTTCAGAATAAAATCGAATGCTGTGGGTTCGGATGAAATCCACCCTCTATTTATAAAAACACTTCTTCCTTGCATTCTACACCAGCTTGCGCACATAATAAATAGTGCTATTACGACCTCTACTTTTCCTAAGACTTGGAAAGTTGCCCTTGCCGAAAACAACAGCCCCTGGCTGTACTGAGTATCGCCCAATTGCCATACTTCCGTACCTAAGCAAGGTTTTCGAAAGCTTAGTAAGTTGCCATCTTAAGGAACATCTTAGAAAAAAGAAGCTCATCACAAAGTTCCAATCTGGTTTTCGCGCTAAACGGAACTGTACAACAGCGTTAATTAGAGTCTGTGAGGATATTCGTGCAGGAATGGACAGTGACATGGTCGCGGTCTAATGGTTTGCTTAGATTTCTCCAAAGCTTTTGATTGCGTGAGTCACGATAAGCTCATACATAAACTAAAAAGCAAATTCCTGTGTGGTAGATCTCTATGTCATCTTATGTCTTCGTGCCCTTTTCCTTTTAATCGGTCGCAATATGTGGATCTCAACAGTAAGCGTTCTTCATGTATTTCTGTCACCTCCGGTGTCCCGCAAGGCTCGGTGTTAGGCCCGCTATTATTTTCATGTTTTATCAACGATGTTCATCAGTGTTTCAATGTCTGTAAGTTCCATATCTATGCCGATGATGTTTAAGTTTATTCTATGTTTCCTAAGTCGTGTTCGTCTACTGCAATGGCATCATTCACACAAGAACTGAACGAATGTATTAGATTTGAAAGAGCGCAGCGCTCTTCAACACTAATAGTCCCAAAACATAAATATTTAACAACGTCTAGACAGTTTTTTGTCCACGCGGTACATCTTTGGAATACGCTACCCTCAGATATTAAACAAGCGAACAGCACAAAGGCTTTTTTGAAAGTTGGTTGCCTGTAAAGTGGCCGTGGTGCAATGGTTAACATCATCGACCGCCGAGCGGAAGGTTAATGGTTCAAATTCGCTTCATGGCCAAGAAAAAGTAGTTCCTATACGGACAAAAAAGTATGCAACGCTGTTTAGAATGGAAAGTGACCAGACGTACTGCTGCAGGCATAACACTCACAGTATATGGTCAACCGAAATTCATCCTCTGCGTATGCAATACTAAAGTGCTTGAACGAAATACTACGGACTATAACCAACGCGGAGCTTGGTCGGCTCTCGTCCTATCCAGGTCTAGGACAACCACCCCTGAGAGTAGTGAACGAACATCAACGACCCCAACCACTGTACTCCGTTCAGGTTGTGTGTGTCAACACATCATAAGAGAATATAAAAAAAAAAACTCTTGAACCGGCGCGAGTCTCTAAAAAAAAAAAAAAAAATTTAAGTACTAACCGCACCCGATGCTGGTTGATTACGGTATTCGGACGACAGCCGATACGTCTGAGATTGCTCAGACAGTGTTGTGGTTTGATGAGGAAACGCAAACACTCATGAGCTGCTCGTGAGTGTGCGCTATCCAACGAGCAATTACTAAACGCACGCGTTCATGAGTAATTGGCTGTGAGAATTTTTTTTTCGATGGAAATGGGCACATACATATGTACATATGTATGTATATCTAACATTCAAACTTCAGACTTTTTCACACGAATTCATCAGAATCGTATTTGTCGTCTAAAAACAGAATTAGGGTGTATGCGTGTATGTAAGTATCACCTGGATTACTGATTACTCCTAAAAGTATGCCTACGTCATCGCACAATTTTTTCATGCCCCCAAGTTTGCAAACTAAATTTTATCCCATAGGCAAAATAGATGCCTCCCTATCGCTTATTTCGCACTCTCCCTTGCACGCTCAGCTCAAGCGGAACGTGACAATGAGTCATAATTTTTTGTACGTGCAGCAAGTGTTCATCGACTTATAAGACGTTATCACGTCAAAAGATTGTTTGCATTCGTTGCAGACAAATTCTAATGGAATCTCCTTTTAAGATCCCTTCTTTCG
This sequence comes from Eumerus sabulonum, assembly GCA_951905685.1. Classification (NCBI taxonomy): domain Eukaryota; kingdom Metazoa; phylum Arthropoda; class Insecta; order Diptera; family Syrphidae; genus Eumerus; species Eumerus sabulonum. The sequence continues at coordinate 898,965 of CATOVK010000001.1, forward strand.
ATCTTTCTAGGAGACACACTGCTAGTATTGATACCATGGTATCAATACCATGGTATAGTGAATACCATATACGCTGACAGACAGCATTTCGTAGTATACGCATTATGTAGTATCCTTTGACGTTTGTATTGTCGATGTGTACGTGCAAATGTGGATGTAGAGGAAGAAAATATTTCGCATGTTTACTTGGTTTGAATTGTCAAAGAAGCTTCAAGGATTCGGCAATCGAGAAAAAGTGGCGCTGCAATCAGTAAGTTGATGGTATACTAGCGAAAATTTATGAATCTCAATACCAGCTATGTTTTGTGGTATACTAGCTTTAAACGTGGTATTGGGGTGACAGACATGTGGTATAGAACGTAGTATTGCTATACCATGGTATCAATACCAGCAGTGTGTCTCCACTATATCCTTCTATCTTCTCACCATTCCATTTTCCTTTCCTTTCGCTTTACCTTAGATGATAGGTTTACTTTCTACTATATTGTATTACCTACATTGCATTGTATTAAATTGTTCCTAAAGCATGTACATATTTAAAAGATTTCATCTTACATGTACCTGCATTTTCTATGTAATAAATAAATAAATAAAATAAATAGTGCAGACTACAGGTTGGGTGAGCACCGATAGCAGAAACCCTAAGTGCACTGTGTTGACTAAACATAAACTGCCTTCAAGGTGCTCATTAAAGTATAAAATTAAAATATAGTACAATATACATACAATACTTGTAAGGCACAATAAGACCCAATTACCATCTTGATTGGAAAGTTCATTCTGGATATCATCGGAATTATTGAAAGGATGCAATGCGCAATATTGTTGGTCGACAAAGAGCATTCGCCGGGAATCGCGTTGAATATTAGAATGTACTGTTCTTATGTCGCTTGGACCTCCGCCGATGACTGTAGAACTAGTGTTATTACTAAACGCTAATGCACTTGAAGGGCTTAATGAATTGACTCCATTCGATATGCTGCTGCTGCCAAGGTTAACCGCGTTTGGAACGGGTTGACCATGATGAACATAGTAGTTGAAGCGGTCTATTAGATCTAAAAAAAAAAACGTTTAAAAATTAGATTTCTATAGAAACTTTGTCCCTTTATACATATGATCCTTTATACCGTTATTAATGTTACTGTTATTAACAGAACTGGTGCTGCTGGTGTTGTCATTCGTTCCTGAAGACCGGACCATACCTATACTGATGTCAGACCGTTGCTGTATGGGATTAAATGAACGGGTTATTACGGTCGTATTGGATCTACGGCTTAGACGTCTTGGTTGGAAAAAAGTAGCTAGGCGAGCATTATATACAGATAAACGTCTACTACTACCAGACACAACGCCGTCGGTTACTTGAATTCCATTATTTGTTTCATTCAAATTTGCTAAAATAATAATAATTCAATTTGCTGCGTTCAATTTAACATTTCATTAACATACACGATACGGAGTAACGAATAACAGGGATACCGTCTAATTGTCGATCACTGTACGAAGATCGGGGTTGAGTAGGCGAGTAGGCATTATCAAAAACTTCAATAAATTGCCGGGATTCTTCATCAGCTTCTGCTTCGCCTTGTTCTTCATTTGCGTCTATTCCGTATAAAAAATTAATTTTCAATTTACGTTAATATTATTATGTTAAATGAAACGGCAGGCATCTACAACAGACAACAACTTATAGATCACAAATTATGATATAAACAAAGCGAAAAAATGAATTTTTAATTCAAAAGAAAATGGTCGATGCTTCTTTCTACCCCAGTATTTGGGTCTTACTTTATAGTTCAGATGACACTTACTTACTTACTTAGGTGGCGCTACAGTCCGTGGTGAACCTGGGCCTCAGCCAACAAGCGTCTCCGGCTGGCACGGCCTTTGGCCAGCTGTTTCCAGCGCCGCACGCCCATTTGGTTAAGGTCCCCTTCCACCTGCGTGCGCCACCGTTGATGTGGCCGTCCTTTGCCGCGCCTTCCTTCCGGGGTGGATTCGAAGACCCTTTGGGTCGGAGCTGTATTTTCCATGCGCTCTAAATTGCCTAGCCACCTTAGACGCTGTATCCGTAGACGTCGTACCAGGTCGATGTCGCTGTACAACCCGTACAGTACTTCGTTATATCTTCTCCTCAATACACTGTTCAACGCAAAGAAATTGTAGATAAAATTTTCCCTTCGATCCGAGCTCGTATGTCGTGTTGGTCGATCACGAGAGTCTGCTAGCGTTTATATAAAATTTTCTCTTCGACCCGAGCTCGTATGTCGTGTTGGTAGATAACGAGAGTCTGCTAGCGTTTATATAAAATTTTCTCTTCGATCCGAGCTCGTATGTCGTGTGGTCGATCACGAGAGTCTGCTAGCGTTTATATAAAATTTTCTCTTCGACCCGAGCTCGTATGTCGTGTTGGTAGATCACGAGAGTCTGCTAGCGTTTATATAAAATTTTCTCTTCGACCCGAGCTCGTATGTCGTGTTGGTCGATCACGAGAGTCTGCTAGCGTTTATATACAATTTTCTCTTCGATTCGAGCTCGTATGTCGTGTTGGTCGATCACGAGAGTCTGCTAGCGTTTATATAAAATTTTCTCTTCGATCCGAGCTCGTATGTCGTGTTGGTCGATCACGAGAGTCTGCTAGCGTTTATATAAAATTTTCTCTTCGATCCGAGCTCGTATGTCGTGTTGGTCGATCACGAGAGTCTGCTAGCGTTTATATAAAATTTTCTCTTCGATCCGAGCTCGTATGTCGTGTTGGTCGATCACGAGAGTCTGCTAGCGTTTATATAAAATTTTCTCTTCGATCCGAGTTCGTATGTCGTGTAGGTCGATTACGAGAGTCTGCTAGCGTTTATATAAAATTTTCTCTTCGATCCAAGCTCGTATGTCGTGTTGGTCGATCACGAGAGTCTGCTAGCGTTTATATAAAATTTTCTCTTCGATTCGAGTTCGTATGTCGTGTTGGTCGATCACGAGAGTCCACTTGATATATTTTTCTAACCAAAATTTTATTTTTGTATGCTGCATGTCGTGTCGCGAAAACATGTCGATCGCAAAATTTTTGAAACGTGCTCTCAATCCTAATTCAGGATAAAAAAAGTTATTTGGCGGACCCTTTATATAATCCTTGGTTTCTTTTTAAAGCAAAAATAGAAATGTAGAAAATGTATTGTCAATCTGGTAGACGGCCATAGGCCAAACCATAATGGACTTAGATAATATAATGATTCTTCTTCTTTGATGGCGTTACAGCCCATGAAGGACCAGAGCCAAGCTTCTCTCAATCACCCATGTTGTGTGTGATTTCATTTTCCCATAGGTGAAAAGGACCTACAATTTATTGCCGGTTCCGAACGGCGAATTTCGAGGAGCTTTTCATGACGATTTTACTACAGGGGGTTTTATCAGAACCCCGCAGAGGAGAAACACCGTGAAAACACGATCGATGACATGGCTGTGCCGGGATTCGATCTCGTGTCATCGGCGTCAGAGGCCAACACACTACCCACTGCGCCACGGTGCTCATAAAACCATATTAATACTAGAAAAATGCAAGACACGATTCTTCATCGCAATGAAGGGTCGGCCAAACAAATGTCGAAAACTACCAGACAAAAGTTTTGATTGGATTTAACTACTGGAGCCATTTTCAAGACACGTAATAATTGTGTTTAATGAACATAATTCTTAGGTGAATTTTTTGTGAGAGTTACTTACCATCATCTTCGGCATCCTGATCATCGTTATCTTCAGATGCATTTGATTCAGATTCACTCGATTCGCTACTGATTTCAAATGCAATATCAGCGTTCGGGTTATCACTTTGATTTAAAACCTCGCTTATATTGCGCTCGGTACCTCCCTGTCCGATCATTACCCTTCGGTTAATAAAGTCATCATTTTCCAAAATCCCATTAAAAATGTGATTAAACTTTGAAAATCAGAATGAATTAAAAAAGTAAATGCTAATTTCAATGTTCGCGTATGTACCTGATTATCTGTTCGTGCTAGATCTCCTGCGAAGAATAGTCCAGTAGGTCTTATGCGTTCTGTGATTATATGGCGATTATCATCTCCTTCTAAGATATTAATGTGTCGTCTAGCGATAGGTTGCCTCTCAGAGGATGTGTTTATATGATTCGTAATTGCAGTCATAGAATGATCACGGATATAACGAGAAGATTGAAGTTGCGACGTCTTTTTCTTAGCTGACAGTGTTCCAGGCGAAACTGTGAGTCGAAGTAGTGTTTCCATCGGTTTAAGTACAGCGTTCAGTGTTGCAATTGAATTCGGATTAGACAGATCAAGATAAAGGACCATTTTTGCTAAGTCAGACATGATTCCTTTACGCAGAATTATCTGCGAGGCGATTTTATTTAATTGCGGCCGGTTTTCAATCATCGTCGGTAATAAACCAACAAACACTCGTAAACGCATATGTTTTTCTATGCATTCTGGCATACTTTTTGCCCGCTGTATTGCAGCTTTTAGCTCAACTATAACTGCATTCTGAATAGATAGTTGATCAATGCAGTCAAATAACGATGTTACTAAAACTCGTGCCATTGTGCTAACATCCCGATCTTGTGAATTTTCCCTTTGGGGCAGGAAATTATCCAAAATAAACGACAACGCAGATTGGTCATTTTCAATGAGGACACTGTGACTGGTTGTGTACCTATGTTCTATAACCAATTTCGGTACAAATGTTTGGTAGGACCGAATAGCATCGGCTAAGATTTTTAAAACAGTTGATCTAGTAAGTAGAGGTTTATCGTGCAAATGATTACTACTGGGAATATGCCATCCACAACATTGCTCGCTTTGTGTACCATCAGCCTGTTTGCAAATATTCAAAGTGTCCGGTGACATGTAAGTATTTTTAGTGGCTGGAAGTCCACCAAAAATTAGCGGTGCCTTTTCAATAAACGGCTTTCTTGTAGAATTAGGAGGCGGAAAGTGAACACATGGCAAGACCAAGGCATTTAGCAAATCAATTATAACTCCTTCGGCAATTTCATTTTCATTATTACATGGACGACTACAACTTCCAGTATTATCCTTATCAATGGAAGCTGTTACGCTTGCTTTTTTTGTGAGAGTCGATGCTTTGACTATAAGTCTTGGGTCTTCATGACAGTCGGATTTTCCTTTAAACACATTGTCCAAACGTAAGATATTCAACGCGGCTCGTAGAAATATTTTTGGATCACGTGCAACAGCTGAACTCATTTGCCTTAACACAAATATAATATCACGGTGACCATTGGGTATTGCAGAAATCGTACGTGAAGCTATAACACGTTCCATAGTTGCAAGTAAACTAAGTGGCTCCTCTAGAGTATGACGAATTAATAGAATAGCATACGTGGGAAATCCCGTATATCCGCACATTTGACGCATATTCAGAAGCAGTTTAATGCCACCATTGTCCGAGAATATTTTGGCGTTTTCGTAGTTCTTTGTGAGTCTGACGCAAAGTTTTAGAATTGAATTGATTGTATCTAGATTGATGGCCAGTTTAGGGCGTAGCAAGCGCACTAAGCAACTAACAATTGCACCTGTATCGTATTGCTGTAAGCCGGTGGGCTCTTCATGAATGATTATTTTGTTTACATTCGATTTTGTTTCATCTTCCAACAAACCTCCTGCTACCTTATTCTCTTCATCTATATCAAACAGTCCAAGTGATGAATCAGTATTGCTGAGAAAACTTGAATCTTTATTTGCTCTGTTTAAGAGGCTCTGCGGATCGTGACTAAATGCAGATATTTGAGATTCATCTGATCGGGCAGTAGGCCTCCTGTGCATTGTTCTTTCCGGTTGACTCTCTAAATCAGAATCTGAATCAGATGAAGTACTTGAAGTTAGAATGGAGGATTCAATTTTTGATATGCCACATGAACTTTCATTGATTTTCAGTTCCGGAATGATTGGCCTATGGTTCCCTGTCGATTCGTTAACTTGAGACATACAGTTGAAATTAATAGTGTATTTTTGTCGTCCACAGGTAATGCGAACAGAGCGTTCTCCATTTAGGAAGGCTTTATGAATTATTCCATTGTTTGTATTAGAATATGAGTTCCATTTTCCTGCTGAAGAATCAAACCATTTCCAAGTTTTTGTCGTGACAGCCAGCATATTTGTTTCGCGTTGTATGATCATACAAGCGTTGTCTATTGCATCAATCAACTCCATCAGGTGTTGCAGCCAACGCGGAGTAATGGGTGGGGCGCCCAATGAAATTTGCTCTTGTAATATCGACTCGACCTTATGGACTAGCATAATTAATGGACTTAATAATCCTTCACGTATTATAGTGGCACAAAATGCTTTACGTATATCTCTATACGTTTCATCGAGCAGTAAACAGGCAATTTTCAGACGAATAAACATCTTCATGCCACAAGAACCAATCAATATGTCCTCCCGTTTGGATGCATTTAATGCATCCTTGGCTTCCAAACTGTGTAGAATTTTCTCAGTCCAATCGGTTATGTCTCGAACTAACGCCAACAGAAAAGATTCTTTCATTTCGGAATTGTGCCGCCTAAAAAGCACTGCCAGAAACTCAGCTCCAGAATTAAGTGTCTCCGGTAGGTGATCTATCATAATAAATGTTTTATCTAAAGCTTCTGTACAGATTTTCTCAACAAATGCTGAATCAAGTAATTGCATGCTATTCCGGTTTTTCGATTCTTGTTCGAAGTATTGTAATGCTGCTTTTGAGGATAACGAGAATGTACTTCGATGACTACTAACTGACTGATGGGTGCGGGTCTCGTTTGAGGTTTGACCAGTTTCTTCGTTCAATTTAATTTCATTTCCTTCTTCATTATCCTGGATTTCAGGAGAAACAGCAGCAGTATGTGTACGTGGTGCAAGCGTTGCATTAACATGTTGAATAACATCAGGACGATCAAGCAAATAATCAGTTGCCTGCTCAATTGAATCTGTCTTTGCTAGTGCTTCACTAACGCGTATTTCTGGGAAACCCATATCCATAAATAACTTGAGATGATTTAAATTGACCGATTTTCTCATAGAATCCCTGTGATTCTTGCGTATGTGTTTTTCTTCATCGATTTTTTTTAATTCCTCTCGTCGTTTATTGAATTTATGGCGAAGCATTGATTCATTTTTTAGAATATGCTTCATAATAGTCAATATAGACTCAGCTATCCGTACACCAAAGGTTGAAAGTGGTTTTTTGTCCCAAATATGAGAAATGGCATCTAAGGCAAGTGAATGGACTTTAATCATGTAAAAGATAGGTTCGAACTCAAGTAATTGATTGGATGGCCCGGACGTTGGGCGAAAGGTTATGTAATGCGGGGATTCGAAAATGGCTCGGGGATTTACCATTTTTTCAAGGAGCAATAACCATGCATCTAAAAACTCTCCAGTTCCTTCAGGATATACATTGCTTTTTAGAAACTCATTCTTTTCCCCTTCTTCACAACCATACGTAAGTGCCCATTTAAACATGTCGAAAAAGGCTTCGAGGCCCCCTTCTTCACAGAATTGTGAAAGCATCAAATGGAATGCATAGCGCTTTTCATCGAAGAGCATTGGGCCAGTAAATCCAACTGAACATATTAAAAATGTTAATTTCAGTTTTGGAATACTTGGAGAAATATATTTGTCATAGCAAAATCCATTGACCAATATATGGCTGAGGACTTTTGCGATATCTTTGACTTCGACATTAGGAAATTTGGAGACGGACAAGTCGTTGTTGCGTCTTTGACGACTTGGTGTACCTACACAAAGTTTTACTAAGTTTCCAAAAAGTTCAGCCAAAGCACGCCCAAGTCTTGAAGACGCCGCCAATAGTGCTTTAATAAAACGCATATGTCTGTTTTTGTCATCTTTCAATAATTGAGCTTTTTGGTCACTTTGTGAAGCAAATGTTTGGCGATTTTGGTTTGTTTTTTCTCTGTTTTCGCCCGATTCAGCTGACGTATATACTTCGGAGTGAGAAGAGGAAAAAGAGATGGTGTCAATCGATATTGTCTCATCCGGAGCTTCTGTAACAGCACGTCTAGCAACGTTCATTGTACTAGGTCTGGATAAAGGTGTTACGCAAACCACATCATCATCAATTTCCATATTATCGTCACACATAGTATCTTGTTGTGTGAAAGATTGCGTTGTATTCGATGGTGTTTGACCAATGGCGTAAATGGAATTATGGGTGTCTGTGTAAATAGAGGTCGACGAAGTTGGTGTCGAATTTGTCCCATGAGATATTAAATCCAATATGTTCATTGTTGGTTTGATGGATGCCTCATCAATCGTTCTTTCTTTTAAACTTGTTTGCAACTGATTAGTTTGTTCACCGGGCTCTCTCGATGCATATTCTTCCGAGCACATACCCAATAATATTGTACTTTCCCAAACCAAAGACGTGTACAATTTAACTAGGTTTTGAAGTAATTTTTTGCCTTTGGTGCAATCTACTCCCCATTTACGCAACAGCAAAATCCGTATATCATTCTGACTACTCCGACTGATTTGTACTAACATTACAATGTATCCATGTACTGAGTTCATTGCGTGCAATAAAGGAGTATGATACTGAGTCGAAAATCCTGCCTCAATGTGCGGACAGTTTGATAGTTCTTTTAAGAGAATACTTCCTTCTGGCGAATTTATATGTGCTATGAAAGGGCTTAGTTCTTCAATGATTTTTGAGAGTTCTGATATAGCCATATCAATAATTTTAGTTTCGTGAGCAAGATTTAGAATTGACTTACAGACCGTAGCCACAGCTTGAGCCGTTGTCACTACTGGATAATCCACCGGTAAATTAGGTAATGACAAGATCGAAAGCAGAGGTTTTAAGCCACCTAAAGTGACAAACTCGCGACAATGCTCACCATTTGTGCTATTACTAATGATGGCTTCAAGGAATTTCATAACATTTAATATATAATCAATTAACGGAATAGGTTCACGCTCTTCTAGCTTGATATTTAAATTATCATTCAACTTGGGTAACGCTTGTGTAAAGACCTCTTTGTGAATGGAATTTTTCTCCCTCGTTGCCATATCTTCATCGTCGTCATCGTCGTCACAACTATTGCCGTTTCCACCGCTTTTATTTTGATTTTGAATTTTACTTTTAGGTTGCGATAAAAACTGCAATTTATCACATTTCCCGTTACTGTTTGCCCTCCAGCAAATATAACGAGCGTCAGTACCGATTCTGACAAGTTCATTTAAAAGTTTTATGATCGACTTGATCGCATCCGTTTGCAAACTTGGATGATGCTTTATTAAATCGTCCATTGCATTTCCCAAATTCGTTGCAGTATCACCCAATGGATCAGAACTACGGCGACGTCGCATAGCTATCAGATAGTTTGGTGAAAGGAGTACTTTAAACAGTCTGTCAAATGGTTGATAAGCCGTAAATTCGTTTAAGCCTCGTAAATTCAAGCATAACGCTGAGAAAATATTCGGAATCGAACCAAGAACCTCCCTGGTAGGAGGAACTTCTTTACACAAAAGTGATTGCAGAATTATGTTCGTCAGTCCACTATCTTGTAAAGTCGATAGTAACGATGGTTCTTGAAATACGTACACAGTGATGACATCAGTTGCAAGTAAGAATAGAGACGGTCCATAATAATCAGCATGTTTAATAATGTTTCGTAATGAATTCTGTAAATTAGTTTCCATAATATGTCGCATGCCATTGTTATACGTACTGTCTTGAATAGTTTTTTTTAAAAAGTTCAACATGGATTTAAGGAGCGCTGCACGCTGTGGCGCGCACGTAAGCTTTTTCTCTTTTTCATTAACTTTTTCTAAACATTCACCAATCAAAACATTATTACTTGTTGATGGAATGTATGATTCACTGTTTTCGTTGGATTGTGGAACAGTTCTACTGTTTGATTGACGTGCACTACTATTAGGCGCGCTCTCAATGTCAAGTTCAGCATATGGTAGTGAAAAGTCTTCAGTATAGCTTTCATGAGTAGATTTTTTGCTCGTAGGCTTTGCAGTATCTGTTTTGACTTCGGTTGCAACATTTTGATCTTTCATTTCAATCTGCAATTTACGACAATGATTTATTTCAGTGTCTAGACGTTGAATGAATGCATATAGGCCGTTATAGCTATGAAATGTGTGCATATCAATACTAGTGATTAGATCAATTACGCGGACTGCACGTGTTACAAAAGTTATGTGCTCTAAATCAACTCCTGGCCAATTAATGACTTGTAACAATGATTCCATCATGCCACACGATATGAGAGCCTCACCACCCGATTCGTACGAAGCTAAGTGATAAAGAAAACTGAATAAGGCTGTAGCCAGTGATAGTGGGAATTGACATTCATTAGGCGAACTTATTTCAGCATCGGTTTTCCTATAAGCATAAGTAAACTGGTGGATAGCTAAGTTGGCCGACACTAAATCGAGCTCTCGAGTATTCAAAGAAATAAGATGATTGATGCACGTTCGTACTAAAATGGGTAAAAATCCATGATACAAGCCTGCCCCCGTTACTTCTATAATCGTTGATAGGCGTGGTCCAGGTTTTCTATAACCAAAGGAAAAAAACAAAAATATATTATTTTTCTTTCAATATGAGAAGACACGCCTAATGGATAGAAGCTCTCCGACATTCGATTTACACAATATAATACCGGCTCAAGGCCCTGCATTATTTTACGACTTCTATGAGTACACAAATCCGTGTGGTGTCTCTCCCAAGCGAGACACACGCAAGAACCCCCCCTGTAATATAATTGCTCGAATTCGAAATCGGCAGTAAAAAGTAAGTCCCTTTCGTCTACGGAAAAATGATCACTCACAGCGTAGGTGATTAAGAAATGCTAGGAATATAACGAGCTCAAAACTAATAAAAACTAAACTTACTTGGGGAAGTGAGGATTCCTGTCTAAATGAATTATAGATGTCAGCGTTCGTATTGCCGCTGCCCTTATCTCCACTAAATGTGTATCTTTCATTTCCAGTAGCTCAACAAGTTCTTCCAAAAACCCGGGATAGAGTAAACTGTTAACATTGTCTAGTAACGCATTAGAGTACACTAAAACAGAAATTGCTTGTAAACGAGCTTGTACGAATTGCAATCGCATGCGATAATTGCGAAAAGTAGCTGCAAGGCGTATGCGGGTCAAAATATACATCTAATCGAATAAAAACAAAAGGATGTAGTAAATTTAATTTGATAAGTACAATAACTGATCATCCAATCCTATATTGGCAGCAAATTACGTACCCTTTGGTCATCCCCCAAATGTGGAATTTTGTCGCAAACTGTCTTGGCTATTGAGGCAGCGGACTCTTTTAGTTTGCCCAGATCTGGGACTTCTATATAGTCCAGCTCTCCACCAGTGTTATAGTATTCAAAATAAAGCGTTGATGATGACACTGGTAGGCTTACTTCTTGTTTGCAACATTGTGTAAGCGAAAATCCATTGTCTTTTCCTCCCCAACTCTAATTTAATTTAAAACAGACAATTAACATAAAGGCTGCTGGCATTTATTATTCAAAAACATTTTTTGTTAACTATATAGGATCTACACATTTAAACACTAAATAAAATGAAATCTTATAATTTCACGCTGAATTATGGGACATTTTAAGCCCAAAGTAGTCAGTCAAATATAGAGATTCTTTCTTCAACCGAACCACACGAATGTGGAACGCGCCACCCCGTTCGGTCTTCCCCATTAAATACAATATGCGGATATTTAAGACCAATGTCAATAGGCACCTCCTCTCCCTCTCCCTGTTACCTTCTGCTTGCACAATGTCCCGCTGACGTTATAAGGCCTTAGCCTTGAGGTGCGCGTGTGGAGCAAATCTTACTGGAGTTTATTTTTTGCAAAACCGGCGATAGAACTTCGCTTTATGGCTCTGCTTAGACGGTGTTGTATTTTTTTTAATAATTTGCGCGCACTCAAGGTCTAATAACCTTATTATGTCGGCGACACAGTGCGGGCAGAAGGTAGAGAGGAAGAGGAATAGAGGAGATGCCGATGGACATTGATCTTAAATGCTTGCATGTTGCATTGAGGGGGGAAAACCGAATCCGGCAGGGAGTTCCAGACTCGTGTGGTTCGGTTAATGAAAGATTCTCTATATTTGACAGTACGTCCGAAAGCGGGCTTCAGAGTATATTGGTGAGCATTCCTAGAGAGACGTGTATTGCGGGAGAAATGTTGAAGGGACGGAATGCAACTGGCTATTTCAGCAGAGCATTTTTGGTGGTAGTAACGATAAAACAGGGAGAGGCAGGTAACATTCCTGCGGTGTTCCAGCGAGTCTAATGCTTTGGTAATGCTGGAGTCACCTATCAGTTTTATGGCTCGTGTTTGTATTCTGTCTAGTAGGTGCAGTGAGGTCTGTGAAGCACCGGACCAGACATGAGCGTTAAACTCTAATTTGGGGCGAATGAACGCCTTATAGATTGTAGCCAGATCTAAGGGTGAGAAATATTTCTTGCATCTGTATAAGAATCCTAGGCATTTCGCAGCATTCTTGGCGACACTGAATATATGGTCGCTCCAATTAAGATTGTGAGCAACACTCATACCCAGGATGGAAAGCTTTTCAGTTTGTGAGATGCAAGTGCCATTCATGGATAATGGCTGCGGGTTATTTATACGCTTTAACGACAAGAGACAGCATTGTGTTTTGGAAGCATTCAATTCCACTCTATTGTTTTTACCCCATTGGATGATGCTGTCGATATCGGAATTTAATGAGCTTAACATACGCTGCCGCTCATTATCTACAACCGAAGTGCAGGGTCGTAAACTGGTGAACGAATATGAGAAGCTGAGGGTACTGTCGTTGATCATGGATATATGTATACACTGTCATTTAAGTAAGCAATTAAAGGAAGAAAAAGTTAGGTGCCGAATGCTTTTGTCCATGTGTGTATATTACTGGTGTTGGACAAAACCGTCAATTTAAATTTCTAACGATTTTCTATATTGCCACAGCAAAATAATAACAATAATAATAACCATACTTATAATAATAATGATTTGAATTATTATAATAGCGAATCAATATCGTACTTACCTCAGCAAAATTGTATAGTTTTGTAAGAAGCGATACCTTTTTTATAGTGCTAAGTCGTGGTATAAAATTACTGCGCTTTGAAAACATGTACAATAAATTTAGAACACACATCACGATATCCATATTTGTGGATGTTAATAATTTTGACAAATATTCTACGGAATTGTATAAATGTCGCGAGAACGAATGTTCTATTAACATGGTTGTAAAATTAATAATATACAACAACAGACGGATGTCCTAAAGAAATAAAAATATTCTTTAGTTTAGGTCAACAAATATAAATAAAAGTTATTTCTTACAGATGGAGTATAGTCGGTGTCGCAGAACAGGGCAAATCCATTATTTGGATTTTCCTTCGATGCATCGGCTAGAATTGTGTCGAAACGATCTAACAGCTCGATCCAATGATAAAGTTCGCATTTACCATATACCCATCCACGGAATTGTTCCAAATAATCCAGAAGTTCGTTTTTAGACTTACACTTTGTTATTTCCTCAATTAGTTGGCGGCATTCCGGAGTAAGCTCCGAAGTACCCTTTTTAAGTCGACTTGTATCGACTTTCATGTTTGGTTTGTGTAATTATCTCGAAATGATCTTCCTATAAAAATAAAGAATGAAACATAATAAAATACTGAAATGTCAAGGACTATTTTTAAGCAACATCGGACAACACACACGATAGTTAGTCGTGTGGGCTTTACAGGTTGCACTTAGACCACATTTTCTCATTATTTTTAAATGTAACCTCTTAGCTGTACACCTGTTGTTTACCTGCGGTACACAAATAAAATCTTGTTGAATCTATTCAAGTTTTATCATTTTCTTTGTCTGACACCGTCGGTTTACGGACGATTATTTTAGGTGATAACGCCATTAGAAAACATTGATGAAAAATGAACAACACGCGGTGTTCCCAAGAGGTCCACCATCTAAGTACTAACCGCACCCGACGCTGGTTGATTACGGTATTCGGACGACAGCCGATACATATGAGATTGCTTGGACAGTGTTGTGGTTTTGGTAGGGAAACGCAAACACTCATGAGCTGCTCGTGTGTCCGCTACCCCCAACGAGCAATTATTAAACGCACGCGTTCGTGAGTAATTGGCTGTGAGCATTTTTTTCGATTTGGAAATGGGCGCATACATATGTACATATGCATGTATGTATGCATATCCAACAACTCCAAACTTTTTCACACAAATTCTTCAGAATCGTATTTGTCGTCTAAAAACAGAATTAGGGTGTATGCATGCATCACCTAAAAGTATGCCTACGTATGCCTACGTCATCGCAATATTTTTTCATGCCCCCATAAATACAAACTAAATTCTATCGCATGGGTAAAATAGATGCCTCTCTATCGCTTGTTTCGTTTGCACGCTCAGCTCAGGCGGAACGTGACAATGAGTCATACTTTTTCGTACCTGCGGCATTGTTGGCAGCGGATAGCGTCAAAGAAGAAACTCAAAACCAGCTGATTGTACAGACATGTGAAAAAATAAGTAAAGCAGAAACTTATATCATACTCAGAATTTAAATAAGGTCTGTGAAGGGGACATTAAAATTGAACAACGTTAAATCATATTCACAAATAGAAGTCTAGAAGAACGCTCAAAAAATGTTGGCACTGGGTCGACCGTTGCCGACCCATTTTTTTAAAATTGGAAATGAAAAGAAGTCACTCAATGGAGAGAGGACTTTTTTTTTCTTCAAATGAGGGGTATTTTATTTTATTCGCTTATTTAGCTGACCTAGTAATGACGAATAATACTGTCCAGTGATAGTGTGTCCCTTTTCCAAATAGTCAATAAAGATAATGCCATGCGGATCCTAAAACATAGTAGCCATAAACTTCCAGCAGACTTCCACGTATTTGCATTTATTGGAGCCCGTTTGCCTTAGACATTACACTATTTTTACTGTTCTTTCGTCTCGGAAGTGTAATGGTGTATCCATGTTTCATCTACAGTTACTAATCTGTGCAGAAACTCATCTGGCTTGCGACGCATGCGCTCCAAAAGGGCATTAGAAGAGACCACGCTTTTATTGTCAGCTGAGAGAGAAAGAAACCACTCGAAGAATATGGCTGCAACTTTGTCATATACCTAATGAGGAATGATGCTTACTAAAAACAGAACGTTTGCGAAGCTACGAGCGCCATCTCTTAGATTTTCTAAGGACTTATCGATCCGCCCATGTAGTGACAAATATAGGGCATAAAAAAAAAAAAAAAAAAAAAAAAAAAAAACCGACCAAGTGCGAGTCGGACTCTATCACGGTTCATGAGATACAGCCTGGTGACAGACGGACGGACGGACGGACAGCGAAGTCTTAGTAATAAGGTCCCGTTTGACCTTTGGGTACCGAACCCTGAAAAGGCGTGAGTACGAGGTACTCATGAAATCTGATGTGTAAACATCCGTGCATGCGACTCGGTATGGCATTTACGATGATATAAGTTTCAGTTACATAGGTTGGGTCAAAAACTAAAACATTCGTTTCATGTTATAAATTTATTAGTTTTCCTTATTTTATCGTTAATTTTTTCGTGAATATATTTTATTTAATGAACAGTTCCAGTCCAAAGTCCAAGTTATAAGTGTTAGTACAGTACGTCAGTGCGTTCGGTGCGCACTCTAAAGCGTTCGTGTGGATGTGTGCAGTGTGGCAACACGCATACACCAAACACAGACAATAGACTTGTGTTTATACCTACTCAGCCTACGTACACTGTTCGATTGCGCACACCGACACGCTAATACTAATTTCGGTTACGCGTGACGGCCATTTCCCCCATACCGAAACCTAAAATGTTTACACATCCTTGCCATAATATCGAAATTTTGTTCTGAATTCTTCTTCCACCAGCAGGCCAAATCGAAACTTACTTGTTTAAAAGTAAATGCTCTGAAAGATGGAAATTATTTCAATTTGAATCACAGACAATAGATTTCGTTTATACCTACTCAGCCTACGCACACTGTTCGATTGCGCACCCCGACACACTAATACTAATTTCGGTTACGCGTGACGAAAATTTCCCCCATACCGAGACCTAAAATGTTTACACATCAAAAATTAATTGTAATGTCCTGGAACTGTAGAATTAGATATACAATAAGATTCGAATCCCTAGTTCTCTAGTATACATACATAAATGACATATGGCGACATAATAAAAAGGCTCAAAAGTGAGAAACGAGTTGCTTCCATTCGACAAATGGGACGTCCCAAAGTGTTAACGGACAAGGAAGAAAGGGTAGTATTCAAAAGAGTGAGAGAAGGCCCCAGGATAGCTACAACTAAGATAAAAACAGAGTTGGAAAAAAATCACGGCAAGGTTGTTAACGCTGAAACTGTTAGGAGGTGCATAAAAAGGTATGGGCTCCAATGCTCCCGTGAAGTGAATCAAAGCAAAATTAGAATTTGCAAGATTGTACTAGAATGAGGTTGAAGACTCTTGGGACAACGTTTTATTTTGCGACGAAAGCTAATTTAATATTTTCGGGTCAAACAGAAGAATAAAGGTATGGAGGAAAAAAATCAGCAAATAAATAAAGAAATTTTGCTGGGTACAGTCAGACATGGTGGCACCTCGGCTATGGTTTGGTGGTGATTTAGTCTTCATCGATGGAATAATGGACAATGTTATGTACCTGGACATTTTAAAAGACCACTTGAAGAAGAGTGCACCAAGTTTGGGAATAGGAGAGAGCTTTCGGTTCCATCAAAACAATGACCCCAAGCACACTGCTCTTATGCTTAAGACATGGTTATTTTATAACTGCCCAAAAGTCCATAATCTTCCACCTCAATCGCCGGACATGAATGCCATCGAAAATCTTTGGCATCAGTTGGAACTACGACTTCGAAAAGACAACATAAGCAATAAGGCACAGCTTAAAATGATTCTCCAAGACGAATGGCACAAAATTTACGAAACAACAACAAAAAACCTAGTGTCTTCTATGCCTCGAAGATAAAAGAGTGTCATTCTGCAAAATGGTAATGTTAAAAACAGAATTGGAGCACAGAACCTTGCGGAACACCTAATTTTTATAGCCTTGGAGTCACTCAATATATTACGCACTTTTACATGCTGAGTTCGATTACTCAAATAAGAAGCAAACCATTTGCAGATACAACCACGACAACCAGCATTATATAACTTTTGCAAAACAATTTTATGGTTAACCATATCGAAAGCTTTGGTTATATCTATGAAGAGCGCAGCACAACATTTTTTGTTGTCTAAGCCTTTTTGTATGAAAGCGCAAAAGTCCAATGTAGTGTACCCACAAACAAAACATTTCCCACGTACCAAAAACAACATACCAAAACAAAACACTAATCACTTCCTACATACCCGAATAAAACACTTAACATAATGCACACCACACAATAGCGTCACATGACACCAAGAGTTACTCACGGGACGGCACTCGCCAAATACCGACAATGTATGAAGACAGGCAAAAGGGAACGTAAACATTACTACGTCCACTGCACTGTGATATTCAATACTATAATGAATGACCCGCAATGTGTCATCTGGTAAAGCGACCCTTTGTAGAGTCAAGTACACTAAAGTCGAAGTATGACTCGTGACCTAATTTTAGAATGCATAATGCATTGGAAATGCTATCGGGAATTAGTATATAAGGAACAAAATTTTCTTGAATAAATCAGAATTATTTTAGAAGCCAATCACTCGGCATAGGCTATTTTAATTCTCAAGGAGTGCCAGGAAACAGGCACCCTGACTGTCCAGTGGCGTTCCACGCCGGACACCCCGCTAGGTCGACCCCTTCACTATTGGGAAGCACATTTCTAAGTTACTCTTGCTAATTCCACAGCCTTGAAGTCCTGACGCATACAGCTACCATGCTGTACTGATCCAAGATCATTACATGGCGATCCTGCACACCGAACCTGCGAAAGACTCTGCAAACTATGAACCTGAGAACGATCCTGCACACCGAACCTGCGAAAGACTCTGCAACTACGAACCTGAGAACGATCCTGCACACCGAACCTGCGAACGACTCTGCAAATGCGAACCTGACCACGATCCTGCACACCGAACCAGCGAACCTGACCAAGATCCTGCATACCAAACCTGCGAACGATCCTTCGAATCTGACGACGATGCTGAGATATTCACAAATCGTGCTTAACGTACATATATTAATTCAACGCGACGAATAAATAGCTAGCATAAATATTAGATAATTCACACAATGAACAAGCGAAAACAAAAATAAAAAAAATACGTCATCATGAAAAAAAAAAAAAAAAAAAAAAAAAAAACAACTAAGAAACAATCAAAACAATTTAATTTCAGCACAATGCTGACTTATCCAATTAAATACAGTAGAAACATATAAATTAAGAGTTCATATTTTTGCAAGTCTCCATCATACGGAACGAAAACAAATATGCACATATTTATTGTAGCATATACGTCATGCTACGTCATACAAAAAAAAAAAAAAAAAAAAATAAGAAGGAATGTACTAGAATGTTATAAACTTGTTAATGCAAACTAAATTGCTTTTGTTTCCGTAAAATTTCAAAAAAAAATTAGTAAAAGCGCAATATGTTATTTTAAAAGATTTGATGAATTCATAAGCATATAACGAACTGAATTTAAATTCATTCACCCTTAGTTTATCTCTTTATTTTTCAACTAGACTAATTTATTGTGCCAAGTCAATAAAATGTATGCAAATGTATGATAACGTTACAATATTTTTTGTATTCCTACGATGTTTAGATTTTTAGAAAGTATTATAATTTAGCCACCCTGTAAATTAGTAACTGAGTAAAAAAATGTTATTGCGAAATTGACCTATACGACCTATTGACTAACATACGAAACTTCCAATGTTAAAATAATAATAAAAATAATGAATAAAACAAAGAAAATAGACGAAAAATCAAATGCCTCAAGAAGCAGAAGGTATTAGAACGGATCCCTCAAAATACAAGATAATTCAAGAGCATCCGGTACCGAAAAACATTCTCCACACAAGACGGACGTTACCAATTCAAAAGACTACTATTCAGACTAGAAATATTCTCCAATAGTTTCCAAAGAATGTTAATTGCACACAGAAATTCATCCTCGAAACTAACCAGAATCAGACTAGAGCTGTCAAACTATGACTTTGAGATAATTTACGAGCAAGGAAAACTGAATACAAATGCCGATGCACTCTCAATAATAAGAATTGTCAGTGACATTTTGAAATCCATGATGGTAGAAAATAATAATATAAACCACAATGATGTTGACTCCAAGGAGCAGATCATGGCAAAAACAAGGGGTATGAAAATAAAAGAAAAAATTGAAAGAAACAAATTGAAGAAAATAAGAATAGGGCAATACCAAAGGAGAAATGCATATCGCATCCGAAGACTGCGCACCTTCACTTATGGGAATGCACGTCCTTAACTGACGTAAATAAAATGAAGAAGTTAGAATTCAAATTTGAGGCAAATAATAAATCCATGGTAAAAGTAGAAGTAAATGATAAAGTGATTGTTAGATGCAGCGATAATCCTCCGAATTACGATTCGATTATGGAGAAACTGGCATCTGTGTTGGAAAAGAGACATATATTACAAGTAGGCCTACAAAAAGAAGCTACAAGAAGAAGATAATTTAGAAGAAAAAGAAGCTACAAAAAGAAGATGAAATATTTAAGAGAATCGAAGAAAAAGAATTTAGAAGAATATTTAATGAGTTGCAACGGAAGAAAATGAATAAAAAGACCTCTATATTGAAGATAATAATTTACAAAGCCCCCAAGAGAATTACTGATGAATTAGAGAAGTATAAATTAATAGATGAATACCACAATACCCCACAGGGAGGACATCTAGGAGTCAGAAAAACACTTTTAAAACTCAAACAACGATATATATGGAAGAATATGAACAGAATGATAAAGAAATTCATAAACAATTGTGATTCATGCGCCAGAAACAAACAAACTAAACACATAAAAGAACAACAAATAATTACAGATACTCCAAGCACTAGCTTCGAGACAATATCAATTGACACAGTCGGACCTCTACGAATATCCAACGGATACAGATACATTTTGACAATGCAATGCGAACTAACAAAATACATCATTGCACATCCAATACCCACTAAAGACGCTTTAACAGTAGCTAAAACAATAGTAGAACAGTTAATTTTAAAATTCGGACACTTCAAGACCTTAAAATCTGACAGAGGTACGGAGTTCACCAACGACTTACTAAAAAACATATGCGACATACTGAAAATAAGACAAATTTTCTCAACACCTTACCATCATCAAACAATGGGTTCAGTAGAAAGAAACCACCGAGTGCTAAATGAATTTCTGCTAAATATAGCAGAAAATTACGAATGGGACACATGGTTACCATATTACATGTTTGCCTATAACACAACACCTCACGTCACAACAAACTACTCACCGCACGAACTGATATTCGGTAAATTACCCCAATTACCAACTGACACATTGACAAATACGACAATGAATATTGACGACTACGCGAACGAACTAAAGATCAAGTTACGAAACTCGATCGAAACAGCAAAGAAATACATAAAAGACGAAAAGCAAAAACGATATTGTAAAGAAAGCAATAAAAATATAAACCCATTAAATTTAGCAGTAGGAGATTTAGTATTAAAGTAGAAAATAGAAAAAAATACATTAGTCCATACAAAGGCCCATATAAAATTGTAGAAAGAAAGGGCATAAATTCAATTATAGATATAGATGGCACAAATAAAGAATTACATAACAATTTACTTAAACCATATACATTAAGAGAAACACAAATGTTACTAGACTAAGAATATACAACATACGAATGAACTTAAATAGCCTTAAGAGCAAATTATATACAATACATAGTCATCAAATAAATGAACCATGTAAAAATTATTATTAAAATGTTATTTAAATAATGTAAACATACAAAAATTATTCAATAATGTTAACATAAGACTTAATACATACAATCATGTAATTAGTATCCCTGATGTATTTCCAAAGCATTTCACTAAATCTTGCAAAATTATTCTTAAAATAATTTTCCGCTTAAGGGTAAGGGTGTAGTGTACCCACAAACAAAACATTTCCCACGTACCAAAAACAACATACCAAAACAAAACACTAATCACTTCCTACATACCCGAATAAAACACTTAACATAATGCACACCACACAATAGCGTCACATGACACCAAGAGTTACTCACGGGACGGCACTCGCCAAATACCGACAATGTATGAAGACAGGCAAAAGGGAACGTAAACATTACTACGTCCACTGCACTGTGATATTCAATACTATAATGAATGACCCGCAATGTGTCATCTGGTAAAGCGACCCTTTGTAGAGTCAAGTACACTAAAGTCGAAGTATGACTCGTGACCTAATTTTAGAATGCATAATGCATTGGAAATGCTATCGGGAATTAGTATATAAGGAACAAAATTTTCTTGAATAAATCAGAATTATTTTAGAAGCCAATCACTCGGCATAGGCTATTTTAATTCTCAAGGAGTGCCAGGAAACAGGCACCCTGACTGTCCAGTGGCGTTCCACGCCGGACACCCCGCTAGGTCGACCCCTTCACTATTGGGAAGCACATTTCTAAGTTACTCTTGCTAATTCCACAGCCTTGAAGTCCTGACGCATACAGCTACCATGCTGTACTGATCCAAGATCATTACATGACGATTCTGCCAGGCTGCTGATATCTTACATGATCTTACATGCCATATCTTCACTTGGCGATCATTTAAGTTTCATTACATGAAGATCATTTAGTATCACAACACCAACACTGCATCTTCTGTTGAAAGTCCCATTTCAAATCCATGCTGTAGAGGACTAAAAAAGTTCAGATTTGAAAGAAATCGCAAAATTCTAGTTTTGAGATAGGTCTATAGCTATTGCGATCCCTTTTATCGCCTTTTTTAAAAAGAGGTATTACAACTGCACATGTTAGATAATCGGCAAATATGCCTGTAAGGACACTCAAGTTAAAAATATGTACATACATATGTGCTTAAATATCAACTATATTAAAAACCGTCTTTTTTAACATAATATTCGAGATACCATCTTTACCACACGAATTAGAATTTTTGAGACCTCTTATTGTTTCCAAAATTTCGAGACCAGAAATGGACTCAAAATAAAAGCTATTTCTACTGTAGACTTCATTGGGAATAATATTTGTACAGCAGCTACAAGGCAAACTTAAGACACTGTTAGATAAAGTTTGACCAACTGCTACAAAGAAGTTATTTAATACGTTAGCTATCTCTACTGGATCTGTGACTTCCTTATCATCTACTTCAATGGCTAGAATATTTGATTGATCTTTAAGTTGCTTATTTAAAATGTTATTAATAACTTTCCACTTATTTTTAGGGTTCCGTACCCAAAGGTAAAACGGAACCCTATTACTAAGACTTCGCTGTCCGTTCGTCCGTCTGTCACCAGGCTGTATCTCATAAACCGTGATAGTTAGACAGTTGAAATTTTCACAGATGATGTATTTCTGTTGCCGCTACCACGACAAATTCAGAGCCGTAACGGACTATGTCACCCGACTTCCTTCCTGGGAGAGGAGATTCTCTATTAGAATTCCCGCCAGGGAGGAATAGACCGGTGATTTGGTACGCACGAAAGTGAACTGGCATTCTACACAGACGGATCCAAAATTGATGTTGGTACATGTGCCGGAGTCTACTTTAAGTCTCGGGATATGCATCGCTCCTACAGGCTCGATGATGGATGCAGTCTTCCAAGATGAGGTCTTCGCTATCAAGCAGGCGGTGGACCTGATCAGCAAAGAGAATATCTCAGGAAAAGGATCAACATCTATGTTGACAGCCATTACGGCTCTGCAGGCAATATGGATAAGATCCAAACTCGTCAAACTCTGCAAGGAGAAGTTAGAAGAGATATCCAATGTAAATGAGGTGACCCTTTTTGGGTACCTGGTCACATGAATATCTCCGGAAACGAGAGGGCGGACTAGCTGGCTAGGGTGGGATCAAGTGTTAACATTGCGCAGATCTCAGCTGGGGCCAAAGCACCACTCAGTGCGCTCTACAGGGAGATAGAGACGGAGCTATTAGTGAAAGCCAATAAGCGATGGTGTCGCTTAGATACATGCGCAACGGCGAGATCGACTTGGCCCGTCTATGATAAGGAAAGAACGGAAAATCTGTTGTAGTTCAATCGGGAATATTCGACTGGCAGTCGGTGCCCTCACCGGGCACTGCATGCTATCCTACCATGCAGCTCAACAGAACAAAATGAATATTTAAGGGGGCTCCCATACAACAGACATGATTTTCATCCAAAAAATCCTGCCTGCAACCAAGATCTGTCATTTGATGAGGTAACATACATAGTCTCTTTCATATTTATGTATACAGATGGTACGGAACCCTTCGTGCGCGAGTCCGACTCGCACTTGGCCGGTTTTTTTTTTTTTTTGGGATTACCCAACGACAACGTACATACAAATCGTATAGTGGAACCACGCTAATGACAAATATATAGGATCAAGTGTCCTGAGTATCGCATATAAAACCATCTGTCGTATTGCGTCGTTTGGAACCGCTTTCAAATGCTTTAATGAATCCATTTCATGTGGCTATTAGCTCGAATAACTTCACCATCGAACAATTACTCACGAAAAAGATGAATATAATTAATAAATGAAACTATAGACAATAGTTTTGTATTTTAGCAAAAGGATTCGACCTTGGATAATTCAATGCAAGTTATTTGGGCTGGTGCACTACTTTGTACACAAAGTATTAATGCATATACTCTACATCCACATATGTACACCCGGATTTAAGGCTTACTCATAAATCACTACGAAATAGCAATCCAATAATGTACAACATAATTTGAAGTGTAATTGTCAAATATAAATTAATTTTTTTGTCATATCACGTCAATGTATGTCTCGGTACTTTACGTATCCTCCTCTTAATCATATGAGCACATAAACATCAAGATGTAACCTTTTACGATAAAAACATATGGCAAAACCAAACACCATCATGAACAACAAAACACACTTTGAGACACAGGCGGTAGGTGTTACCACATAACGAAATGGAACAAACCGATTAGCGAAATAAAAAAAAAAAGCCCTCCACCATAACACGACGCAGCTTTTACACTATTCAGCAATTATTTGGTCTCTAACCGGGAATAACAACATAAAAAAAGCGTTTGAACCATTTTAACTTACGGAAAATTGGTTGGAATATACATATAATTCAGAAACTACTCCAGAACTTGTAGCTTTAACGAAGGCAGTAAGAACATCAGCGAAATTAAGAGAGCGATGATAGTGTTTTTCATGTGCAGACGTGTAAAGCTAAACGAAATTTATAATGATTTTCGTTTGCACCGTTTCGTTATTTCCTAAAATCTATTAAGAAAAAACGCGTATAAATGTTTCGATTTTATGTGTATACACATGGTCAGGGATAAACAATGAGATGCCAATGTTTCGTACGTCTGCTCATTGATCCCCGCAGGGGTTGGATGTTGCTTTTGTAATACACACCGATATTGTACGTGTTATTCTCCGTTTAAAAACGACGCTTTTGACTAACACAATGATAGTCTCAAGCCGTCGATGTGTAGAGTCAAGACGAGGCAAAATGGTCGCAACAAGGCAGAATGACATAGTCAAACCGCCGCTGTCAAAACGCAACGCGTTTGTAGATGCAATCTGTCAAAGTGCCTGTCAAAGCCAATGGATTGGTATCTCATTCATTATCCCTGCACATGGTCACATGGTCAGGGATAGTGATAGAGATACCAAGGCTCTGATGGTTTGCACTCATTTTTGACAAATTTGCCTACAAAGCTCTCTATCTGGAAAAACTGGAAATTCGTGTGTGGAAGGCCGATTTCGGAACGATTTGACGCAAACTACTATAATCCAAAACACGTGAAACCATTGTGGGGAGAGACGGGTTCACTTTTTTTTTTTTTTAATTTGAGTTTAACGACGTTTATAACGTACGTTACACGCCGTCTCCATTGGCGATACATCTATCGCAGATAGTCGGAGTCTACACGAGGGCTTTCTTTTTGCGCCTTTTTCTTTTGAACCTACGTTCCGATTTGAGGACGCGTCCACACGAAGCTTTTCTGCGCGTGCCTGTTTTTTGGCATTTCACTTCACATTTCATTTTTGTTAGCCTGTGGTGATTTTTGAAAAGTAAGAATGGTATCCAAACGTACACTTCCAAGTCAGAAACAGGAGTGAAGCGACATCGCTCAAGGGAAAACACCGGAATAGCTGTCAGATATTGTGTGCATTTCGTAGTTAGCTTTTTTTGAAATGAAATACAATGAAAACAGCCCTCACGCACCGAACAGCGAAAATAGAGTGAAGTGGCTGCTTGGGTTCTCTTCTTCTTCTTCTTAATGGGTGCAACAGTCCGTGGTGAACCTGGGCCTCAACCAACAAGCGTCTCCAGCTGGCACGGTCTTTGGCCAGCTGTTTCCAGCGCCGCACGGTTGGTTAAGGTCCCCCTCCACCTGCGTGTGCCACTGTTGATGCGGCCGTCCTCTGCCGCGCCTTCTTTCCGAAGTGGATTCGAAGACTCTTTGGGTCGGAGCTGTATTTTCCACGCGCTCTACATGGCCTAGCCACCTTAGACGCTGTATCCGTAGACGTCGTACCAGGCCGATGTGGCTGTACAACCCGTACAGTTCTTCGTTATATCATCTCCTCCATATACGGTTTGAACAAACGTACATAGTGCGCAGAATTTTCCTCTCGAAAAGACCAAGGGCATCTTCATCCGCTTTTGTTAAGGTCCAAGCCTCTGCGCCGTAAAGGAGGACTGGGATGATTAAGGTCTTATATAGTGTCACCTTGGTTTTCCGAGAGAGGGCTCTACTTCTCAATTGCCTCTTGAGCCCAAAAAAACAGCGGTTGGCAAGAGTGACCCTGCGTTTTGTATCAGCGCTGGTGTTGTTGTCGCTGGTCATCAGTGAGCCAATTTAGACGAATTCCTTGACCACTTCAAGGTTATATCCGCCCATGGTGACGTTCTGGCCAATACGTCGGTGTTGTCCGTCTCGTTTAGATGAAAGCAGATATTTGGTTTTACCCTCATTAACCTAGAGACCCATCTTAGCCGCTTCTACCTCAATGCTTACAAAGGCCTCATTGACGTCTCGCTGTGTCCCTCCAATCACGTCAATGTCGTCGTGACTCTTGCACGATCTTTTTAAGCACGATGTTGAAAAAGCTGCATGACAGCACGTCACCTTGCCTAAATCCTTTTTCAACATCAAAGGTCTCGGTCTGCTCATTACCGACCTTAATGGAGCAGCGAGAATTCTCCATTGTCATCCTGCACAGTCGGACGAGTTTGGCAGGGATGTAAAATTAGACATGGCGTTGTATACACGCTGTCATACGCGGCCTTGAAGTTGACGAAAAGGTGGTGAGTGTCGATTTGGTATTCGTGGATCTTCTCCAAGATCTGCCCTAGCGTAAATATTTGGTCTATTGTGGATTTACCTGGCCTGAAACCACACTGATAAGTGCCGATCAGGTTATCCACAAACGGTTTCAGGCGTTCACACAATACGGCAGAGAAGATCTTATATGGGATGTTAACGAGACTTAACAGCGCAGTTATAGGGGTCTCCTTTCTTATGGACCGGGCAAACGACCATGCCTTGCAAATGAGATGGTGCATGCACCTTACCAGCTCATCTCCAGCCGCCTTAAGAAGCTCAGTAGACAGACAGACCGTCTGCGCCTGCGGCTTTATTAGACTTAAGTCTTGATATCACTATTTTGACTTCGTCTAGGTCGGGTGGACTGAATTCTATTACATCGTCGTCCATTGCGAATGGCTCGTTCTGCCTGACAGCGGTTTCTTGTCTATCATCGCGGTTATACAGTCAGCAGAAGTGGTCTTTTCAAATCCTCAGCTTCGACTGCGACACTACTAGAAGTTCCTCATTTTCATCCCTGCAGGCCGCCGCTCTGGCTTTGTTGCCATGGCATGTTCGTTGAACCCTATTGTGAAACTTACAGACGTCATTCCTGCGGAAGCATCTCTCCACCCCCTCGATCTCACGCTTTCCGTGCTCTCTCTTCTTTCTTCTGAAAAGAGTGGGTTCCTCTCTTCTCTTCTGCTCATAGATTTCGCGAGCAGCTCTCGTTCATCGTTGCAGAATGGCTTTAAATGCCTCTTGTTTTATTGCATGGGCTTGTTCGCATTGTTCATCGAACCAGGGGTTTCTAGGTGGTGGCGGTTTGAAACCCAGCACCTCTGAGGCAGCGTCTCTGACGGCGCTCTGGCAATGCGCCCATTCCTGCTCTATTGTGCTGCTGTGGGCGGATTTTGAGAGAGCTTGGAGGAGACACGATCGGCAAAGATTCTGGCAGTTTCTTGTAGCTTTCCGACTTCGTTTACAATATATTCCTATTAATTGCTGCAGCTTCCGTATGTCAGGAAGCAACAGACTATGTAAAACCAATTTTCTACGTTCATTATTCTCAATTCACATTTGTATGTCCATCTCTTAGCGACCAAAGTCGTTTTCCGAAGTTAATGTAAAATGTAACCTGCAGCACAGGGGTGGAATCGGCTAAGGTGATAGTCACTTTGGTGACAGTCATAAGTGACTATCATCATCTGTTGGTATCGGGTAAGATTATCACAAAAAAAGTTTAGAAAAGGAGCAGCACTTGCTTTTTCGGAGTAACTGATAGATAAAGGTAGCCCTAAACGGCGAACATGTTCGCCGAATCCGTTCGTTTGCGTTACCTACTCTCTACACGGCGAACACATTTGGAGAACATTCATTTCGTGCTGATTCTTCAGAGGGTAAACATGTACGATAAATAAACACAAGTGGTTGCGCTTATGGCTATTTATTCATGTTTACTCGGCGACATTCACAGCAAATTCACGAACAAAATCGGCGAACATGTTCGCCGTGTAGGGCTGCCTTAAGACAGCTGTTAGATAGGTAAAAAGAAATTTTGAAATTAAAATCCGGGCCGTTGTCACCGATTGTTTTGCACAAATACTGGGAAAAGTAAATAATGTACATATTAGAAATGCTATTATTGCATTCAATTCATTTATTGGTCAAATATACATTTTGTCGGCGTACAGGGAAAGGAAACCGATTTAGACCGATTTCTCAAATTCTCCCTCAGAATTCCAACTTCCATCAATGTCTCGTTGAGCTCTTCATCTTCGCTTAAAAATAGTTCCAAGCACAGAAACACATATTTTCTATTTTATAAAACACACAAAAGCACAAAGCCATATCAAACGCACAGAACATATGAAAGTGATAGCTAAATAGCTGTCACCAGAAAACTGTCACAAAAATGTGACAATCACAGTGACTATCACCTTACACGATACCGAAACCGCGAATGTGACTGTCACTTGTCACAAATCACCTTAGCCGATTCCACCCCAGGGTATTGCCTCTTAGAAGCACTTGATGCTTATGCTTGCTCCTACAAGAGTTGGCCTTTATTTTGTTGCAGTTAAAAGCATCGGGGGCGCACCTGTTATTTACTCTCCGCTCGTTTATGACTGACGTGCATTCGGGCGTGACAAAAACAAAATCGAATACCGTTGTTTAATCTTTTTCAAGTTTGACATTTTAATTCGTCATATTGTTCCAGTTACAAGATAACTTAACAAAACAAGCTTAAGTCTAGCATAGAACATAAATACAAATCAGGCGGCAATCTATACAAATTATAGTATATGTATGTAATGTTAGAGCTCGTTTTGGACTTTTTACGGTTTAGCGAGTAAAAGCTAATAGATAAAAGGCATATATGAGCAATTCCGGTAACATGCTTCTTATACATCTATTCGTTTTGCATTTAACCCTACAAGTAAACTAAACAAGTTAAATCTAGGTATCGCTTAATACCATATTCATAATCGCACATATTGACATAAAAGCAGAGCATCATATGAGATTAAATTACATTAGATATGGCAGTGTACGATCTTTTACGGAGAAAGGAAACATGTCTACTTTAGAGAGACAAAAGGTTTGCAAAATGGCATATACGAATATATGTGCGTCTACACCTCATTTTATTTTATGAGAACCTAATTCGTTAATTGGATCTTTACAAAATTTAACTAATAACTTGTATTTTTATAAGTTGATACATTATTTCTATGTGAGACCATTGTCAAAGACTATAATGGAGTATTACTAGTTCACTTGGAATCGTATGGTGCCCCATTTTATTTATAATTTACATTCACCCATCGTATAAGAGTTCGATAGGTAATTATTAATATATTACACTCAGCGACACTTGATTACCCTCATCAGTTTGTTTTCAACATTTAAAGCGCAAGCTCCTTTAAATTAAGTAAAACTTTGTTCTACTTTATTCCCACTTATTATTTATTAAAATTGTTTTTATTTAAGTTGCAATTTAGAGAAGATGGGTCGAGGTAAAACGCTAACAAATTTAGAAATTGGCAAAATTCTTGCGCTCAAGCAAGAAAGTTATTCCAACCGGGAGATTGCTAGAAAAATTGGTCGAGATCCATGGACAGTCAATCATTTTCTAAGAGATCCAGAAAATGATGGTAAAAACCGAAAAGGGCGCACAGCAAGAGCGACAACAGAACGAGATCGCTGGTCCATTTTACGTGAAGCTTCAAATTCCGCTGCGACCGCTCGCAAAATAAAGGAGAAATTTGGAACTTCAGCCAGTGTCCGGACAGTTCAAAGGGTGATTCAACAGTGTCCACATCTCCGACGGTAAAAATCACGTTTACTTCAGCGTCATAGAGATCAGAGATTATTGGAATTCTGCCGGGCTCACATAAGCTGGAAGAAAGAATGGGAAACCGTATTTGGATGGCCCTGATGGCTTTCAGTATTACTTCCACGATTTGAGAAAATCGGAAATGTTCCTGTCACGTCGTCATACTGCTGTTGGTTCTATCATGGGGTGTGGGCTGCGATTTCATTTCATGGCCCAATAGATCTGGTTGTCTTAGATGGTCGGCAGAACTCAGAGGATTACATCGAGCTTCTGGAAACTCAAATAAATCAATTTTTATGAAATGTTTGATGGTCAACGTTGGATTTTCAAGCAGGACAATGCAGCCATCCACACAGCAGCATGTGTAAAACAATGGTTTAGAAGAGAAAATGTGAAAGTTTTAGATTGGCCGCCTCTTTCTCCCGATCTTAACATAATTGAAAAGGTTTGGGGATAGCTGTCGCGGAGAGTTTACGCGGAAGGAAGACAATTTGAAAGTAGGGAAGGTCTTACTAAGGCCATTGAAGACGCTTTCGAGGGGATTCCTGTAACCTATTTAAAAAATTTATATCGATCTGTAGAGAATAGGCTTTTTGAAGGGAGGACCTACGAAGTATTAGCAATAAAAAAATCAAATAAGAACCGGCCAAGTGCGACTCGGACTCGCGCACGAAGGGTTCCGTACCATCTGTATATATAAATATGAAAGAGACTATGTATGTTACCTCATCAAATGACAGATCTTGGTTGCAGGCAGGATTTTTCGGATGAAAATCATGTCTGTTGTATGGGAGCCCCCCTTAAATATTCACTTTGTTCATCTGTGAAAATTTCAACAGTCTATCACGGTTTATGAGATACAGTCTGGTGACAGACGGACGGACGGACAGCAAGTCTTAGTAATAGGGTTCCGTTTTACCTTTTTTTTTTGTTTTTTTTTTTAAATAAATAATTTGCGCGCACTCAAGGTCCAAGAACCTTATTATGTCGGCGACACAGTGCGGGCAGAAGGTAGAGAGGAAAAGGAATAGAGGAGATGCCCATGGACATTGATCTTAAATGCTTGCATGTTGCATTGAGGGGGGAAAACCGAATCCGGCAGGTAGTTCCAGATTCGTGTGGTTCGGTTAATGAAAGATTCTCTATATTTGACAGTACGTCCGAAAGCGGGCTTCAGAGTATATTGGTGAGCATTCCTAGAGAGACGTGTATTGCGGGAGAAATGTTGAAGGGACGGAATGCAACTGGCTATTTCAGCAGAGCATTTTTGGTGGTAGTAACGATATAACAGGGAGAGGCAGGTAACATTCCTGCGGTGTTCCAGCGAGTCTAATGTTTTGGTAATGCTGGAGTCACCTATCAGTTTTATGGCTCGTTTTTGTATTCTGTCTAGTAGGTGCAGTGAGGTCTGTGAAGCACCGGACCAGGCATGAGCGTTAAACTCTAATATGGGGCGAATGAACGCCTTATAGATTGTAGCCAGATCTAAGGGTGAGAAATATTTCTTGCATCAGTATAAGAATCCTAGGCATTTCGCAGCATTCTTGGCGACACTGAATATATGGTCGCTCCAATTAAGATTGTGAGCAACACTCATACCCAGGATTGAAAGCTTTTCAGTTTCTGAGATGCAAGTGCCATTCATGGATAATGGCTGCGGGTTATTTATACGCTTTAACGACAAGAGACAGCATTGTGTTTTGGAAGCATTAAATTCCACTCTATTGTTTTTACCCCATTGGATGATGCTGTCGATATCGGAATTTAATGAGCTTAACATACGCTGCCGCTCATTATCTACAACCGAAGTGCAGGTTCGTAAACTGGTGAACGAATATGAGAAGCTGAGGGTACTGTCGTCAGCGAAGGAGTGAATTGGATTAGAAGTAACAGACAAGAGATCATTTATAAAAATAAGAAAGAGTGTCGGAGACAAAACGGAGCCCTGGGGAACACCGGCATTTACAAAGTGAGTATCAGACTTGAATCCGTCCAAAACAACTTGAATTGAACGATTCGAAAGGTAGCTTCTAATCCATTGAATCCACCTTTGGGTACGGAACCCTAAAAACATTAAAAATATTCCCTTTTTCTTGTGTTTTTTAGAGATGAGGGTAATCAAGAGTCGCGCTTTAAATAGGCAAAAAACCGAAAATGGCAATTTCCTTGTCTATATCCTTAATTTTTTACAGCTCAGTCATCAGGTAGCCGAGAGGAAGTGGAAATAAGAGTTGTAAAAATAGATTCGAAGTAATATTACGCATACTTTTAGGTAGAAGCTTTAAGTGAGGGCAATCAAGTGTCGCGGAGTGTATAAATACATTGTCACAAGGATGTTAGCCCTTCTACAATTCATGTCCTGCAAGTCTTATACTAAGAATAATAAGCAAACGATGGGGTGGTTGAGAATGACGTCCTTACATATGCATATACGGACGGATAATGCTTTGTATTTAACATGCAGGGTATTTACTATTTCAAAAAACAATATGAACGTTTGTAAGAAGCATTTTTCAAATGCAACTTTTGTTTAGGATTTTCGTATTAACTGATATTAAATACGAGCTATCTTAAGCATTATATCCTTCTAATCACAGCACCTGGGGGGTCTGAAGGAATGCCCTTAACCATGCCCAGGCTCGACTGAAAATAGAGCATATGTATGTCTACATACATGCAAAAGTGGCATTCGACCTCGTCACCGTAATACAAAAATAATGGGATATAAGACTACGAAACTAAAGCATTTATTTAAAAAAACCGGAACACAATTGATACCAAGTGATTTTAATGTACATTTATACGTATTTTAGTAAAGGTTCTTGGATAAACCCATTTCGAATTTAATTAATTTACAAGTTACAAATCATATTGACAAGTACCAATTCTGTTCTTGTCAGCATTGTTATTATTACTATTGCTGTCTTTACCTATAATAAGATAGTTATGAGAGGCCATGTGTTCTGTCGATGCGTGCTGATGGGAATGGATAAAATGGTGTTGGCTATTCAAGTGTTTGTGCTGAACATGTGGTTGTTGGGATAAGAAGGATGAGTTAATTGCAGTGCCAATAGGAGGTGTATCAGAAATACTTGATAGATTATATTTAAGTTCAGATGGCACTGATACCATATTCTTTAATTGGTGTTGTACTACACTGTTATTCAAACTCACTGTACACTGGTTAAGGGATGCTTTACTGCTACATGAAGTATTTCCCATGGCATTAGTAATCGAAGTAGGGTGCAGTACGGAATTCTTAGTCTTGCATGACGTATTGCAAATGCTATTATTGCTACTACATATCCATCGCTCGTTGGTTTCGCCGATCGTTGAATGCATCGAACACGTTGTCACAACCAGTGCATTTGTTGATAACGTCGCTGTATTATTTGGACAATCTTGAACTGCGATAATGTTGCCACCACTGCTACTGACAGGTATTTGGTCGCCACTGGGCGGCCTTGGCAGCCTTCTTCTAAGCCATGGATGCTTAAGAGCTTCAGCAGGTGTTAAACGTTTATCTGGATCCCACTCGAGACAGCCACGTATAAAGTTGAGAAACAACGGATCCTTACATCCATCTAAAGCTTTCGAAAGACTTTTTGAGCATGGTGGACCTCGTGGCTTTCCACGTCGTGAATGACCGCCGATCAATACGACTTTACCATCTGGCATCGTTTGAATCATACAGTATCGGGGATAGCCTTTGGGATTGAAAAAATTTTTAGCACGTTTCGCATTAGCTAGGATATTTTTGCTAGGCATCCCTAGCACTTCGATTATACAAGCAAGCTGGTCGTCTTCATTTTCGCCAGGAAACAATGCGTGTCCTGACAGTAATTCTGCTAAGATACAACCGAGAGACCACATGTCAATAGCCATTCCGTATTTAGCTCCCAATATAACTTCCGGAGCTCGATAAAAACGAGACTGGATATAGGTGTATACGCGTTGATTCTCATAACATGACGATCCAAAGTCTATTACCTAAATTAAACAAAGGCGCGGTTAGATTTAAATTTTCAAATACCGGTATTACTTTACCTTTATTCCAGAACGTCCCTGCTGTTTTAAGAGAACATTTTCTGGCTTCATATCACAATGTATTATTTTGTTTTTGTACAACGCATCCAAGCATTGAAGAAGTGAATGGGCAAATTTTCGCACTAATTGCAAACTAAAGCCTTTAAACCCATTCTTCTTTATCAACTCATACAAATTTATATTAAGTAACTCGAACGTTATGCACATATGATTACGAAAGGTAAAGTAATCAAAAATGTGTATTATGTTCATAGTGTTGTATTTGTCCTGCTTTCGTAAATGATGCAATATTCGGATTTCTTCCTGAGCCTGGCGATGGAAACGCTTTTCGTTTCGAACCATTTTTAAAGCAACATGCTCGTGAGTCTTGTGATCATAGGCTTTCACCACCTGGCCGAAACTTCCTTTTCCTATGATTTTTAGAACCTCATATCGATAAGCGACATGGTCATGTGGTATATGGATATATGCACCTTGATCATTATCATAATCGGAGTTATTTGGGCCAAAAATGCCTGGTCGTTTCTTTGCGTTTGCGCCAATAAAATATACTTGCGGATAAGCTAAGATTTCGGTACGTTCGTAGGGCGTTAGTTTGTGCATATAAAGCACCATCACTTGTTGTGGCGAAACGACTAAAGGTTTGGGTTTCTCTAGTAAAGCGCATTTCTGTTGCCCAGACATAATTATTTGTTCATGGAAAGGGTAACTGTCATTATCTACTCGTACTAGACTATTTGAGACCGAAGCTATAGATGGGGTACTTGGTGTTGTAGTTGGAAATGCTACCAACGATAAAGTTGTTGCCGTCGCGTTAGTGTAAGTTGTTTGTGGTGAAATATCTGAGCTGCTGTAACGAGAGACAGTATCAGTACCACTCTTGAAAACCCTATCCGAAATGGTTGATGAATTACACGTAGCTAAAGGAGAAAAAAAAAAAGATTATATTTGAACAGATTAATATTAAATCAAAATCACCTATTGACAGTTGTGACGTACTTGTAGCTGATGTTACAACAGCGCTGGAGTTTGCTACGTTTGTATCAATGAAATTAGTGCTACTTTCGTGCGGTATCGAATGGCCATTGGTAATATCGCAATTTGTAGTTGAAGCTGATTTTAACATAGGAAAACCACCTTCGGAATGTAAAAAAGGTAGTGATTGATGGCCCAGAACTGAGCCGCTGCCGCTGTCACTACGATTGTTTGATGATAGCGCACTGCTACCTGTAGGGGCTACTACCGCTGGCAGACTATGGTAATGATGATGATCTAAATGTTGCGGCGGTTGCGATGGGACTTGTTCTGCTCCAACCATTCTTTTATTTTGAATTATTGATACGGAAGTTCTTTCCTTTCCGGCACGATTATTAATATTGTTATTGCAGGCGAATGAAGAAGGGCTTATGACACGAAGGCTACTGAAATTCGTATTACTACTCAAATTATTATTGTTATTAAAGAAATTCGGCAGTATTTCACAGCTTTTATCTACGGGCAAAGACGAAGACAATGATTGATTGATTTTTTCTATTGTGAGAGTTATATTTTTATTTCTTCGATTGACATGACTTCGTGATAGTGCGTGATCCTCTTGAGAGTGGTGATCTTTAGAAAATGATGATTTCAGCATCTCGTTTGCGTTTGTATAGCCAATTTTAAGCAACTTGGTTCCAACGCTTTTTCATAGATCTTGTGCAATTTCTCTGTTTTTAACAATATTTTTGACTACAACTATTTGATCCTTGTGAAGCTCACTAGACTAGTTAAGTAATATTTCTTAAACATTTAGTTTATGAACATTGTCTAACACAAAACCAAGCGGCTTGCTTAAGGCCTAATATACGGGAACTATAAACCTATCAATGTATAACAATATCATTTGTTTACTTCTTCGGATTAAACTTTTCCTTCTCCTTCTTAAACGTATAGTGCATTTTGATGATATTTCTAAATGTTAATTCTTGAACTGGAATATCGGATTAGATAGATAGTATATGGTCTAAGACAATCCGAAATTATGCGATCGAATAACACAT
Organism: Eumerus sabulonum; assembly: GCA_951905685.1. Taxonomy (NCBI): domain Eukaryota; kingdom Metazoa; phylum Arthropoda; class Insecta; order Diptera; family Syrphidae; genus Eumerus; species Eumerus sabulonum. The sequence goes on from CATOVK010000001.1 coordinate 935,003, forward strand.
TATGTGTTATCTTCTTTTCATTTAGTATTTATTGGCATTTTTACAATACATCCCTCACCTAATCAGTATTGAACTTGGCTTGTTTCTATTTTACCTGAATAGCTTCAGAAATAAACTCCATACCTAATCGCGTTCGTAATTTATCCATTACTAAAGGAAGAGTATTGCCAATAACTACCAACTTTTAACAACTCTCGTTCTTGTTTGTTGTCAAGAGATAGCTCGATACCATGTGCAAATGTTTTCTTTTTTAAATTATATTCAAATCCTTATTCAGCGTCACTGCTCGTATGAGATTCTTACATTTATACGTAAATCCCCTTATTATATTCCATCATGTCCTACGAAAAAATAATATGTGATTTAAATGAGTGATATTGTCAAGACATTAATTGTATTTAGATCTACAGACAGCTAATAGTATAGTCTCTGAAATGTAATATAGTTAGTTGTATGTATGTATGTATGTTGGCGTTCTCTGACCACTTCCTCGTAGCAGCAAGATTCAGAGCTCGACTGTCCAATGTCAGAAAGCTGCACCAGCCCACCAGGAGGAGGTTCGACATTGGGCGCGCCTGAGCACACCGGAGGTTACCAGAGTCTACAGGGAGCAGCTGAGCGAAAGACTCTACGGTATGCCTACGTCGAACACAAATGCCAATAATATGTGGCTGCATTGCCGCTCAGCCACTCGGGACGTAGCCGAAACCACCTTAGGGTACCTACCACCCCGACAAGAAACCCGTGGTATGATGGCGAGTGTGAGCACAAAAAGGCAGCAACCGACGAGGCGTACCAAAAGGCGCTGCAGAGGAAAACCAGGGCAGCACAAGAAGAGTACCGAGCCAGAAGAAGGGAGGAGAAAAAACTACTGCGACAAGAGAAAAGAATCTTCGCAGTCTCCCAACTCAAGGATATCGAGGAGTCTAGGGATAAACATAAAACACGAGACTGCGAGGGCAATCTTGTGACCGACCCGCAGGGAATAGTGGATGTATTTAAGCAGCATTTCCAGCAGCTGCTTAACGAGCATGACCAAGAGAGAGTGGTAGGGACCGAGGAAATCCAAACTCCAGCCGCTGAAGTAGTCCTCCCACCCAGCATCGAAGAAGTCGGCACAGCTATTCAGAAGCTGAAGAATAACAAGGCCGCAGGTTCAGAAGGCTTGCCATCAGAGCTCTTCAAGGCTGGCGGCGTTGTTCTGGTAGGGAGCATGCAAAAGATCATCTGCAGAATTTGGGAAGATGAAAGCATGCCCGACGACTGGAATACCAGCTCTATTTGCCCCATCCACAAAAAAGGCGATCCTACCTCTTGCAAGAACTATTGAGGTATATCCCTACATAATGTCGCATACAAGATGCTGTCCAGCATATTGTGTGAACGTCTAAAGCCATTTTGCACCGCACTAATCGGCAGCTACCAGTGCGGCTTCCGGCCCGGCAAATCGACTATAGACCAATTCTTCACACTTCGACAAATCCTGGAAAAGACCAACGAGTCCTTTCATTGATTTCATAGCCGCATACGACAGCATTCATCATGAAGGACTGTTTGGTGCGATGGCCGAATTCGGGATCCCGGGAAAACTGATCCAGTTGTGTCGCGTCACGCTAAAAAATACGCGATGCACCGTGCAACTCGGTTCCAGGACTTCGGAACCGTTGGAAACATGCACCGGATTTCGGCAAGGAGCTGCGCTGTCATGTGACTTCTTCAACCTGGTACTGGAGCAGATAGTGCGACGGGCAGGCGTCAACAGGGAAGGCGATATCTTCTACATGTCCGTCCAGCTGCTAGGATACGCGGATGATATCGATATCATCGCGTGTTCTCGCCGTGGCATTGTGGAAGCATTCACGGCGATTAAAGAACAGGCGAAACGAGTTGGTCTTAAGGTCAATGACACAAGACGAAGTGCATGCTGTCAAGCAAAAACCAATCCTTCGCTCACCACCTTGGACAAAATATAACAATTAACAGTTACGTAACAGTTACGCAAACGTAAATTCCGCAAATGACAGCACAGTGGAGATCCGGCATAGAATCGCCCTTGGCAACTGCTGCTACTTCGGCTTGTCCAAACAACTGGGGTCAAAACTCCTCACTCGAAAGACCAAAGTCATGCTTTACAAAACACTCATAATGCCAGTCTTGCTGTACGGAGCCGAAAGCTGAACAGCAGGACATAGGAGCTGATTTTAGCTGCGGATTGCAGGCACTCTCACTGGGAATCTGCCTGCTAAATGCGATTACCTCGAGAACGGAAAACTGCTAGCTAGATAAGTCAATTGACTAAGTCGGAGTAAACAAATATACACTGCCGTACCATCCTTTACTGGAACCATTTCGCCGCATTTCCAGGCCCCTATTTGAGAACCTCTGGATAAATTTTCGTCATCCAGTAAGCTATGTATAATCGAGAGCACCGTGGCGCAGTGGGTAGTGTGTTGGCCTCTGACGCCGATGAAACAGGATCGAATCCCAACACAGCCATGTCATCGAACGTGTTTTTCACGGTGTTTCTCCTCAGCGGGGTTCTGACAAAACCCCCTGTAGTAAAATCGTCATGAAAAGCTTCTCGAAATTCGCCGTTCGGAACCGGCAATAAACTGTAGGTCCCTTTCACCTATGGGAAAATGAAATCACACACAACATGGGTGATTGAGAGAAGCTCGGCTTAGGTCCTTCATGGACTGTAACGCCAACATACATACATACAGTAAGCTATAATCATATACTTAAAATCCAAAATTTCAAGTCTGTAGGTCATTTAGTTCCGAAGTTAAACGACAGCCAAAGTTTCGCATTTATGACACTCGCTCACTCATGATCATCAGAATAGAACGAGTACTTCCCATAAACTCAGAGAGCTGAAATTCGGTACAGAGTTAGAGTTGAATGGCCACATTCCTACAAGGGAATACTATAAAAACTAGGATAATCGAAGACCTGGAGTACCTGGCGACCCTGATTAGAAAACACAAGAGCCCAACCAAACTATTAGAGATCGACATATCGCCTTAACAAAAAATATTCAACTTGGTGAGGCGCTTCATTTGATGTCAAAAATCGAAGGTCTGAAGTATCTGATGAAGAACCCTCAGCTGGTCTCAGCTGTCTTAGAGATTGGGTAATGCCCCCTTCTATTATTGGCACAAAAAAAAAATCGACTGTCATTGCAAAAATCCAGCGTAGTGGGACACATCTTCTAATTTAGTCTAGCCTATAGCCTAATAAAATAAATCAATATGCCCACGTTTCCACAAAAAGAAGTGAAATCCCACCAAAAACATTCTGTAAAAAACTAGCCAAGCCTCGATGGAGCTGCTTGTTTATCTCTAAAAAATAATGAAATCTAGACAAAGTCGTGCCAAGTCTAAGGTTGCTTACTGCGATTTCTTTATTATTATAGTTAATGTGACTTGGCCGTTGAAGTGTACACAAGGGTAAAAAACCAGGTGCTCCATGACACCATTGCAACAATCTGTCGCCAGAACCGCTAGCCATTAACGATCTCGACGATCCGTCTGTACTGGAAATAATTGTTTATACTGTTTGTTTCAGACTCGCCTATACATAAGTATTATTGAAACACGGAGCTTTATCAAGCCTACAATTGACTAGTTATTGAATCAACGTTTTCCAAGTGGCAATTTACCATCGTCAACGGCAACGTCACACAACATGAACTATAATAATAAAGAAATCGCAGTAAAGAACCTTAGACTTACACGATTTTGTCTTGATTTCTTTATTTTTTAGAGATAAACAAGCAGCTCCATCGAGACTTGGCTAGTTTTTTACAGAATGTTTGTGGTGGGATGCATATTAACTCCAAGAGTGAAGAAGAACAAACTGAATTATTTACGAGAAAGCCTGTTATAAGGATCTATGGCGTGAGATAAAACAGCGCCTCAAAAAAAAAGTACGTAGTCTAGCAAGCAGGGCTCGAAATTACAAATTGGAGCAGCTTAGGCTAGCATTCCGCCATCTTTCACTGAAAAATTAGTAAAATCCACGCCTCGGCGCTTACAGAATGCCATTGTGATGCTGGGGTGCCACGCGATATTGAGCTCTTTCTTGTTACTGTGTTCGCTTTGTGTTTTAGCCATAACTTGAATTCACTTTTAGTTCCATTCAGTGTATGCTCAACTTCGTGTGTTCAAATTATTTTGCTGAGAACTAGCCCGTCTTATCAAACATTTCGTTATTTTCCTTATTTGTTTTACTATGTGAGATACTATGTACGATTTAAACCACATTTTCTTGTTAATAAATTCCCTTTTCCAGACAATACAAAACAAAAATAAATTTTAGTTTTCAACGCATGAGGAACTGTATAGATATGATCATACCTTATAGCCATATATGTATTGCATTTGTGTTATTTGCATTGCCAAATCTTCACTTACCTCTATTGTTTTACTTTAAAATAGCCTCTGCCCGCTATATTCACACATATGTATATACGCACTTCAAAGAAAACTATGTGAACCAACCCTGGCTGACGAATGGCCATATACAACGTTCTCACAAACCCATTTTTTGAAGCTATAAAAAATGTTCACTGAAAATCTCGTACATCCACTCAAAAACATTTGGATCATTTTAATCGGACCCGATTTATGTTCTTATAAACATTATACTAAGTCGATTAGTCTATTTAATTTAATACGCCTGTCCCAGTTATAATGAATTATTACAAGCAGGGATAATGATAGAGATGCCAAGGCTCTGATGGTTTGCACTCATTTTTGACATATTTGCCTACAAGCTCTTTGTCTGGAAAAACTGGAAATTCGTGTGTGGAAGGCCGATCTGGAACCATTACAATAACATCAAATACTGTGGGGAGAGACATGTTCACTTTTTTTGAATTTGAATTTAGCGACGGTTGCAACGTACGTGATATAGATATTCAACTAAGGAAAAAGGCAAATATTTAAACAATTGTAAGTAATTTATGAGTAAACTATGAACAAATACAGCAAGTCCAGCCGGACTATGCTTTATTCATATATTTGCCCACTTTTTCGGGCGAACAATTTATATTTTCTTTCTGTTTTTCATCTTACTTGATTACAAGGGACCATAGCAGGGATATTAACCCTGGAAAACGGAGATTGAAAACCGTTGATGGTTTGCACGTATTTTGGTCACCATCCAGGATTCCCATAAACTGGAAAGCCTTCCGTCGAATAACTCTGTGGAAGCTATCTGACACACATTACAAAAACCCTGAAGACATGTTCACTTGTTTTTGAAATTTAAATTTAAGGACGGTTCCAGCTTAAGTCAGATATGCATGCATATGCATATATAACTCAGAAAAAGGCAAATATTTAATTAATTATTGGGCGCCTGAGCACACCGGAGGTTTCCAGAGTCTACACGGAGCAGCTGAGCGAAAGACTCTACGGTATGCCTACGTCGAACACAAATGCCAATAACATGTGGCTGCATTGCCGCTCAGCCATTCAGGAAGTAGCCGAAACCACCTTAGGGTACCTACCACCTCCGACAAGTAACCCGTGGCGAGTGTGAGCAGAAAAAGGCAGCAACCGACGAGGCCAGGGCAGCGCGAGAAGAGTACCGAGCCAGAAGAAGGGAGGAGAAAACACGACTGCGACAAAAGAAAAGAATCTTCGCAGCCTCCCAGCTCAAGGATATCGAGGAGTCTAGGGATAAGCATAAAACACGAGCCTTTTACAAAAAAGCCAAAGGCCTTGCAGGAGGCCTCAAAAAGGGCACGCAGGCTCTTCGAAACTGCGAGGTTAATCTTGTCAAAGACCCGCAGGGAATAGTGAATGTACTTAAGCAGCATTCCCAGCAGGGTCTTACCGAGCATGACCAAGAGAGAGTGGTAGGGACCGAGGAAATTCCAACTCCAGCCGCTGAAGTAGTCCTCCCACCCAGCATCAAAGAAGTCGGCACAGCTATTCAGAAGCTGAAGAATAACAAGGCCGCAGGTTCAGAAGGCTTGCCATCAGAGCTCTTCAAGGCTGGCGGCGATGTTCTGGTAGGGAGCATGCACCAGATCATCTGCAGAATTTGGGAAGATGAAAGCATGCCCGACGACTGGAATACCAGCTCTATTTGCCCCATCCACAAAAAAGGCGATCCTACCTCGCATACTCAATGTCGCATACAAGATGCTGTCCAGCGTATTGTGTGAATATCTAAAACCATTTTGCACCGCACTAATCGGCAGCTACCAGTGCGGCTTCCGGCCCGGCAAATCGACTATAGACCAATTCTTCACACTTCGACAAATCCTGGAAAAGACCAACGAGTTTCGAATCGATACACACCATCCTTTCATCGATTTCATAGCCGAATACTACAGCATTCATCGTGAAGGACTGTTTGGTGCGATGGCCGAATTCGGGATCCCGGGAAAACTGATCCAGTTGTGTCGCGTCACGCTAAAAAATACGCGATGCACCGTGCAACTCGGTTCCAGGACTTCGGAACCGTTGGAAACATGCACCGGATTTCGGCAAGGAGCTGCGCTGTCATGTGACTTCTTCAACCTGGTACTGGAACAGATAGTGCGACGGGCAGGCATCAACAGGGAAGGCGATATCTACTACATGTCCGTCCAGCTGCTAGGATACGCGGATGATATCGACATCATCACGTGTTCTCGCCGTGGCATTGTGGAAGCATTCACGACGACTGAAGAACAGGCGAAACGAGTTGGTCTTAAGGTCAATGAGGACAAAACGAAGTACATGCTGTCAAGCAAAAACCAATCCGTCGCTCACCACCTTGGACAAAATATAACAATTGACAGCTACAATTCCGAGGTAGTTAAGGAGTTTGTCTACCTCGGGGCAAACGCAAATTCCCCAAATGACACCACAGTGGAGATCCGGCATAGGATCGCCCTAAGCAACCCCTGCTACTTCGGCTTATCCAAACAACTGGGGTCAATACTCCTCACTCGAAAGACCAAGGTCATGCTTTGCAAAACACTCATACTGCCAGTCTTGCTGTACGGAACCGAAAGCTGGACGATAAACAGGACGGCGGAATTGGAAAAGACTAGCGAAAGATCGTGCTAGGTGGAGGGGTATGTTGGTTGAGGCCCAGGTTCACTCCGAACTGTAGCGCCCACTAAGAAGAAGAAGAAGTACTTGAACTGGCTGAACTGGAAACCCAATATACTTGATCGGGTCAAGAAAGCAACCACTCTAAGCCTGTACTAGGTATTTAGCCTGATCTTTGATTATTAAATGGGTTTTGCCCAGCCTCGGTGAGTTGAAGGGCGGGATCTTATATTTATTTTTAAACAGTACTAGTCTTCTTGGGGTCGACCCCAAGTCCAGAGTACTGCGTTCAGGTTACTACTGTATGTAATGTTGGAAAAGTTTCTGAGACGGCTATATCAATGTCACAGCTTACCCTTCCTGCTCTAGCAACAGTAGTACTTCATTGGCCACCACGTTCCAGAGGAGAGGGGAGAGTACTCCACCTTGTGATCTACTCCTCCTGACCAGTCTAGTTGAAGCGGAAGCGAACCAGCGAAGTTGGCTTTGACGACACTTTGTGTAAGCTGTTGTCATACCAGTTCTAGCCTTAATCCTATTACACCCAATCAGTCAGCGCTTTGGTGACAGCCCATGGTTCAACGTTGTTAAAGATGCCCTCAATACCGAGTAAGGTCACTAGGGTGTATTCTTTGTGTTCCAGTGATCTTTCTATGGTACTAACTACTGATTGGAGTGTTGTTTCCACCGATTTGCCTTTGTTGTAGGCATGTTGGTTATTCGACAGCCTTCCTAAGCTATAGCTGTATAAGCAAATGTGCAGAGCAAATGTGCAGAGCAAAAACGAGCTGTGCTTGGACTCAAATAACCCTTCCCTCTGCAGAAGTGTATGTATCTGCTTTCGCAAGATATTATCTTTTGGAAAGCAATTATACGTAATATCAGCCTTTTAATACAATTGCAATAACTTTTTAAATTTAACGCGCGCGAAAAACCTCTTTCGTATTCGTATATGCATAAAGAAGGGAATCACGAATCAGATGGTCACGGCCTACGTCATCAAACATTGACAGATGGGTAGCAAACATGGCGGACATGCGCAATGCGTAATCTGTAATATTTCTTTCGTGGTACATGAGACACTTCACTCAAAACTGACGTCACTTTTGATCGACGGTGTGTACCCCACTTAAGACTACGTGGTGGCTCTGTCGAAAGTCGAATAAAATTCGAATGAAGTCGAACAGTAAACTCTTGGCAAATACACGAAGTTGCAATCAACTGTTTATTATCCCAGGTGGGGATCGAAGTTTTTTTCAATGTGTAGAGGAGATAACCATTTTTTAGGTCGTTGGTGCTATATTTAAATTGTATAATTTGTAATAGCTCTACTAAATGAAATGTTATTATTACAGTATTAATATACAATTAGAAAAGGAATTGCAATTAATATACACATAGAAGCAATTAGCAGCGAAGGATTTCGGCTCTTTGTGCTTTAATTTCCAGCTACAGTTTGATGAAAGTGTTCTGATGGACGTAAAGTGAGCTAGCTAGTGTTGTTTATTTAAAAGGCATTTATACTTATGTGAATATTTGTTTTGTACTAATGTCTTTAGATTAACTGCGGTTGTTCGTTTAATTGTTGCTTACTAGTGCGGAGTCTTTATTTTTTCCTACGGTGAAGTGAGATAGGTTAGTTTTATTCCTTACTTTGTACGTATTTAACATATATGTAGGTATATGCACGTAACGATTTTGATTTGTTTCCTCTTCGTATAGTTTTTTTTCCTTTAATATTTGGTCAACATTCGTTCGTTATAAAAAATAAAACCAAACGACCAATTAACTATTTTTAGAATTCTAAAACATTTCACGATATATACATTACATTAACTTGATCTGTCCATGTCTGTTCTTTATAAAGTTTTTATTACCGTTGATTAGTATTTACCTAGTTAACATATTCGTAGGCACAATGCAATCCAACAAAATAGCTACAACCACCCAGCCTACTAGCAGTAGCACTGATGAGTTGCTTCTTCACACTGTGAACTGCGAAAGTAATTTTGGGATACGTCAAACACCCGGCGAAAATGAAGAAAACATTAAATCTACTATTTCCAAATTACATAAGAGTCTGGATGAGGTCGGCAGTAAGACAAATGATGTACCAACATACAGCAATCAAGGTGATGTGTGTTCTGTTGGTCAGACATCTGTACCGGATCATACCAGATCAAAGGAAACTACTATGGGTAAGTGCTTTTTAAAAAGTTCGAATTACATATTTTTAATCTTATACTATACACCATACAATCTGATCCCAGGCTTCATTCGGTAGTACACAGAATTTGAATCTTATATTGGCGGTCACACTATATCTTCGTTGTTTACAATATTGTTACGAAAATGAATACCCACTTCGAATAGGGTTCGTTCACTCCGCGACACATTACCCTCAGGAAATCGTCATTTTCGGTTTTTTGCCTATTTAAAGCGCGACACCTGATTACCCTCATCAGTTTGTTTTCAACATTTAAAGCGCAAGCTCCTTTAAATTAAGTAAAACTTTGTTCTACTTTATTCCCACCTATTATTTATTAAAATTGTTTTTATTTAAGTTGCAATTTAGAAAATATGGGTCGAGGTAAAACGCTAACAAATTTAGAAATTGGCAAAATTCTTGCGCTCAAGCAAGAAAATTATTTCAACCGGGAGATTGCTAGAAAAATTGGTCGAGATCCATGGACAGTCAATCATTTTCTAAGAGATCCAGAAAATGATGGTAAAACCGAAAAGGGCGCACAGCAAGAGCGACAACAGAACGAGATCGCAGGTCCATTTTACGTGAAGCTTCAAATTCCGCTGCGACCGGAGAGAAAGTTGGAACTTCAGCCAGTGTTCGGACAGTTCAAACGGTGATTCAACAGTGTCCACATCGCCGACGGCAAAAATCACGTTTACTTCAGCGTCATAGAGATCAGAGATTGGAATTCTGCAGGGCTCACATAAGCTGGAAGATGGATGGCCCTGATGGTTTTCAGTATTACTTCCACGATTTGAGAAAATCGGAGATGTTCCTGTCACGTCGTCACACTGCTGTTGATTCTGTCATGGTGTGGGCTGCGATTTCATTTCATGGCCCAATAGATCTGGTTGTCTGAGATGGTCGGCAGAACTCAGAGGATTACATCGAGCTTCTGGAAACGCAAATAATAAATTTTCATGAAATGTTTGATGGTCAACGTTGGATTTTCCAGCAGGACAATGCAGCCATCCACACAGCAGCATGTGTAAAACAATGGTTTAGAAGAGAAAATGTGAAAGTTTTAGATTGGCCGCCTCTTTCTCCCGATCTTAACATAATTGAAAAGGTTTGGGGATAGCTGTCGCGGAGAGTTTACGCGGAAGGAAGACAATTTGAAAGTAGGGAAGGTCTTATTAAGGCCATTGAAGACGCTTTCGAGGGGATTCCTGTAACCTATTTAAAAAAATTTATGTCGATCTGTAGAGAATAGGCTTTTTGAAGGGAGGACCTACGAAGTATTAGAAATAAAAAAATCAAATAAAAACATTAAAAATGTTCCCTTTTTCTTGTGTTTTTTTAGAGATGATGGTAATCGAGTGTCGCGCTTTAAATAGGCAATTTCCTTGTCTATATCCTTATTTTTTTACAGCTCAGTCATCAGGTAGCCGAGAGGAAATGGAAATAAGAGTTGTAAAAATAGATTCGAAGTAATATTACGCATACTTTATGATTTAGGTAGAAACTTTGAGTGAGGGTAATCAAGTGTCGCGGAGTGTATCACTGGATTGCGATAAACTACAATTGTCCACTTTTAATTCGAATTAAAACACTTCACCACATTTACTATTGTTACACTTGCGTGTGTAATAACACACGCAAACCTTTATCAAAAGCTTTTATTTTCACACTGGTTTATCGACCGAACGACTGTATACCGACTTGTTACGCTCTATTCACTTCCGTCAACTGAATGAATCCCGGGGGCGAGCATTCGCGCTTATATAGCTCTCGGTCTTCTCGAATGTTCGCCGTCGGAAGTTCCCCTACGGGAATCTCTAGAATGCTCTGGCATTTAGCATTACGCCGTTAAAAGTTGACATCATTTCAACTTCCGCTTCACCAGAGCATTCGAACTTCGACAGCGAAATTCGAACTCAACTGTCGGTTTGTGCCTCCGCAATAAAAAAAGCCTCCGTCGAGAAAGTTTGAGAGACATCCAGCAAGCAAGAAGAGAGAATCGATACACTGGATAAGAAGGTTCTGGATCTTGAAAATAACGAGGAAAAGAGAATGGAGACATTGGACAAGAGTGTTCTGGAACACGAGAAAACTATCCAGAACGTTCAGAATCAAGGAAGCGTCGTACCGGCTGCAGCATCGAAATTCACAGCCCCCAACTTCGACGGCACGAGCGCATTTAACATCTTTAAGCTCCAATTTGAGACAACGGTGGAACGGAATCAATGTGGAGAAGATGACCGTGTGGCCGCACTAATAATTTCCCTTAACACGTTGAACGCCAAACGCATTTTTCTAGTTTACCGGCTGGTACCACGGGCAAAACTGACATTTTTCTGCTGGTTCCAATTTTTTTTTTTTTTTTTAATTCTTGGTGCATCCAAGTTAACTTTTTTAAAAATGGTGAGAATATGGAAAAACCACTTCTGCAGACTGTATAACGGCGATGTTAGTCAATATACCGCTGTCAGACAGAATGATCCATTTCTAATCGACGAAGACCGCGGAGAATTCCGTCCCCCTGACCTCGACGAAGTTAAGATTGCCATACCGAAACTCAAGTCGAATAAAGCTGCTTGCGCAGACGGCCTGTCTGCTGAGAGCTTTTCAAGGCAGCTGGGAATGACCTGGTTGGTAGCATGCACCAGCTCATCTGTAAGATATGGTCAGAGGAAAGCATGTCCAAGGAATGGAGACTCAGCATCGTATGCTCGATCCACAAGAAAGAAAGGAGACCCCTCTGATTGCGCCAACTATAGAGGAATAAGTCTCCTTAACATCGCCTACAAAATCTTCTCTGCCGTTTTGTGTGAACGCCTGAAGCCTTTTGTAAATAAGCTGATAGGTCCTTATCAGTGCGGATTCAGGCCAGGGAAGTCCACCATCGACCAAATTTTCACACTACGGCAGATCCTGGAAAAAATCAATGAATTTCAAGTCGACACACACCACCTATTTGTCGACTTCAAAGCCGCATACGACAGCGCAATTAGAGACGAGCTATACAACGCTATGTCTACCTTTGACATACCTGCTAAACTGATCAGACTATGCAGAATGACTTTGGAGAATGCTCGCTGCTCCATCCGAATCGGTGAACACCTTACCGATAGTTTTGATGTCAAAAAAGGATTTAGGCAGGGCGATACCCTGTCGTGTGATTTCTTCAACATCATATTGGAAATGATTGTGCAAAAATCACTGGCCAATACAAGAGGCACAATCTATTTCAAATCCTCGCAACTCCTTGCATACGCCGACGATATTGGCATAATAGATGGAGGAGGCGATGAAGGCGGCGAAAATCGGTTTGGCGGTAAACGAGGGCAAAACTAAATATATGCTGTCATCAAAAAAGGACGCTCACGTCTTAGTCAGAACGTTTGTATTGGCAGATATAAGTTCGAGGTAGTTTGGGACTTCGTCTACTTTGGCTCCGCAGTGACCTGGAACAAAGACATCAGTTCCAAAATCAAACGCAGAATCTCTCTTGCCAATCACTGTTCCTTTGGGCTCAGGAGGAAACTGAGTAATAGAGCCCTCTCCCGAACGACAAAGTTGACTCTATATAAGACCCTTATCATCCCGGTCCTGTTGTGTGGCGCAGAAGCATGGACAATATCAAAAGCGGATGAGGAGGCCCTTGGTCGGTTCGAGAGAAAGATTTTGCGCGTGATTTTCGGGCCTGTAAACGCAGACGGGGGATGGAGGAAAAGATTCAACCACGAACTTTACGGGCTGTACAGCGACATGAGTCTAGTCAGGCGTCTACGGGTTCAGCCCGGAGAGTCTTTGAATCCAACCCCAAGGGACGAAGAAGCAGAGGAAGGGGACCTCAGCCAACTGGGTGTGCGGCAATGGAAAAGGCTAGCAAAAGGTCGTGCTAGTTGAAGGGGAATGTTGGTTGAGGCCCAGGTTCACCAAGCCCTGTATTTTAAAAATAGGAGTACATCTTGCCGCTGCTTAAGTCAGGTCTGCTTATGTAAAGATTGTTGCGTTTGGTGCAAGAGGCTAACACTGCCCATTCAGCCATGGCAATTTACATGCAATAATAATAATTATTTCGCGGCGTTCCTCCTCGGCGGAGTACTGGCAAAACCCCCCGTAGTATACTTGGCGTGAAAAAGCTTCTCGACTCCCGCCGTTCGGAATCGGCATTAAACTGTAGGTCCCTTTCACCTAGGTGAAAAATAAGTCACACACAACATGGGTGATTGAGAGAAGCTTGGCTCTGGTCCTTCATGGGCTGTAACGCCACCAAAGAAGAAGAAGAATAATAGAGAAAACGTTGTTTTGCTTGTTTTGGCCTATCTGGACTTATATTTCTATATCTTATCTTATATTTCTATTTTATTTGCCATCTGAATACAAAAAACAACTTTTTTTTTTACAGTTCGTTACAAACGATCGTTTCTCCATTTACTAAAAAATGACCTTAGATCCCGCTGTCGTCCATTATGTGCATCGAAACTTCAATTATTGTGTATTTGGAGAACGCATAGTAGCAATTATTCAGGTTCTGGTCAGCAAAATTTGGGCAGCAACGTTTCGGCCTCAACTTCAAACGAAATACCATCTGCTCTACTATCATCTCAACGAATGTCTTCCGCCAATAGGCAGCCGCAGACGAGCCAGGAAACACACAGCAGTGGAAGCAACCCACATCATATCAGCCAGAAGAATTACTTTGATCATCGTAGTATTTCGTCCGCCCATTTGATGCCGTCATTTGCAAAACGTCGCTTTGGACCATCTGCTCAAACCTGTGCTATAGGCAGTACATCAAGTTTACCAACATCCAACGATATGTTAAAAATACAAAATAACAGTATGAAAAACTCAGACCATAAACTGTACTCCCCGCAGAGAAAGAACATGAATAAAAATGTAGTTGTGAAGTTAGTACAATTAACTGATACTAACGCAATAAATAGTGACAAAGAACACGGCAGAGAATTGGAAACTGAATCGGTTTTCGAGAATGATCGTGAACATAACCAAAACCGATGTCGAGACCTTGATCGTGATATGAACTCAACCCTCCCGAATGTTAGAGAACGTCGCTTTGGAAGTGGACGTTTACTTCCACGCGACAATTGGGACTATCATTCAGAAAAAGATTCAAGCTTGTCATCTGGAGCCATACCGTTTGGAAAAGAAATAAGTAGCCATTCTGCTAGTAGCGGTCATAATATCTCACGATTGGGAAATCAAAATACAACCAGTCAGAAGTTTGATTTAACTCATCGTTCGCCAACATCCAAAGACAGAAGTACAGGAGGAAAAAATTCATCAGAATATCGCTCCGAGTCCAGATACGATTCGCGAAAGTCAATTTCCCGTAGTGATTACGAACGTGAGAATTTGAGTTATCTTCGTCGTTTTATGTCTGACGTCATCGGTCAACATTCAAGTAATCATTTTAATTCTAAAACTGGATCCACAATAGCAGAAAGCAGTGCTATGATACAGCAATATAATGAAACACGGCGTCGCCATCATCGAAATGATGAACCGGAATGGTTCAGCAGCGGACCAACATCCCAACATGATACGATTGAGCTTCGTGGATTCGATGAATTTGAAGAACCTAATAGCAGTGATAAAAACAGTAAAAGTAGTTCATTAATTCATTCCGATGTTAACTATATAAAAAATGGAATTGATGATAAACGAAACTCTGAAATCCACGAATCGATTGATACAATTAATAATAAATCATCTGAGCAGGCGTCCTCGCCATTCTTACCTAATAAAACATCGCCAATTGGAACGATAACATCAAAAAGCGATACAAATAACAATAGTCCAAACAATAACTACGTCAAGAAAGCAAGTGCGTGCAATGGGGGCGATGAGCCCGCAACTTCCATTTCTGTTCTTTCTGAAACTGCAACGGCGGATGATAAAGATGTCGTATCTGAGAATAAACTAAAAAAAGAGAACGCTGTTGTACAATCTGGCCATAGTCAGTCTGGTGAAAATCCTTCAGAATTTAACTTCGATGCTTTCCTCAATGTAGATCCGTTGAACAATTCATTGGTGGTAAGTATTTGAGCATGGACTAAAAGAAAAAAAGCCCAAACTGTTGTCCCTTATTATATAGGGCGAACAAAATGTAGGACATAGTGAAGTAGTTTCACGTTTCAGCCAATGGTTTTTAAATCAAGACGAAAATCTTGAAGCGTGCGATATCGATACTAAATCATCGTTCAACAAAAGATTGGCGAATAATGGTAATAAGACCGATTTACTTGTTAACAATTATTTAGATTTTATTTTCCCAGAAAACAGCTCGGAGAAACAACAGGAGGAACCTTTGGCTACATCATTAGACTCCACGGACTTAAGTCAAACAAACACTCTTATGGAATTTCTTCAACGCGGCAAAGGATACGCGGCTATTAATTCTACCGATCAAACTGCTAAGGGTATAAAACTTAAAATTTACATAATTCTTTCATAGGACATTCCAGCTGTCACCCCCTTAGACAAAGCTAACCTACTTGCTGCCCATTTCGCAACCAGTTCTCAGCTGCCAGCCTGTACTATGTCTCCGCCTGTACTAGAGTGCGTAAATTCCACCATGGGACCAATCCACTTCCGCACTCGTACAGTCGCAAGGGTTCTTAAAGATCTCGACATACTCAAATCCGCTGGTCCAGATGGTATTGCCTCAATAGTTCTGAAGAGGTGTTCTTCTACGCTGGCAAAACCACTGCGTAAGCTTTTTCACCTTTCCTACACCTCTGAGCTATTTCCGAGTAGGTGGAAAACAGCATTTGTCCAGCCTATACCCAAAAAAGGCGAATCATCTTCTCCCTCCAACTACCGACCCATTGCACTAACGTCCCTTCTTTCCAAGGTCATGGAAACGCTGATTAACCGTCAGCTTATGAAATATCTTGAATCACGGAAACTCCTCAATGACCGCCAATACGGTTTCCGCAGCAACAGATCCACTAGTGATATGATGGCATATCTCGCTGAAAAGTGGAATCACTCGCTTCACCAAGCAGGTGGAAGCAAAATTGTTGCAGTGGATATTTCGAAAGCATTTGACAGGGTTTGGCATGAAGCCCTTTTGTCGAAAATGCGTGCTTTTGGGATCGATGAGTCTCTCTTTCAATGGATTAGAAGCTACCTTTCGAATCGTTCAATTCGAGTTGTTTTGGACGGATTCAAGTCTGATACTCACTTTGTAAATGCCGGTGTTCCACAGGGCTCCGTTTTGTCTCCGACACTCTTTCTTATTTTTATAAATGATCTCTTGTCTGTTACTTCTAATCCAATTCACTCCTTCGCTGACGACAGTACCCTCAGCTTCTCATATTCGTTCACCAGTTTACGACTCTGCACTTCGGTTGTAGATAATGAGCGGCAGCGTATGTTAAGCTCATTAAATTCCGATATCGACAGCATCATCCAATGGGGTAAAAACAATAGAGTGGAATTGAATGCTTCCAAAACACAATGCTGTCTCTTGTCGTTAAAGCGTATAAATAACCCGCAGCCATTATCCACGAATGGCACTTGCATCTCAGAAACTGAAAAGCTTTCCATCCTGGGTATGAGTGTTGCTCACAATCTTAATTGGAGCGACCATATATTCAGTGTCGCCAAGAATGCTGCGAAATGCCTAGGATTCTTATACAGATGCAAGAAATATTTCTCACCCTTAGACCTGGCTACAATCTATAAGGCGTTCATTCGCCCCAAATTAGAGTTTAACGCTCATGTCTGGTCCGGTGCTTCCAAGACCTCACTGCACCTACTAGACTGAATACAAAAACGAGCCATAAAACTGATAGGTGACTCCAGCTTTACCAAAACATTAGACTCGCTGGAACACCGCAGGAATGTTACCTGCCTCTCCCTGTTTTATCGTTACTACCACCAAAAATGCTCTGATGAAATAGCCAGTTGCATTCCGCCCCTTCAACATTTCTCGCGCAATACACGTCTCGCTAGGAATGCTCACCAATATACCCTGAAGCCCGCTTTCGGACGTACTGTCAAATATAGAGAATCTTTCATTAACCGAACCACACGAATCTGGAACTCCCTGCCGGACTCGGTTTTCCCCCCTCAATGCAACATGCAAGCATTTAAGATCAATGTCCATGGGCATCTCCTCTATTCCTCTTCCTCTCTACCTTCTGCCCGCACTGTGTCGCCGACATAATAAGGTTATTAGACCTTGAGTGCGCGCAAATTATTTATTTAAAAAAAAAAAAGGGTAAAACGGAACCCTATTACTAAGACTTGCTGTCCGTCCGTCCGTCCGTCTGTCACCAGGCTGTATCTCATAAACCGTGATAGTTAGACTGTTGAAATTTTCACAGATGAACAATGTGAATATTTAAGGGGTTAAGTTTAAGTTTTTTTTTTTAGTAATGACATAGTTTTTTCCATTTCAGCTAAGCCCATACCAAGTGTAGAAGAACTAGAAGCGAGAATGCGTAAAGCTGGTGCAGAAAATACAAAAAAACAATTTTCTACAAATATGGGCAATAACGTCAATCCTCTGAATCGATTTCTTAATAGCGTTCAATATAAATCGCAGGAAAAATATCAACCACAAGTAATAAACAGTGAGAGTCAACTTCTTTCTGCTGATGACCTTATGAACACTGGTTTTCAAACGCAGCAGCAACGTTGCGTTTCATCGCAAATTGGCGGCCCTTTATCACAGACACAAGACATAGAAGCATTTAAAAAGCTCTTGGAGCAAATAACTCCTGCTGCCCTTAATATCCAATCATTGTCTTCCCAACAACAATCGCATGTTCGTTGTGCGGGTCAACTTTCACAGCAAATAAATATTCTTGGTACAAATGTCGTGCCGTCGGACGCACCACATGCTATTAAGAATGAAGAAATGAACAAATTTGTGCAGCCACATCAGTTATACAATCGACGTCAACAGCCTGTAGCACCTGGGTTACAACACTTAAAAGTAAACCAGTCGGCATCAACAGAAAATGCTATGTTTCTGAATCCTCATCAACGATATGAAGCTCAGTTGCTTTTACAAGGTATAGCCCAGTAACAATTAGTGAATATTTTCTAATGATTTTTGTGAATTGTCCAGGGTTATCCCGCGGTGAAATAACACAAAATGCTTTAGAACAACAATTAAGTAATCCGAATACCTCACCACGCACGAAGGAGGTTCTCGCAGCAGTTTTAAGGGAAAGTTCTCGAAATACTTCCCCAAATGTTATCTCAACACAGCCAATAATGTCACCTGCTTTTGGACAAAGCCCCTGTACCCAAAGCATTCCACCAGCCACGCCATCAATTGTGATACCAAGACCGCAACAAACCCCTTATAACATTGCAAAGTCCTCGGGGACGCAACAGGCACCACATCATACCAGTGCAACTAATTCAGGGGGTAACGAATTATATAAATATATATTATATACTTGTAAATGACTCCTTATGTAGTAAGTGAATACTTTGTATATGCACTTATTACTATTGGAATCGGAGAGCGCCTTGGCGCAGTGGGTAGTGTGTTGACCTCTAACGCCAATGACACGCGATCGAATCCCGAAAACAGCCATGTTATTGAATGTGTTTTAAACGGTGCTTCTGACAAAACCCCCTGTATGTATATAATTGTCAAGAAAAGCTTCTCGAAATTCATTGTTCGCAATTGGCAATCAACTCTAGACCCTTTCATCTATGGGGAAATAGAATTACAGACAATATGCGTGATTAAGAGAAGCTAGGCTTAGGTTGTAACGACGCCTGGACAACACACTATTGGAATCAGCTCCCACGTGTATTACTCATCTGTTTTTTATCATACGATGTTTATTTAATCTAAAGTTTCTATTAGAATTGATGTTAAATCTGTGACAGCAAATATTACTGAAAATAGCCGGCGGGAAGAACAATGTACAGAGTGCCCCACGAGCAGTGTGCCAAAAAGCTAGAGCGTGTAGGTCTGGTCAAGACAAGAACAAAATCGTATGGAAGGGGGGTGAGTCTGCTATGGCCAAGGGAACGTTGTCCATCAAATCGGGCAAAAGGTCTCGTGGGAACTGCAGGTATGATTTTCCATTAATATCGGCATTCAAAAACTGGGGCCCGATTACAGTTTGTCCAACAATACCAAGCCAAACATTACATCTGAAGCGGTGTTGTAGGTAGGTAGGTAAGACCGTAGCCTTCCCAGAGATGGGAAGAACACACATAGGCCAAGGAGGCCCGTTGTGCAGCTACGAGGGGGTTTAGCCCCCTATTCGTGGAACCATTTTGTGCTTCTTAAGAATTTAAGAAGATCAGATATCCCCACTTGCTGAACTTCGGTCAGATCGTTGAGGAGGTATGATCCTAGGTATCGTTTCCTGACTGTGCAGAATGCTGGGCAGGCGCAGAGAAGGTGATGAATGGATTCGACCTCCTCCTCGTCTAAACAGCTCCTACAAAAATCATTCGGAGTGATACCTAGTTTTTGCGCGTGACTGCCAATAAGGCAGAGTCCTGTGATGACACCTATGACTTTATAGATGTCAGTTCTATTTAGGGAGATAATACTCCTAGTCCGTTGACTGTCGAGCCGGGGCCAGATTTGCCTGGTGATGAGGCAGGTGTGTCCCTGAGTCCATCTCCGGTTCGTCTCGGCCCTGGCGAGGGTAGTGAGATTGTATTTGATGGTTGCGAAGGGTATACCCTCGCAGACCACAGTTGTTTGTAGCGTCGTTCCTTTTTTGGCGAGTCTGTCGGCTCTTTCATTTCCAGTGATGTCGCTGTGTCCCGGTACCCATATAAGTTGTATGTTGAACTGTTCAGCCATCACATTAAGAGATAGGCGACAGTCGAGGCTAGTTTTTGATGTGTACACATAGGACTCCAGCGACTTTAAGGCCGCTTAGCTATCCGTGAGAATGCGGATATCCGTGGTGGATATCACGTTCCACTTCAGCCAGGACAGAGCCTCTTTTATTGCCAACAGTTCCGCCTGGAAAACGCTGCAGTGATTAGGTAGTTTTAGCGCTTTGTTTAGCTTAAGTTGTTTGCAGAATACCCCACTGCCCACCCCGTCTTTGGTTTTAGACCCGTCAGTATAGAAATCTATGCAGCCTTTGCGAGGTTGAGTCTGACGAGTCCAGTTCTGTCTGTCCGGGTATAACGTTATGAAGTTTTTATCCAAGACTGTGGTGGGCTTTGTGAGGTCTAGGTTTTCTGCGATGGTTGACCTGTTAATCAGGATCGAGGAGTGGCCGAAGACGTAGCTCTCCAAGCGGTGTTGTGATTTATTTTGTTTTTTGTTGTGTGGATTGATGCTACTCCAATGATGCAAATTGTGGAATTTAGTAACCCCATCTCTGGTAAACTGTCCTTCATCCGTACAAAATATCCTTGCAAAATAGTTTCGTTCAGTTTCATCTCGAAGCAGTAATGATCGACAAAATTCTACTCTCAAAAACTTGTCGTTTGAGGTAACTTCCTGAACTGGCGTAAAATGGTACGGGTGTTAGTTTTGGGTATGAAGCACTCTCCATACTCTAGATTTGGGCACTCCAAGCATAATAGCTATCCTCCTTGTACTAAGGGAGGGATTACGTCGGACCAAACGCAAAATTCTTTCATCTAAGATTGCTGATTCATCTGTAATTGATCTTTCGGTTCTTCGATGCTCTAGCACTCCGTGCTCCCGCAGACGTCGGTGGATTCTTGAGAACATGCTACGACTGGGACACCTCAGATTGGGATATCTTTCAGCGTAGAGTCTTTCGGCCTCACGATCTCGACCATTAGCTTAACCGTAGCAGAAGTGCATGTCCGTCAATTCTTCTCGAGAGTATCAGTTTGGCATCGTAATGTGCGTAGGCAAGCAATTGTGTGGACTTGAAGTAATTCGTACCTCTTGTATTGGCCGCAGAGTCCCGCACGATCTTTTTAAGAATTATGTTAAAGAAATCACATGATAGTGCGTCACCCTGTCGAAAACCTCTTTTAACATCACAGGGGTCGGTTAGTTCACCTCCGACCTTAATGGAGCAGCGAGAGTTCTCCATAGTCATCCTGCACAGTCTGACGAGTTTGGCAGGAATGTTAAAACATGACATGGCTCTCTATAGCTCGTCTCTATAAACACTGTCATACGCGGCTTTAAAGTCGACGAAAAGATGGTGCGTGTCGACCTGGAATTCATGGGTCTTCTCCAAGATCAACCGTAGTGTAAATATTTGGTCTATCGTGGATTTTCCTGGCCTGAAACCACACTGGTAGGAACCTATCAGATTTTCCACGAACGGTTTCAGGCACTTACACAGTACGGCAGATAGGATTTTGTAGGCGATGTTCAGAGGCGCAGTCATAGGGATCTCCTTTCTTATGGACCGGGCAAACGATACTGAGATTCCATTCATCGGGCATGCGTTCTCCCGACCATATCTTGCAGATGAGTTGGTGCATGCTCCTGACCAGCTCATCGCCAGCTGCTTTAAACAGTTCCTCGGGGAGTCCGTCTGCTCCCGCAGCTTTATAAGACTTTCGATATGGAAAGTCTGCTCGATATCGCTATCTTAACATCGTCTAGGTCGGGTGGATGTGATTCTCCTTCGTCTTCGTCCATTGTGAATGGTTCGCTCTGCCTGACGGTGTGGCATTTTGACTATCATCGCCGTTATACAGTCTGCAGAAGTGGTCCTTCCACAATCTCAGCATCGACTGTGACTCCACTACTAATTGTCCGTGCTCATCCCTGCAGGTTTCTGCTCTGGCTTTATAGCCTTGGCAAGTTCGTTTTATTTTCTGGTAACATTTTCGAACGTCGTTCCTGCAGTAATATCTCTTCATCTCCTCGATCTCGCGCTTCTCGTGCTCCTACTTTTTCCTTCTCAGAAGCGCATGCTCATCCCTCCTTTTCTGTTCATAGAGCTCGCGGGCAGTTCTCGTCCGTCGATGCAATGTGGCCATGTTTGCATTCTGTTTCTCTACATGGGCCTGTCTGCACTCATCATCAAATCAGGGGTTTCTCGACGGTGGTGGCTCGAAACCGAGTACATCTGAGGCGGCCTCTCTAATGGCGTTCTTACAACGACTCCATTGATGTTCTATGGTTTCTGCAGATTGCATCGGGACTTGAGAGAGCTTGAGGGAGACTTGATCGGCAAAGGTCTTGGCGGTCTCCTGTGATTGCAGCTTTCCGACGTTAAATTTTGATGTTCTTACTCGACTCCGTTGATTCCGAGAAATTCGAATCCGTACCTTGGCTGCAACAAGGTAATGATTCGAATCGATGTTGGCTCCTCGAAAGATTCGGACATCTAGGATGCTGGAGAAGTGTTAGCCGTCGATCGCAATATGATCAACTTGGTTGGTTGTCGATTGATCGAAAGACCGCCAGGTCCCCTTATGGATGTTGAGGTGTGGGAATCGTGTACTTGCCTTGTCCACTAGCCTTAGTCCGTTTTCTGACGTTGTGTTGTGTAGACTGTGCTTTCCAATGACCCGCTCACAATAAAGTCTTCAATTTCACTTTAATTTTTTTATCTATAGTTGTGATTAACAGATGATAGACCAAACAGATTATTAACCAAACGATAGTAATGTATGTATGTATGTTGGCGTTACAGTCCATGAAGGACCTTAGCCGAGCTTCTCTCAATTACCCATGTTGTGTGTGATTTAATTTTCCCATAGGTGAAAGGGACCTACAGTTTATTGCCGGTTCCAAACGGCGGTATTAGAGAAGCTTTTCATGACAATTTAAATACAGGGGGTTTTGTCAGAACCCCGCTGAGGAGAAACACCGTGAAAACACGTTCGACGACATGGCTGTGTTGGGATTCGAACCCGTGTCATCGGCGTCCGAGGTCAACACACTACCCACTGCGCCCCGGTGATAGTAATACTGGGGGCTTAAAAAATCCAATATGAGGTTAAGAATATTTGTTCTATTTTTGTTTATAGGCTTACCTCAAAGAATTCCATCTCCTCGTGAATTACAGTACCACACGCAGTCCATCATGCAGAACGCTCTAATTAAAAAGAAGTTGGAGGAACAGCAAGAAAATTTTCGTCGTCGTCAGGAAGTGCACAAACAAAGCATAAAACAACAGAAGCCACTACAATCGCCGCTTAAAGCTGACTTGAACGATTTCAGTGTTTTAGTTGTACCATCGCAGCAATTTTCTCAAAGTTTTCAAAAAAAACTCACACAACCACCACCACAACAACAAGGCTTACAAAACCAGTCTCAAATTCAGCATTTAAATTCGCCGACACCGTTAGCATTTACTCCAACATCTGTGCTTCGAAAAATGACAGCCGAAAAAGATTCAGTCAATTCATTCCATCCACCAGTCTCTATTACATTTGGCGAAAATCAATTATTGGCTTCAACCCCTACATCAACTATGGCTGCAGGAAATGCAGGAATAAGTAATCATAATTCTAATAAAGCGATGCAATCACTATTGATGCAATATCAGCAGCAAGATAACACTTCACAAAACGTACCTAGGATGATTTTAGGTGTGGGAACGCAACAGCAACAACAGAGTAACGCATTGATATCCGGATCACACATTCAACAAGTACAACCATATTCAGACAGTTCAAGAATGAATCAACAAATTCGTAGTAATCAAAACAAATGGTCTGGTGTTGTCTTGAACCAAATTGCAGTGAATAAACCTATCGGTAAGTTAAACAGAAAGAACTTCATATGTTTACTCTAAAGGTATACGTTATTGCACTGATTGCAAAACAATTCGTTTGTATACTTATCGTTAATTAATTCATTTTACATTGCTATGCTACGACTTCGAAACACTTGGTCCAGCTTCTCCAACATTACGGCCCTGTCATGTTTTTTTATTGGATGCGAAGTGCTTCTCAGAAGCAAGTTGTTCAAGTTTGAAACAGAAGCGATTTTACTAATACCAAATTTGTTGGTAACCTTTTTCCCCATGTCCCCATGGTCAGCAGAGGTACACCACAGGGTGGAGTACTCTCCTCTGGAACGTGGTGGTCAACAAACTACTACTGTTGCTAGAACAGGAAGGGTACGCTGTGACCGCCTATGCAGATGACATTGCTATTGCCGCCACAGGAAAACTTCCCAGCACTGTAAGCGACATAATGCAGGGTGCATTACGTACAGTAGAAACCTGGACGCAGTACTTTGGTCTTGGGGTCAATCCTAAGAAAACCGACCTAGTACTGTTTACCGATAAATATAAAATTCCGCCCTTCAACCCACCAAGGTTGGATGGAACCCAACTAATAATCAAAGATCAGGGTAGATACCTATGCCTAGTCCTTAACAGGAGGCTGAACTGGAAACCTAACATTCTTGATCGTGTCAAGAAAGCAACCACTGCCCTCTACAGCTGTATGAAAGTGGTGGGCAGAAGGTGGGGTTTCCAACCAAGCATTATGCACTGGCTCCACACAGCAGTCATAAGGCCCATCCTCCTATATGGCATCGTAGTCTGGTGGACTGCTCTGGACAAGGCAGTCTACCGAAACCTTCTGGGGAAGGTACAAAGATCGGCCTGTTTATGTATAAGCGGAGCGATCAGATCAACCCCCACGGTGGCCCTAAATATCTTATTACATTTTCCACCGTTGGACCTCTTCAGCAAGCAAGTTGCTACCTGCGCGGCCCTACGAATTAGGGGCATAGGAAAATGGCCCACATTACAAAAAGGACATACTACCATTCTTAAGCACCTCAAAGTACCCTTGGACACAGACTACATCATCCCGCAGACTGTTATACCGAAGGACTCGATGATCTTGTCCATCGGATTCGGATGTAGGTAGTGGAGTCTTCTCCAAGGAACTTAACCTGCACCTATCATTCAGACTCCCAAATTACTGCAGTTTGTATTAGGCAGCATTAACAGCGATAACGAAGGCCCTTGCATGGCTCAGGATCAATGTAATATCCGCTAAGGATATTATCATTTGCACGGACAGCCAAGCTGCGATAAAAGTTAGGGTCAAGCACACTCAGTCTTCCTACCCTCGGGTACCTTGAAACACCAATAAGTACGGTAAAGCACATGATAAAACTTCGAACCATAGAGGGGACCAAC
This sequence comes from Eumerus sabulonum, assembly GCA_951905685.1. Lineage (NCBI taxonomy): Eukaryota > Metazoa > Arthropoda > Insecta > Diptera > Syrphidae > Eumerus > Eumerus sabulonum. Next base: position 960,337 of record CATOVK010000001.1, read on the forward strand.
CTCCAATGGAATGAAAGCTGCAATCACATCTGATTGCGCATAACTATACTCATCCGTTCCTTTCAGGAAATGCTCTTCGGACTATGACCAACATCCACTCAATTCTTGGTTTCGCGTGGCCGAAATGAAAATGAGCTGGAAATGAGCTGTCAACTTATTATTCGCTTGTGAGAAGACAAGGTAATTCCTGCAACGCCGCCACATAAATTACAGGGCAGCCTCATACAGCTCCAATGCAGCTGGAAGTTTTTTTTTTTTTTCTGTATGTATGTATGTTGGCGTTAGAGTCCATGGAGAACCAAAGTCGAGCTCCTCTCAATCATCCATCATTCCCTTTTTCCCATAGGTGAAAGGGACCTACAGTTTATTGTCGGTTCCTAACGACGAGATTCGAGAAGCTTTTCTTGACAATTATACTTCAGGGGGTTTCGTCAGTACCCCGCTGTCATCGAAAGACACGTTCGATGACATGGATGTTGCGGGATTCGATCCCGTGTCATTGGCAGAATCGTTCAATTCAAGTTGTTTTGGACGGATTCAAGTCTGACATCCATTTCTTAAATGCTCGTGTTCCCCAGGGCTCCGTCTTATCTGCAACGCTCTTTCTCCTTTTTTAAAAATGACCTGTTGTTTGCCACTTCCAATCTAATTCACTCCTTCGCTGACGACAGTACCCTTAGCTTCTCATATTCGTTCACTAGTTTCCGACCCCGCACTTCGGCTGTAGATAGTGAGCGGCAGCATAGTATTTGTAGCGATGACGATGACAAAGACTATACAGAAGATCAGCCAAATCCGCTGGTGTTAGGCGATTTGATTTGGAGAAGTTCAAGTAACCGATTATGACAACTTTGATCTCGATGACGACCTTCCTTTGTCTAGCTTAGTACACCGGAATCCTGATTCCACAGAATCGGACACCGTAAATTTAAGCCGACCGACTACACTAGCTCCAAAATCGAAGAAAAATTATAGGATGGACATACCCGCTGCGTTTTCTGAAAGTGTGTGCGCTACAATTCGGGGTGAACCTGGGCCTCAACCAACATGCCCCTCCATCTAGCACGATATTTTGCTAGCCTTTTCCATTGGCGCACACCCAGTTGGCTGAGGCTCCCTTCCTCTGCCTCTTCGTCCCTCGGGGTTGGATTCAAAGACTCTCCGGGCTGAATCCGTAGACGCCTGACTAGGCTCATGTCGCTGTACAGCCCGTAAAGTTCGTGGTTGAATCTTTTCCTCCATCACCCCGTCTGCGTTTATAGGCCCGAAAATCACGCGCAAAATCTTTCTCTCGCTTCTGCGCCGTACATCAGGACCGGGATGATAAGGGTCTTATACAGAGTCAACTTTGTCGTTCGGGAGAGGGCTCTATTACTCAATTGCCTCCTGAGCCCAAAGAAACAGCGATTAGCAAGAGTGATTCTGCGTTTAATTTCTGATGTCGTTGATCCATGTCACTGCGTAGCCAAGGTAGACGACCGGATAACAATGGAGAATTCTCGCTGGTCCATTAAGGTCGGTAATGAGCAAACCGAGACCTTTGATGTTAAAAAGGTAATTAGGCAAGGTGACACGCTGTCATGCAACTTTTTCAACGTCGTGCTTGAAAAGATCGTGCAAGACTCACTGGCAAACATAAGAGGTACGATTTATGACACAGCGAGACGTCAATGAGGCCTTTGTAAGCATTGAGGTAGAAGCGGCTAAGATGGGCCCCAAGGTTAATGAGGGTAAAACCAAATCTCTGCTTTCATCTAAAAGAGACTGACAACACCGACGTATTGGCCAGAACGTCACCATGGGCGGATATAACTTTGAAGTGGTCACGGAATTCGTCTACCTTGGCTCACTGATGACCAGCGACAACAACACCTGCGCTGAGATAAAACGCAGAATCACTCGTGCCAACCGCTGTTTCTTTGGGCTCAAAAGGCAATTGAGAAGTAGAGCCCTCTCTCGGAAAACCAAGGTGACACTATATAAGACCTTAATCATCCCAGTTCTCCTGTACGGCGCAGAGGCTTAGACCTTAACAAAAGCGGATGAAGATGCCCTTGGTCGTTTCGAGAGGAAAATTCTGCGCACTATCTACGGTTACGTTTGTTTAAACGGGGTATGGAGGAGAAGATACATATAACGAAGAACTGTACGGGTTGTACAGCGACATCGGCCTGGTATGACGTCTACGAATACACACGCACGCAGGTTGAAGGGGACCTTAACCAACTGGGCGTGCGGCGCTGGAAACAGCTGGCCAAAGACCGTGCCAGCTGGAGACGCTTGCTGGTTGAGGTCCAGGTTCATCACGGACTGTAGCGCCACTTAAGTAAGTATACGGAAAAAAGTATGCAACACAGTTGTGAATATAAAGTGACCAAACGTACTGCTGCAGGCATAACCCTCACAGTGTATGGTCACAGTGTATGATAACCAACGCGACATTTGGTCCTATCTAGAACAAACCACCCCTGAGAGTAGTGAACGAACATCTACGACCCATAAACCACTGCACTCCGTTCAGGTTGTGTGAGTATATAAACTCTTGAACCTGCGCGTAATTAAAAAAAATTGGTTCAATTGCAAATGCAATATGCCGAAGCACAATGAATTTAATTTGTTAATTAAGCGGTAAACCTTTTGTGCGGAAGTAGGAGACACTGGAGTTCGGTCAATGCTTTTGAATACACTAAGGTATTGCGATAACAAGCGGAGAGTCTAGGTTTACCCTTTTTTAAACGAATTCAGCCTGCCCTTTCTTTTATTCAAAAATTAGAATGAAGGTCACTCCTCTATTTAGTTTAACCCTCGAAATGCATCCATGGGCTCACTGTGTACCACATTGAACCGTTCCGTAAACGATACCCAATTTTGTTGTCACTTTTGGTTTTTTTTAGGCCTCGTCGTTCCGGAAATACTCTGAATTCATATATTACTCAAAAAAAACATAAGTTGTGTACTTTCTCTCAATATCTATATATTTGTAAACTTAAATTGTAGGAAGGCCAATTCTTAAGGGAGGTCCTGTTCAACCTACAGCAACAAATCCCAGCTTAAATCCGACACTTCAGCAGCAACCTCAATCTCCACAGGCAGCTTTTACTTCAAAAATTGATTTTCCGAAAAGAACAAATGGCAATCAACAACAACATACCCAATGTCAAAAACCATCTCTCACGCAAACTATGATTCCGCAACAGCAGACGCAAAATATAACCATGACGCAATTGTATCATCAACGTGCAGCATATCAAAGAGCTCAACAGTATCAAATGCATCAACATTATCAACAACAAGCTGTTGGCATTACTCAAACTAATAACAGTCGGATTGGTGAGTAATAACATGACGCGATTGAGAGTAGACAAATATCTTGTAGATACCCTACTACTGTTTTGATCTCAGTGTTGTACATAGATTATTAAGTGGTAGATACAGTTATTTATTTTACAGGAACTAATCATATTGTCCTATAGAGCCTGTATACTTCTTCTTTGAAGAACCAGAGCCAAGCTTCCCTTCAATCACCCATGTTGTGTGTGATTTATTTTTCGCACAGGTGAAAGGGACCTACAGTTTAATGCCGATTCCGAACGGCGTGAGTCGAGAAGCTTTTTCTAGGCAAGTTATACTACGGAGGGTTTTGCCAGTACCCCGCCGAGGAGGGACGTCGCGAAGTAAACATTCGATGGCGTTGGTGTGTTATCGGGATCCGAACTCGCTCATCGTGCGTCAGAGTCCAACACACTAACTACTGCGCCACAGCGCCCTCATAACTACATATAAAAATGATAAAGCAGACACATTTGTATGCAATTTGAAGCAATGGGCTGGTTTATTATGAAATCTAGGAGACGTATCTCGTTTGTTTCCTGAATATCGGAAACCCTTGTATCTTTGTTGGATAAGGGTGACATGAAAATTCGAGTACACTGGCTTAATCAAAACATTTTCATTTTGTTTTGTTAACTACACATTGACTCGTATGAGCCAAATACATTAAACACGACGAAATAAGTCACATGATTTTGAAGTTGTCGTAAATGACGTATGGCTTCCTATGCGACCAACGTTGCTATCACTTATTACCCAATGGCTTATGTGGATACACACATATTTGCCTTGTTACATTGGATTTGGAATAGTGTGTTGCAATTAAAAAACCTTTTCTTGTCTATATAACGAGAAACGTTTTGTCACGTTAGCCTATATTCACCACACTACAGTTCGAGGTGAACCTGGGCCTCAACCAACAAGCCTTTCCAGCTAGCGATCTTTTGCTATCTGCTTCCAGTGTCGCACGCCCAGTTGGTTAAGGTCCCTTACTACCTGTGTGCGCCACCTTAGATGCGGCCGTCCTCTGCAACGTCATCCTTCCGGGTTAGAGTCGAAGGCTCTTCAGGCCGGAGCTGTGTTGTCTATTCGCTCTACATGGCCTGGCCATCTTATATCCGTAGGCGTCGTACTAGGCCGATGTCGCTGCACATCCCCTAAAGTTCGTGGTTGAATCTTCTCCTCTACTCTCCGTTAACACAAACGAGACCAAAGATCGTACGCAGAATTTTCCATTATAGGGTTCTCCTTTCTTATGAACCGGGCAAACGATGCTGAGATCCCATTCATCGGGCATGCTTTCCTCCGACCATACCTTGCAGATGAGATGGTGCATGTTCCCATCTAACTCATCTCCTTACTTACTTACTTATCAGGCCAGCGATCCATGGAGGATCTGAGCCTGATCTATAGCTGCCTTCCATCCTTGACGGTCCCGGGCACGCTGCTTCCAGTTATCAAGACCAAGATGTCTTACATCCGCGATTACTTGGTCTTTATACCGGAGGTTCGGTCTTCCTCTTCTTCTCGAACCAGGAGGCTCGGAGTCAAAGACCCTCTTAGCTTAAGCGTTGATGTCCATGCGCTTGATGTGGCCGAGTCAGTGTAGTCGACGGATCTTTGCCTTTCGGACTACATCCACATCTGTACAGTTTTTTTTCAATCGGGGGTGGCCGTGGTGCAGTGGTTAACATCATCGACCGTCGAGCCGAAGGTCCATAGTTCAAATTCGTTTCATAGCCAAGAAAAAGCAATTCCTATACGGAAAAAAGGATGCAACACAGTTGTGAAGGGAACGCGACCAAACGTACTGCTGCAGGCATAACACTCACAGTATATGGTCAATTTAAATTCATCCTCTGTGTATGCAATATTAACACCAAAAGTGCATGAACGAATTACTGTGAATTATAACCAACTCGAAATTTGGTCGGCTCTCGTCCTATGTAGGACAAACCACCCCTGAGAGTAGTGAACGAACATCTACGACCCAAAAACCATTGCATTCCGTTCAGGTTGTGTGGAAAAACATCAACATGCGCGAAACTCTCCCTCTCCCTTTTACCTTCGCTCGCACAATGTTCAAAACGTTATAAGGCCTTAGCCTTGTGTACAAGTGTAACTATAAAAAAAAAAAAACAAAAAGATGTAGAGTTCGCGGTTGTGTCTTCTTTTCCATTCACCTTCCTCACAGACAGGACCAAATATCCGGCGCAGAATTTTTCTCTCGAAATAACCCAAAATCAGCTTCGCTGTCCTGCTTATCGGACTTGTAGAAGATAGTGCCTTCTCTGTTGACGCCTGCCCGTCGCACAATCTGCTCCAGTACCAGGTTGAAGAAGTCACATGACAGAGCATCTCCTTGCCGAAATCCGGTGCATGTTTCCAACGGTTCCGAAGTCCTGGAACCGAGTTGCACGGTGCATCGCGTATTTTTTAGCGTGACGCGACACAACTGGATCAGTTTTCCCGGGATCCCGAATTCGGCCATCGCACCAAACAGTCCTTCACGATGAATGCTGTCGTATGCGGCTTTGAAATCGATGAAAAGATGGTGTGTATCGATTCGAAACTCGTTGGTCTTTTCCAGGATTTGTCGAAGTGTGAAAATTTGGTCTATAGTCGGTTTGGCGGGCCGGAAGCCGCACTGGTAGCTGCCGATTAGTGCGATGCAAAATGGCTTTAGAAGTTCACACAATACGCTAGACAGGATCTTGTATGCGACATTGAGCAGGGATATACCTCTATAGTTCTTGCAAGAGGTAGGATCGCCTTTTCTGTGGATGGGGCAAATAGAGCTGGTATTCCAGTCGTCGGGCATGCTTTCATCTTCCCAAATTCTGCAGATGATCTGGTGCATGCTCCCCACCAGAACATCGCCGCCAGCCTTGAAGAGCACTGATGGCAAGCCATCTGAGCCTGCGGCCTTGTTGTTCTTCAGCTTCTGAATAGCTGTGCCGACTTCTTCGATGTTGGGTGGGAGGACTACTTCAGCGGCTGGAGTTGGGATTTCCTCGGTCCCTACCACTCTCTCTTGGTCATGCTCGTTAAGCAACTGCTGGAAATGCTGCTTAAGAACATCCATTATTCCCTGCGGGTCGGTGACAAGATTGCCCTCGCAGTCTCGTGTTTTATGTTAAATAGCTCTCGGTCCACCTTCTCGAATGTTCGCCATCAGATGTTCCCCTTCGGAAGCCTCTAGAGCGCTCTGGCATTCAGCACTATGCCGCTGAAAGTTACGATTATTTCAATTTCCGCTTCAAAAATGCGATTCTGCAGAATTCGTGTGAGTTTGTATGTTGGATATACATATGTACATACATACATATGGATGTATGCCAATTACTCACGGACGCGTGCGTTTAATAATTGCTCGTTGGGTAGCGCACACTCACGAGCAGCTCATGAGTGTTTGCGTTTCCTTACCAAACCACAACACTGTCCCGCGCAATCTCATATGTATCGGCTGTCGTCCGATCACCGTAATCAACCAGCGTCGGGTGCGGTTAGTACTCAGATGGTGGACCGCTTGGGAACACCGCGTGTTGGTCATTTTTCAACAATGTTTTCTAATGACGTTATCACGTAAAATAATCGTCCGTAAACCGACTTTAATAATTTGCACGCACTTAAGGTCTAATAACCTTATTATGTCGGCGACACAGTGCGGGCAGAAGGTAGAAAGGAAGAGGGATAGAGGAGATCCGATGGACATTGATCTTAAATGCTTGCATGTTGCATTGAGGGGGAAAACCGAATCCGGCACGGAGTTCCAGATTCGTGTGGTTCGGTTAATGAAAGATTCTCTATATTTGACAGTACGTCCGAAAGCGGGCTTCAGGGTATATTTGTGAGCATTCCAAGAGAGACGTGTATTGCGGGAGAAATGTTGAAGGGGCGGAATGCAATTGGCTATTTCATCAGCAGAGCATTTTTGGTGGTATCATTACTACCACAGGGAGAGGCGGGTAGCATTCCTGCGGTGTTCCGCAAGTCTTTTTGCGGACTGTATGTTTTGCCGACGGGAAATGCATCGCTGATTTTTTATTTGGTTTGTTTCCATGTAGCGGTGCAACACACCGACACCGTTCACAAATATTTCTATGAGCGGTCGTTTACATTCTATCCTTGTATATAAATATCTAAATTGTTTGCATCTAATATATAAAATATAATTTGAGCCGCCTTTGTAATATTTTTTTTTTTTTTTAATTTGCATTTTCAGACGAACATGTCGGTTGTGGTACTAGTAACAATCAGAGCATGTCCAATTGCGCTAATATAATCAATTATCAGTGTGACGGTGGTTTATCGCCAACCAGCAACCAACTGGCTCGATGGTTCTCGCCCGAACTTTTGGCTCAAGCTTCTGCAGGAAAGTTGCCGCCATTAAACATGACCCAAGCTCTTAGCCTAGAAGAGTTCGAGAAAAGTATACAACATTCCTCAACAGTCCTTAATAATTAAATAAAACTGGAAGAGACGCAGTTTTTTTTAGGGGGAATAAACTTTAGTTAAACTTTTACAAATCAAGTCATATACTAAAAACTCTCGAATATTTCCATAAGTGCTTTTATTACAACAAGGTACATTCTTAACCAGGTTTTCTGTTTGTTTAATATATGATTGATACTTAAAAAATTATGTAACAAATATATCATTAAGTTATCAAATAAAAATATCTGCAAATTTACGAAATAAAATGATTACTTATAAACTGCGTAGTCAAGTTGTGATTGATTCGTATGTACAGTATTGTCAGAAACATATGCAGCCAAACTGCATTTCTAAGTCAATAGCTTGCCAAAAATGTCTTTATTTTAAATCATATAATTTTTGTATACTAGTTGTTTGTTCTGGATGTGTCCTTTCTAAATATGTAAATAATGTATGCATCATTCAAAAAAATGGCCGCTTGCCACACTCAAATTCAGACTCACCGAGAAACGACTTCATGTTAAAAGAAAGAACTTTCTGAAAACGATTTGCTTTTTAATACATATTTATTAATATTTTGTTGCAAAATCTTTATTTGCGATTATTACTCTACAACGCGTTAGCATCGATGCAGTTAACTATTTTCTACAGTAGTGTGTGGGTTTTTTGAACTTGCTCCAAGAGGTCGTCCTTGTTCCGGATACAATTTCGATCAATGCTTAAGGATCTCGCAGGAGTTCTCCATCGGGTTTAGATAGGTTCGGGTACCTAACCTAACGTAGTCAAAGCTCACGTAGACTACGTTGAGTCCATTGTGCCCAATTGTTTTATTCAACCCGTTGATACCTAGACATTAACCGCTGAGCTGAACCAACCAGACGAGGATATAAATCTCAGTATTCTGTTCAGCCCAATATTACCTACCTCTTCTAGTCCCGAAAGGAAGTATCTCCCTAGGGATATATTCCTTTTTAGGGCTCCGTACCCAAAGGTAAAACGGAACCCTATTACTAAGACTTCGCTGTCCGTCCGTCCGTCTGTCACCAGGCTGTATCTCATGAACCGTGATAGTTAGACAGTTGAAATTTTCACAGATGATGTATTTCTGTTGCCGCTACCACGGCAAATACTAAAAACAGAACAAAATTAATATTTAAGGGGGGCTCCCATACAACAGACATGATTTTCATCCAAAAAATCCCCTTGGTCACATAGTCCCTTATTCCACGGCGCTTTTTTAGTACAGCTTGAAAAGTGTGATTTCCTTTTGGATTGACATTCCGAGCAGCAAGAGTTATTCCATGGACCTTTTTTTCATTTCGCAGCAGTGTGCGTCTTTTTGACATTTCGTTTCACATATCATTATCGTTAGCCTGTGGTGAAATTTGAAAAGTAAGAATGGTATCCATATGTACACTTTCAAATCTGAAACAGGAGTGAAGCGACATCGCAAAACAAAGAAAAGGAGATAAGGAAATGTCAAAGAGCCGCGCGAAGTAGCTACCCGCGCGTGACTGTGCCAATGTATTTCTGTTTCACTGACCATCTCTTTCGCACTTATTTCAAGCTGTACTAAAAAATCGCCGTGGAATAAGGGACATACTGAACTAAGGTTAGTCGACAATATATTTGTGTCTTTGATGAATTAATCCTAGCTGCAAACCTTTTCCCCATATTTATTGTTATTCACCTTTTCACATCGTTGCTGTCAAGTAAGATAATTGATTTGAATTCAATGGTGATTATCAAAGTAATATGCCGATAACCTGCCTGCAACCAAGATCTGTCATCATACAAAAAATGTGATTTAATGTGATGACTGATAAGGTAACATACATACATAGTCTCCTTCATATTTATATGTATATACAGATGGTACGGAACCCTTCGTGCGCGAGTCCGACTCGCACTTGGCCGGTTTTTTGGGTTAGCGCCGGACATTCGCACAGCAGGTGATGAATGGATTCCATTTCCTCTTTGTCCCTGCAGCTTCTGCAGAAGTCATTGTAAGGCTGTCCTAGTCGAGCTGCATGGTAGGATAGCATGCAGTGCCCGGTGAGGGCACCCACTGCCAGTCGAATATTCCCACGATTGAACTTCAGCAGATTTTCCGTTCTTTTCTTATCATTGACGGGCCAAGTCGATCTCGCCGTTGCGCATGTATCTAAGCGGCACCATCGCTTATTGGCTTTCACTAATAGCTCCGTCTCTATCTCCCTGTAGAGCGCACTGAGTGGTGCTTTGACCTCAGCTGAGATCGTCCGCCCTCTCGTTTCCAGAGATATTCATATGACCAGGTAACCAGCAAAGGGTCACCTCATTTACATTGGATATCTCTGGGGGTGGCCGTGGTGCAGTGGTTAACATCATCGACCGCCGAGCGGAAGGTCTTTGGTTCAAATTCGCTTCATAGCCAAGAAAAAGTAATTCCTATACGGACAAAAGTATGCAACGCAGTTGTGAATGGAAAGTGACCAGACGTACTGCTGCAGGCATAACACTCACAGTATATGGTCAACCGAAATTCATCCTCTGCGTATGCAATACTAAAAAGTGCTTGAACGAATTACTACGGACTATAACCAACGCGGTTATAGCTCCCGGCTCTCGTCCTATCTAGGTCTAGGACAACCACCCCTGAGAGTAGTGAACGAACATCAACGACCCCAACCACTGCATTCCGTTCAGGTTGTGTGTGTCAACACATCATAAGAGAATATAAAAACTCTTGAACCTGCGCGAGTCTCTAAAAAAAAAGAAAAAAAAATCTCTTCTAACCGTGCACCGTGGCGCAGTGGATAATGTGTTGGCCTCTGATGCCGATGACACGGGATCGAATCCCGACGCAGCCATGTCATCGAACGTGTTTTTCACGGTGTTTCTCCTCAGCGGGGTTCTAGTAAAACCCCCTGAAGTATAATTGTCATGAAAAGCTTCTCGAAATTCGCCGTTCGGATCCGGCAATAAACTGTAGGTCCCTTTCACCTATGGGAAAATTAAATCGGCTTAAGTCCTTCATGGGCTGTAAGGCCAACATACATACATCTCTTCTAACTTCCCCTTGCAGAGTTTAACGAGTTTGGATCTTATCCATGCTGCCTGCAGAGCCTTAATGGCTGCCTGGCTCTCAAAATAGATGCTGTTCCTTTTTTCTGAGATATTCTCTTTGCTGATCAGGTCCGCCGCCTGCTTGATAGCGAAGGCCTCAGCTTGGAAGACACTGCATCCATCATCGAGCCTATAGGAGCGATGCGTATCCCGAGACTCAAAATAGACTCCGGCACCTGCGCCAACATCCATTTTTGATCCGTCGGTGCGGATTCCGTGCGTACGAAATTAGGGATGTTACGGAGGTGGTTTTGTCGGAGTCGGAGTCGGAAGTCTCATACCGACCTCTGCGGTGTCGGAGTTGAATCGGAGGCGGAGGTTAATAAAGTCTAGTTAATAAGCGGCAAGCTATCTCTTTACTAAACCAACAAACCGATCACTAACTCACGCGTCTCATGCATGCACTCTCAACTTCAATGCTAATCTACTAATCATGTAAACAAATAAAAGAGTGAAAATACAGTTATATTGTAACATGTCGCAACAAGATCGCTCTTTGACGTTCGTGTTCGTCAGTCGTTAGTCGTTACCGCTACGTTACCGATGGTAGTCCATCGGAACCGGAGCCGGACTCGGAGGTGCAACTTAAACCGGAGATTCTGACGTATCGGATTCGGAGTCGAAGCTCTGTATTATCCCTATACCAAACCTCCGGTCCATTCCTCCCTGGAGGGAATTCTAATAGAGAATCTCCTCTCCCAGCAAGGAAGTCGGGTGACATAGTCCGTTACGGTTCTGAATCTCGAGACGGCCCATCGATCCAAGATTGATGCATGTCCGTGAGAACTCTTTTTCCAGAGACCGGATAAAAAAAGAAATGTTTATACTATGGAAGAATAAATAAATATCTAAGCTCATTCCCGAGAACCGAACCATCGATCTTACCGACTATTTTGCCAAATTAGCCGGCGATTCTATCACTTGCACCACCTCACCTTTTCAAAATTGGTGATCAATTTGCTTACTTTAATAAATACTGTACAAAATAAGTGAAGGTAAAAAGCTCTAGCAAAGACACCAAAAGGTAACTTGAATACTTATCCAACTCGGCCATTGTTTACCAAATGGGGAGTTGGCCTAAGTGGTAGAGTCCCTGGCTAATTTAGCAAAATCTCTCACACCAAAATAAATAGGTGAAGGTAGAAACCATTAGCAGAGACATCAAAACGTAAGGTGAATTCAACTCGGCTATTGTTCACCAAATGGGGAGTTGGCCTAAGTGGTAGAGTCCCTGGCTAAGTTAGCAAAGTCTCCCACACTAAAAAAGATAGGTGAAGGTAGAAAGCTTTAGCAGAGACATCAAAACGCAAGGTGAATTCAACTCGGCTATTCACCAAATGGGGAGTTGGTCTAAGTGGTAGAGTCCTTGGTTTATTTAGCAAAGACTCTCACACCAAAATAAATAGGTGAAGGTAGAAAGCTTTAGCAGAGACATCAAAACGCAAGGTGAATTCAACCCGGCTATTGTTCACCAAATGGGGAGTTGGTCTAAGTGGTAGAGTCCTTGGTTTATTTAGCAAAGACTCTCACACCAAAACAAATAGGTGAAGGTAGAAACCTTTAGCAGAGTCATCAAAACGAAAGGTGAATTCAACTCGGCTATTGTTAACCAAATGGGGAGTTGGTCTAAGTGGTAGAGTCCTTGGTTTATTTAGCAAAGACTCTCAGACCTAAATAAATAGGTGAAGGTAGAAACCTTAAGCAGAGACACCATAAGCTACGTGAGGTGAATGGTGATCAGCTTAACTATGACACTTGGCTGGTTGTTCGTAAATCGTGGGATGGTGTAATTGGTTGGATCGCCGATTAATGTAGCACGCCTGTTCGTATCCTGGCTGTGTAAGACTTACTTTTTTATGTCCAATTATTTTGATCTTTTTCGTTGTTATAATCTAGGCCATTTTCTCTATTTCTACTGCTTCTATTTAAGGAAATGTGTGTGTGTGCTGTATCACCTTATGTAAGTATGCAGCTTGGTTGGTCTTTAGCAAATGGTGAGGAGGTATAAGCGGTGAAGTCGCCGACTAATTTAGTATTGTAACCAACGGAAGATTGAAATAAAGAGCTTTTTTAAGAACAAGAAGTAGAACTATTAACAGAGCTAAGCATAATGTTATCAGAGTGTTACCAGAGACTTGACAGAATCTTTACAGATGGTTAACAGAGTCATTAAATAGGGTTAACGGAAGCTTAACAGATTTTTAATAGGGACTTAACAGACTTAACAGAGGGTACACAGAGACAACAGTTATTTGACAGTGAATTAACAAAGTGCTGAGTAGGTATAAACACAAGACTATTGGCTGTGATTCATCTATGGTTATGCGTTAATAAGTTTGCGTGCTGCCACACACGAACGCTATAGTACATTTGAAAAATTTGAAAAATTTGAAATTGCGACGTTTTGTCAAACACACATGCACACACATGTCATCTAGGTACCGAACTTGTAAGGATTATAAACACACAGGTCAAGACTAAAGCTATTACATAGTTAGGTCGTAGACGAAGCTATCTGAACTTATATCTAATAATAGATAGTGTTCATTCCACGACAAAATTGACGCCGTTTGAGTTGCTTATAAACAGATCTAATCCCTTTTGCCTGAAAGAGCAGTTCAAAACTAAACATCTCTACCTACCTACCTACAAGAAAGAGAGCAAAACAACCCACCACTCTCCGCACCAATGAACTTCAGCCATTAATTCCGTCAATTCACTCTTAAAGGGGAGGAGTTACATACCACCGCTTTCTCCAACTTTGCCTTCCATACTTACTGTCATATGTACTACACTCACGTAGTACAGTTTGCAACTCAAACAAGTGAGTGCATCAAGAGAACGCTGGTTCGTTATAAGAGACAACAGCGTTCGGACTCCGAATAGCGAGGAGAGCGTATATTTGCAGGGATAAAGATTAGCAGTGACCAATGGGAACGGTCACTGCAGGTTATTGGTTGGAATGTTTTATCTGAAGTGAGAACAATGGTTATTTGGCAAATTAAGAGAAAAAGAGCGAATTCGTAGCACAGTTTGCTACTCAAACAAGTGAGTGCATCAAGCGAATGCTGGTTCTTTACAAGAGTCAGCAGAGAGTCCGAATAAAGAGGAGAACGTATATTTGCAGGGATAATGATTAGCAGTGACCAATGGGAACGGTCACTGCAGGTTATTGGTTGGACTGCTTTATTTGAAGTGAGAAAAATGGTTTTATGACAAATTAATAGAAAAGGAGAGAATACAACTCATGTAAAGGATAACAGCAAATTAAGAGAAAAGGAGACTCTTGGTGCGGTGGCTCATCTCGCTCAGGCCAGCATTCGTCGGATAGATGCTAATCCTACGAGGCCTTTGTTGGTTAACTTATTGGTATAATGAGGAGTTCTGGGAGTATTGCTGTAGAAGAAACGTGCAGTTTCTTAAGAGAAGAATTAGTTAAAATGACAAAAAGCACTGAGAAGGGCCAAATTGAGGTTTTGATAAATACATTTTCGCATTTCAAAACACGGTGGCTTAAAGCTGGCCACCGTTTGAGAATTCTTCCGAACGAGCGAAAAGGGTAAAAACCCGAAGCTTGAGAGATTCGGTACCCAAATTAGCTTACGAGCTTCCGGAATGCAAAGAAAGCTTGCTATACCAACAAAGATGCAATGGAAATCACAGCAACACGTGCCGAAGTCAGTCTTCAAGTTTGCTTTAAATTACATCAAAAAGACTATTTTTGGCGAGTTGTACATGACACAGCGAGATGCTTCGTCAATAAAAATCGCAGGGAACAATACCCTTTTTTTTTTTTTCGACAAAAACTCTTGCACAATTAATAAGGAACGGCGCGTTGTCGTGTTGCAAAATCCAACCCTTCTTGGCGAGTTTGACTCGTGCTCGCAGCCACTTCAGGATGCCAACATAGAACTGTCCAGTCTGGTTGGTAGGAACTTCACGGCCCTTTTTGAACCACTTTTCTCATTCAAAAATACATGTTTTTGACATATGTACATTCGTTCCAATTTTCGGAGTATTTCTGAGGGCTTTTCACCAGATTTCACTTAAAATTACATCGCAACACATTGCTTGTGAGTCAATCATTTTTACGACTTCGACACACCAAAAAAATATACTGTTGACCTCACCCTTGAGTGAAATCTGAAAGAAAGTGTTCCATTTCTATGCCGATGTTGGCGAACGACACAGTGTTGCCAGTTCCTGAGTTATGACTACATTTCATCTCACCTGTCCGTTTCAGGACATTTGAATCAGGCATTACGATTGCGTGATGTGCTTCACCAAGCAAGCCAACACTAACGACATCGCTGTACACCAGTTATGTTAAAACTCAGTCAATGTAATCATTTTTTTAAATATTTACAGAAAAGTCGAAAGATTAGAAAATCTAAATCAAATTGGAAGTGATAGATAGGTACATCACATTTTTTGTGTTGTTTGTACTTGCTGAAAGCGGTTTTGAAAATGACATAAAAACCAAAAATATCAAGGTTGTTGCGCACAGAGACAGCATCATATGTGGATAAATCATAGAGATGCCAAACTTTCGTACGTCTGCCCGGTGATCGCAGCAAGGGTTGATGTTGCTTTTGTAACAGCAACAAAAACGACGCAGTATGACCTCACAGCTGTCCACGGAGTGAGCAGGCAATACATTGAATATCCATTTGGTTCATGTTCGGAAGATAACCCAAGCTTAAAGTTAGAAACATATACAGGCCGACTTTGGACAGGCTTTGTACGGACTTACGATATAATGTGTCAGACGCACGCAACCACAATTCGCAACACACAATCTGGCTTCAAGTCAGCTGCACGTAGAGAGGTTAGTTTCACAAATTTCTCACAACACAATGAAACACATCTGTCGAACGCACGCCCGAGTAGAGAGTAGCTCTACTTCGGCGCTTTGCTCGACTTTACGATATTTACGATATGAGGTCGAGTAAAAGTTGAGGTAACATTAGGTGTTACTTTGAAGGATATCGTTGGTTCTACTCATGCTATCAAAGTCGGCGCGCAGGCCTGTATATATTTCTAGCTTAAATGGTGAATAGAAACTGAAGTCGGAGAAAAAGATGAACCAGATCCTTAATTTCGACAGTAAAATTGCTCGTATTTCACTTTTTTTTGGAAATGAACATTCCAGAAGGAAGAAAACGTTAATAAAATCAGAAAAAAACAGAAAAAAAAAAATTACGTTTTCACCCGGAATTGTGAATAGACCACAATCTGGCTCTAATTACTTTTATTATGCATGATTACTACTGATAATAATTAAAATATTTGCCTTTTTCCTGAGTTGAATATCTATCTAACGTACGGTTTAACCGTCGTTAAGCTCAAATTAAAAAAACTAGTCTCGACTGTCGCCTATCTCTTAACTTATCTGGGTACGGAGACACAGCGTCATTCCAGCAAATGAGAGAGCTGGCACACTCGCCAGATAAGGACCGACGCTACAATCAATCGTGGTTTGTGGGGGAATACCCCTTGCAACCATTAAACATAATCTTGCAAATTTCGCCAGGGTCGAGACGAACCTGAGATGGACTCAGGGACATACCTGTCTCATCACCAGGCAAATCTGGCCCCGGCTCGACAGTCAACGGACTAGGAGTATAATCTCCCTAAAAAAATATTTTAGTTGTCTGTAAAGTCGGTTTACAGAGAATTATTTTACGTGATAACGTCATTAGAAAACATTGATGAAAAATGAACAACACGCGGTGTTCCCAAGCGGTCCACCATCTACATAAGTACTAACCGTGGCCGTGGTGCAGTGGTTAACATCATCGATATTCGAGCGGAAGGTCTATAGTTCAAATCCGTTCATAGCCAAGAAAAAGTACAATAATTCCTATACGGACAAAAAGTATGCAACACAGAGGTGAATGGAAAGTGACCAGGCGTACTGCTGCAGGAATAACACTCACAGTCTATGGTCAATATACAATACCATATGCAATACTAAAGTGCTCGAAAGAATTACTACTGACTATAACCAACGCGAAATTTGGGCGGTTCTCGTCCTACCACTGAGAGTAGGTAACGAACATCAACGACCCAAACCACTGCACTCCGTCCAGGTTGTGTGTCTATCACATCATAAGAGAATATAAGCTCTTGAACCTGCGCGAGTCTCTAAAAAAAAAAAAAAAACCGCACCCGACGCTGGTTGCTTACGGTAATCGGACGACAGCCGATACATATGAGATTGCTCGGACAGTTTTGTGGTTTGGTAAGGAAACGCAAACACTCATGAGCTGCTCGTGAGTGTGCGCTACCCAACGAGCAATTATTAAACGCACGCGCTCATGAGTAATTGGCTGTGAGCATTTTTTTCGATTCGGAAATGGGCACATGCATACGTACATATGTATGTATGTATATATGTATGCATGTATGTATGTCCAACATACAAACTCCAGACCTTTTCACATGAATTCTTCAGAATCGTATTTTTCGTCTAAAAACAGAATTAGGTTGTATGCATGTATGTATGTATCACCTGGATTAGTTATTACTCCTAAAAGTATGCGTACGTCATCGCAACATTTATTTTTCTCGCCCCCAAATATGCAAACAAAATTCTATCCCATAGGCAAATTAGATGCCTCTTTATCGCTTGTTTTGCGCTCTCACTTGCACGCTCAACTCAGGCGGAACGTGACAATGAGTCATACTTTTCGTACGTGCAGCCGGTGTTCATCGATTTATAAGGCGTTATTACGTCAAAAAACAATTGAACATGTCTCTCGCCGTTATTGTAATGTGTGTTAAATCGTTGCACAAACGTCTTTCCTTAGACGTATTCCACATGAATTTCCAGTTTTTCCATTCAGACCGCCTGTAGTAGTGCCCATACACGACACAGACACGTCGTTGCAAGCCGTAAGTCTGTGCAAACATGCCTTCGCCACACACGGTGCAAACAATCTGCGCAGACATTAGTTTGTATCGTTTCGTCTGTGTTTCGTCGTTGTCGTCAGGTCGGAGAAATGCCGGATACTGCTTGTGCTGCACTTATCATTGCTTTGACAATAAAAACAAATAAACAAAGAATTTGGAGCATGGAATGGTTTAAAGAAAATATGTGACCTTGGTCAGCACTTTTAACTTGCCACAAAACCCGCGATTTGTAAAAATTCTCTACGCAGAATTGTCTTTCACTATATTTGTACATGTTTACGCCGTGAATTTTCTCGCCCGTCTGTGCGAAATTCACCATACATGACACGGACATGTCGTTGCAAACCAAGAAAAAAAATGTTGAATTCGCTCATACGGTTGCTGCAAACAGTCGACATGGACACACACGACACAGCCTGCGTGAATACATATGTATGTGCACAACAACAAAATATACATGTTTGCAACGACGCGACGCAAACACGAATGACTGAAACAATCTTTCATTCGTGGTAGGCATATATCGTCAAAATGCATGCAAACCATCAAAGTTTTTCCATCTCCCTGATCCCAGGTGATTATCTACGAAAAGTGAGTGCAGATCCTTAAGAGTTCTTGGTCTCGTTTTATTCACGTTGATTGGCGGTGGAGTCATAATATTTTTGTATGGATTTAAAATATTACTCAGCTTTCATTCGTTTTTTTAATAACGCCCTTGCCTGGCACTGTTTTTCTTTTGTACCCTCGCTATAACATTTGCCCTAGTCCTAGGATTCAAGCAGGTATAGTCCTAGTACGTAATTTTAATCAATATCTTTTATTATTGCTTCGTTTCATGGTATTTGTTGACATACTCGCTTACTGTGGCGCTGTCACTATACGTTAATAAAATTTCTAACTAAATTGCGTACGTTTTAAATATGTATGTAGGTTTATGCGATGATGTGTTTTTGAAGGTAATTGTTGAAATAAAGCAAGTGCACCGTTTTTTTTTTTTTTGCTAAAACTGATATACCTACATACGTATGTTTACTTAGTGGATGTAGTGTAAGTGATTCCAGTTAAAGCAAATGTGATTAAAATTGTTTTACGGAAAAGTTAAATTAGAAATCCGAGCAGTGGCTTTGTTTTTTAAGTACATGGTTGCGCTACAGCCCATGGAATGCCAGAGCCTAGCTTCCCTTAATCATATGCAATGCCGTGGGCGATTTATTTTCACACGGGTAAAATGGACCTAATATTTATTGCCTGCAAGCGTGACGTTCGAAAGTTTTATCAACAGATAAAGCGAACATGCCAAGGTTATAAAGCCCGAACGGAAGCCTGCAGGGATGAGAACGGACACCTAGTAATAGAACCGCAGTCGATGCTGAGAATATGGAAAAACCACTTCTGAAAGCTGTATAACGGCGATGTTAATCAATATACCGTTGTCAGGCAGAATTATCTATTTCTAATCGACGGAGATCGCAGAGAATCCTGTCCCCCTGACCTCAACGAAGTTACGATTGCCTTATCGAAGCTCAAGTCGAATAAAGCTACTGGCGCAGACGGACTGTCTACCGAGCTCTTCAAGGCAGCTGGGGATGACCTGGTTGGTAACATGCACCAGCTCATCTGTAAGATACGGTCAGAGGAAAGCATGCCCGAGGAATGGAGTCTCAGCATCGTATGCCCGATCCACAAAAAAGGAGACCCCTCTGATTGCGCAAATTACAGAGGAATAAGTCTCCTTAACATCGTCTATAAAATCTTCTCTGCCGTTTTGTGTGAACGCCTTAAGCCTTTTGTAAATAAACTGATAGATCCTAATCAGTGCGAATTCAGGCCAGGGAAGGCCACCATCGACCAAATCTTCACACTACGGCAGAGCCTGGGAAAAACCAATGAATTCCAAGTCGACACTCACCACCTATTTGTCGACTTCAAAGCCGCATACGACAGCGTAATTAGAGACGAGCTATACAACGCTATGTCTACCTTTGACATACCTGCTAAACTGATCAGACTATGCAGGATGACTTTGGAGAATGCTCGCTGCTCCATCCGAATCGGTGAACACCTTACATGTCAAAAAAGGATTTAGGCAGGGCGATACCCTGTCGTGTGATATCTTCAACATCATATTGGAAATGATTGTGCAAAAATCACTGGCCAATACAAGAGACACAATCTATTTCAAATCCTCGCAACTCCTTGTATAAGCCGACGACATTGACATAATAGGTAGATCACAGCGAGATGTCATGAGGCAAAACTAAATATATGCTGTCATCGAAAAAGGACGCTCACCACCGACGTCTTGGCCAGAACGTTTGTATTGGCAGATATAAGTTCGAGGTAGTTAAGGACTTCGTCTACCTTGGCTCCGCAGTGACCTGGAACAACGACATCAGTTCCGAAATCAAACGCAGAATCACTCTATATAAGACCCTTATCATCCCGGCCCTGTTGTACGGCGCAGAAGCATGGACACTATAAAAAGCGGATGGGGAGGCCCTTGGTCGGTTCGAGAGAAAAATTTTGCGCGTGATTTTCGGGCCTATGAACGCAGACGGGGGATGGAGGAGAAGATTCAACCGCGAACTTTACGGGCTGTACAGCGACATGAGCCTAGACAGGCGTCTACGGATTCAACGCCTAAGATGGCTGGGCCATGTAGAGCGAATGGACACCACAGCTTCAGCCCGGAGAGTCTTTGAATCCAACCCCGAGGGACGAAGAAGCAGAGGACGGCCGCACTTAAGATGGCGCGCACACAGGTGGAAGGAGACCTCAGCCAACTGGGGGTGCGGCAAAAGATCGTGCTAGTTGGAGGGGCATGTTGGTTGAGGCCCAGGTTCACCCCGAACTGCAGCGCCGGTTAAGTAAGTACATTTGCGTGTTGATTTCGCTTTTGTTTCTAAACAAAACTCATGTATGGCGTATTTGTTATTATATATTAACTTGTGGCACATGGGTCGACAGTAAATGCCTTCGACCAGTCGACCGCGGTCTACAGTTTGGCCATAGATGCTATAGATCACATAATCTAGACATATTGCGCTGTGATCAATTCGAAAGGTTTATTTGTTTATCAGTTAAAATTATTTTCGTATTTTTAAATCTTAAAACTAAGGTATTACGGCGAAACTGGTTATTTCTGCCCACACCATACATTTTAACTTTTTTTTTACGTTTGCAGAACTCTATATCCGAATATCAGAAGAAAATAAATACGAATGCACACATTCGGTATCGAAAGTAAGAAAAAAATGGCCAACCGGAAGCCAACAGCGATGTCACGTATGAAACAGGACTATCTTCGACTAAAGCGGGATCCACTTCCGTATATTTCAGCAGAACCTTTACCGACTAACCTACTTGAATGGCATTACGTGGTTGAAGGTCCCGAGGACTCCCCATATCACGGCGGCTTCTATCACGGAACCCTCGTATTTCCACGCGAGTTTCCATTTAAACCACCTTCTATTTACATGCTTACACCTAACGGTCGCTTTAAAACAAACACGAGACTTTGTCTGAGCATATCAGGTAACAGAAACTATATTTACATGATTATTAAAATAAGTAATAATCGTGCAATTCGTATATGTCCAGATTTCCATCCGGACACATGGAATCCGACGTGGTCCGTTGGAACAATACTAACTGGCTTATTGAGTTTTATGGTAAGGGTAGCAATAACCATATTCATTTTTAGGGACGAGTACGATTCCCATGGTAACGCAGTTTGAAAGCGCAGTTTTGTAGAAATAAGCACAAAAAGTAAAGTATCGTTTTCGCCTAGCTTAGGAGATAGTGATATCTCAGAAAATATTATTTTTCTAGCATAAGGGACAGAATTTTGTTTGCACACTTGAGGGCATGAACCTCAAACCTACATGTATAAATCTGAATAAAAAATATTTTGGTTGTCTGTAAAGTCGGCTTACGGACGATTATTTTACGTGATAACGTCATTAGAAAACATTGTTGAAAAATGACCAACACGCGGTGTTCCCAAGCGGTCCACCATCTGAGTACTAACCGCACCCGACGCTGGTTGATTACGGTGATCGGACGACAGCCGATACATATGAGATTGCGCGGGACAGTGTTGTGGTTTGGTAAGGAAACGCAAACACTCATGAGCTGCTCGTGAATGTGCGCTACCCAACGAGCAATTATTAAACGCACGCGCTCATGAGTAATTGGCTGTGAGCATATTTTTTTTTCTTCATGTACATGTATGTACATATGCCCTTTCATACGTGTAGGTTTATGCAACATCATGCTATCGCAAAATTTGTTCATGCCCTCAAATATGCAAAAAATAAATTCTGTCCCACAGGCTAGGTTAGGTTAGGTATATGGGTGCCCTATTGACGGAAAGTTAAGGCCCACGTAGACTACGTTGAGTCCATTGTGCCCACTTGTTTTGTTTAACCCGTTGATACCTAGACATTTACCGTCGAGCTGAACCAGCCAGACGAGGATAAAAATCCCAGTGTTCTGTTCAGCCCAATATTACCTACCTCTTTAAGTCTCGAAAGGAAGTATCTTCCTAGGAATATATTCCTTTTTTGGGTTAGCGCCGGACATTCGCACAGCAGGTGACGAATGGATTAAATTTCCTCTTCGTCCCTGCAGCTTCTGCAGAGGTCATTGTAAGGCTGACCCAGTCGAGCTGCATGGTAGGATAGCATGCAGTGCCCGGTGAGGGCACCCACTGCCAGTCGAATATTCCCACGATTGAACTTCAGCAGATTTTCCGTTCTTTTCTTATCAGTGACGGGCCAAGTCGATCTCGCCGTTGCACATGTATCTAAGCGGCACCATCGCTTATTGGCTTTCACTAATAGCTCCGTCTCTATCTCCCTGTAGAGCGCACTGAGTGGTGCTTTGGCCTCAGCTGAGATCTGCGCAATGTCAGCACTTGATCCCACCCTAGCCAGCTCGTCCGCCCTCTCGTTTCCGGAGATATTCATATGACCAGGTACCCAGCAAAGGGTCACCTCATTTACATTGGATATCTCTTCTAACTTCTCCTTGCAGAGTTTGACGAGTTTGGATCTTATCCATGCTGCCTGCCAGCCTTAATGGCTGCCTGGCTGTCAACATATGCTGATCCTTTTTACTGAGATACTCTCTTTGCTGATCAGGTCCGCCGCCTGCTTGATAGCGAAGACCTCAGCTTGGAAGACACTGCATCCGTCATCGAGCCTGTAGGAGCGATGCAAATCCCGAGACTCAAAGTAGACTCCGGCACCTGTGTCAACATCCATTTTGGATTCGTCGGTGTAGAATGCCAGTTCACTTTCCGTGCATACCAAATCACCGGTCCATTCCTCCCTGGAGGGAATTCTAATAGAGAATCTCCTCTCCCAGGAAGGAAGTCGGGCGACATAGTCCGTTACGGTTCTGAATCTCGAGGCGGCCCATCGATCCAAGACTGATGCATGTCCGTGAGGACTCCTTTTCCAGAGACCGGATTCCCACAGGCTAAAAAAATAATATTCTCAGAATGCATTACCACGGAAATCGTAATCTCCCCTCCCCCATTTTTAGATAAGTGTAATCCTATTTTTGTCCTTATTTAAGATGGAAAATACCCCAACTCTTGGCTCAACCGAAAGTACCCTGTATGAGAAACAACAATATGCTAAGAAAAGTTTGGCGTTCAATTTAAAGAATTCAAATTTTCGCGAACTGTTTCCAGAGATTTGCGAAGAAATATACGCTCGCTTACAGAAGCAACACCAGTTGCTTCAAGTTACAAGTGGTGAACAACCTGTTACGGATCCAAACTTAGGAATATGTTTCAACGACAGCAACGCAATTAGTCACAACACTAATAATAATATAAATTCAATTCTGGGAAAAACCATTGACTCGGATGTACATTCAAAAAGAGAAAAGGAAAACATTCAGGTAAATTCCAAATCTGACAATTATTGTAATTGGCACTCTGTATACTCTAATTCAATAGCTATTATAGGCTTTGCAATTTTTGCATTGATTGTAAATTATATAATTAAAAATGTAAACTAACTAACACGTCAAGAAAAAATGGTGTAACCCGGTTGACTTTATAATAAATTACAAAAAAAGCGAATGCGTGTTTGTTTTTGGAAGGAATTCATTGCAACAACACAGTTGCTGTAACCTTACCGAACATCTCTATCGACTTAGTTTCCCCTTTAGTATCAAACGAAGACTTAGGATATGGTTTTATATGCGGCATCCTCCTTGGAGTGATCCGCATCAGAGGCAGATTTTATAACATCAGCCTTATATGTGCACACGCGCCTACCGACGAGGCTGAAGGCCCTATCAAGGAGGACTTCTATGGCCTCCTGGACAACGCCTACGGAGCTTGTCCTTGGGGAATTCAACGCCAAAATCGATAAGGAGAACACCCTTATCGGAGTGATCGGAAAGCACAGCCTCCACGATACAACTACAGATAACGGCTCACGGACTTTGCGACAGCTCGTAGTGCGGTGATAAGTAGCACAAGATTCCCGCGTAAGCGAATCCACACAGCAACCTGGCGATCTCTGGACGGTCGAACCGCCAACCAAATCGACCATGTGCTCATTGACGCAAGGCACTCAGCAAACATCCTGGATGTGCGAACATTCAGAGGGGCAAATGTCGACTCTGACCACTTTCTCGTAGCAGCAAGATTCAGAGCTCGACTGTCCAATGTCAGAAAGCTGCACCAGCCCACCTGAGCACATCGGAGGTTACCAGAGTCTACAGGGAGCAGCTGAGCGAAATACTCTACGGTATTTCTACGTCGAACACATATGCCAATAATATGTGCCTGCATTGCCGCTCAGCCATTAAGGAAGTAGCCGAAACCACCTTAAGATACCTACCACCCCCGACAAGAAACCCGTGGTATGACGACGAGTGTGAGCAGAAAAAGGAAGCAACCGACGAGGCGTATCAAAAGGCGAAGCAGAGAAAAACCAGGGCAGCGCAAGAAGAGTATCGAGCCAGAAGAAGGGAGGAGGAAAAACTACTGCGACAAAAGAAAAGCAGCCTCCCAGCTCAAGGATATCGAGGAGTCTAGGGATAAACATAAAACACGAGCCTTTTACAAGAAAGCCAAAGGCCTTGCAGGAGGCTTCAAAAAGGGCACCCAGGCTCTTCGAAACTGCGAGGGTAATCTTGTCACCGCCCCGCAGGGAATAGTGGATGTATTTAAGCAGCATTTCCAGCAGCTGCTTAACGAACATGACCAAGAGAGAAGGGTAGGGACCGAGGAAATCCCAATTCCAGCCGCTAAAGTAGTCCTCCCACCCAGCATCGAAGAAGTCGGCACAGCTATTCAGAAGCTGAAGAATAACAAGGCCGCAGGCTCATGCCTGTGTCACAATGCTACTACACGGCGCGGCGACAGCGCAACTACAAACGCCGTAGCTGTCAAATCCATATTCATTCAATGGAATTATATGGAGTAAGTCACATAGGCACGTATTTAGTCGTGTCGCAGCGCTGTAATTTCGAAAATTTGAAAAACTGTCACAATTACACGGCGTTGTGCCATTTCGAATTCGACATTGGATGAATACGTTTGATAACTTGGTCTTACCCACCACCTTCTTCTGACTTTTGTTTTCGCTTTTAACATTTTATAGGCTAAAGCAGCCGCACATGTTAGCAATAATGTTTTTTTTCAAAATGGTTTTTATCCATTTATGAACTAATTTCAGTTTCAATATTCGAATTTTTTTACGACTTTACAACCACAGCAAATGGCAGCGTTTGTAGTTGCGCTGTCGCGTCGCCGTGTAGTAGCATTGTGAAACAGGCAAGAGAGCAACGGCGACATCATTCTGTATACGTTATGGGACTTACGTACATTTAACTTTTGACAGGCGACCGCGACCTCATTGTGTTCAGTCAGCTAGTCACTATTAGGTGTCTATTCTCTTACTACTTCTTGAGAGCTCTCTGTTCTCGAATAAACAGTCTATTCGCTCAATTTGGAAAATAATTCAAAATTAACTGAGTCAAAATTGTAAACATGTGTTCCATTGTTTATGTTTTGACATTCATAAGTTGCTGGCGTCTCCCCAATGGAAACTGTCTAAACTTTAAAGAGTGAATAGCGAATAGAGTCTAGTGGGGACATGGCTTAAGAGAATAGTTGTATGTGTGATTTTAATATTTTTTACGAATGTCAAAAAAATATTAATAATCACGGATGGACACATTTCATTTTGAGCCACTGTAGGTGCAATAGTGTGTGTTTAACTCTATGCTGTGCATTGCATACCGGACTTGCGTTGCAAGTGACGTGAAGCAAAGTATGTATGTATTAGAAAATAAATTCTGTCAAATTCACATTTGACAGCTGCTGACGTTTACTTATTAGAAATAAAATCAACCACCAAAACCAAAACAAAAGAAAGAAATCTCATATACATCACGACTTATTTGAATCAGGTTTGTGGTGCTTGGCTAACTAATAATTATTGATTTGAACTATTTTAGCAGACGTTTTCCTCTTAACTACTTACTTGTTTTTTGACTCGTTCAATGTATGTACATCCGATAGACACCTATGTACATCAGCAATCTCTAAAAAGTGAACGTGAATATACGGAACAACATGGAAGAAACATTAGTGCTGATACTATTAGTAGGAGTTATGTTGGTTGGCTCGTATTTAGCCGGAAGCATTCCACTAGTGATGAAATTATCTGAAGTAGACTAGAATCTATCTACAAATATATATCTGTATGTTTAATATCTACTTTGTCGAACGTATACAGGATAAGCTTAAGATTGTGACAGTGCTTGGAGCAGGTCTTTTGGTTGGTACGGCTTTGACCGTAATAATACCTGAAGGCATCCGATCTTTATATTTATCTGACTCACCACATTCGAATGATTTGTCAAAGGACACCCTTTCACCATTAGATGACAGTATCAGACCAACAGCAATCTCAAAGAAACGAATAGTTCACCCCAGTGAAACCGATCATTCTAGCACCATTGGATTGTCACTGGTTCTAGGTAGTAAAGTACCTTTGTCTATTCTTTATGAAATATTGATTTTTGTTTTTCTTTCAGGTTTTGTTTTCATGATGCTTGTAGACCAGATATCTCAGAGAAAGAGTGCTGCAAATGACAAAAATATCACTGCGACTTTAGGATTAGTAGTTCATGCCGCAGGTTAGCTTCAAACAATGTTTCTTTCTACATATTATATAAAAGATGAATCCAATGAAGCAACAATTAAGGAAGATGTTATCGCTCTTTGCATAAAATCGGCCTGAAATTAAAGAAATCCACTCAGAATACAAGGAGAGCAGTGAGGAAGTTAGGAAGCCAACATTTGATTTCTTCTTCTTAACGGGCGCTACAGTTCGGGGTGAACCTGGGCCTCAACCAACATGCCCCTCCAACTAGCACGATCTTTTGCTAGCCGTTTCCATTTCCGCACCCCCAGTTGGCTGAGGTCCCCTTCCACCTGTGTGCGCGCCATCTTAAGTGCGGCCGTCCTCTGCTTCTTCGTCCCTCGAGGTTGGACTCAAAGACTCTCCGGGCTGGAGCTGTGGTGTCCATTCGCTCTACATAGCCCAGCCATCTTAGGCGTTGAATCCGTAGACGCCTAACTAAGCTCATGTCGCTGTACAGCCCGTTAAGTTCGTGGTTAAATATTTTCCTCCATCCCCCGTCTGCGTTTATAGGCCCGAAAATCACGCGCAAAATCTATCTCTCGAAACGACCAAGGGCCTCCTCATCCGCTTTTGATAGTGTCCATGCTTCTGCGCCGTACAAGGTCTTATATAGAGTCAACTTTGTCGTTCGGGAGAGGGCTCTATTACTCAATTGCCTCCTGAGCCCAAAAAAACAGCGATTAGCAAGAGTGATTCTGCGTTTGATTTCAGAACTGATGTCGTTGATCCATGTCACTGCGGAGCCAAGGTAGACGAAGTCCTTAACTACCTCGAACTTATATCTGCCAATACAAACGTTCTGGCCCAGACGTCGGTGGTGAGTGTCCTTTTTTGATGACAGCATATATTTAGTTTTGCTCTCGTTTACCGCCAAACCAATTTTCGCCGCCTCCATCGCCTCCTCCACCTATTATGTCAATATCGTCGGCGTATGCAAGGAGTTGCGAGGATTTGAAATAGATTGTGCCTCTTGTATTGGCCAGTGATTTTTGCACCATCATTTCCAATATGATGTTGAAGAAATCACACGACAGGTTATCGCCCTGCCTAAATCCTTTTTTGACATGTAAGGTGTTCACCGATTCGGATGGAGCAGCGAGCATTCTCCAAAGTCATCCTGCATAGTCTGATCAGTTTAGCAGGTATGTCAAAGGTAGACATAGCGTTGTATAGCTCGTCTCTAATTACGCTGTCGTATGCGGCTTTGAAGTCAACAAATAGGTAGCGAGTGTCGACTTGAAATTCATTGATTTTTTCCAGGATCTGCCGTAGTGTGAAGATTTGGTCGATGATAAACTTTCCTGGCCTGAATCCGCACTGATAAGGACCTATCAGCTTATTTACGAAAGGTTTCAGGCGTTCACGCAAAACGGCAGAGAAGATTTTATAGGCGATGTTAAGGAGACTTATTCCTCTGTAATTGGCGCAATCAGAGGGGTCTCCTTTCTTTCTTGTGGATCGGGCATACGATGCTGAGTCTCCATTCCTCGGGCATGCTTTCCTCTGACCATATCTTACAGATGAGCTGGTGCATGCTACCAACCAAGTCATCCCCAGCTGCCTTGAAGAGCTCAGTAGACAGTCCGTCTGCGCCGGCAGCTTTATTCGACTTGAGCTTCGATATGGCAATCTTAACTTCGTCGAGGTCAGGGGGACAGAATTCTCTGCGGTCTCCGTCGATTAGAATTGGATCATTCTGCCTGACAGCGGTATATTGACTAACATCGCCGTTATACAGTCTTCAGAAGTGGTTTTTCCATATTCTCAGCATCGACTGCGGTTCTATTACTAGGTGTCCGTTCTCATCCCTGCAGGCTTCCATTCTGGCTTTATAACCTTGGCATGTCCGCTTTATCTGTTGATAAAACTTTCGAACGTCACGCCTGCAGTAACACCTCTCCAAATCCTCAATCGCGCGCTTCTCGTGTTCTTCTTTCTTCTAAGAAGCTTCTCGTAGAGCTCACGAGCTTATCATGTTCTTGTATGCAGCGAGGCCTTATATGCATCCTGCTTCCCTGAGTGCATCCTCCTGCACTCGTCATCGAGCCAGGTGTTTCCTTGAAACCCAAAACTTCGGATGCAGAGCTTTTCAGGGCTTGTTTGCAAAGGCCCCACTGCTGTTCTATTGATAGCATGGAGGATTGAGGTGTACTGGAGAGCTCAATCGGTTTCTGGCGATAGTAGCTTTCCGACGTCATAACTTTGTATTCTTACTCTACTCCGCTGCGTTCGTGATATCCGTAGGCGCATCTTGGCTACTACAAGATAGTGGTCCGAGTCGATGTTAGCCCCTCGGAAAGTTCGAACATGAAGAATAGTGGAGGAGTGTCTGACGTCGATCGCGATGTGATCAATCTGGTTGGTCTTCGATTGATAAAAAGAAAGCCAGCCTTGAAACGGATCGTTATGAGGCGTTCGCTCACATGCCGAAAGCAGAGGATGGTCCATTCCATCGAATTTCCTGCGTGGCGGTTATGTCCGCTTTATAGCGGTCTAAGGCGTCCGCTAGTTGTTCGGCTGCACGTGGCCTGTTTAGGGACCTAACATTACACGTACAGAGCCGAAGATCATTGTCGTCAACATTAATCCGGTCCGCCTTATCCGAGGCTTGTGGTTGTTTCGGAGTTTTTTTTTTTTTTTTTGACGGCTTACTAGGCCTTAGCCCAACCGACTAATCCTGTTTTTTGGCGCAGGAGGCTCGCCTTTCGCCCTTCCCCGTCTGCAATTTCCATAGGAAATCTCCAGATGGCACCGCAACAGTGCCGCAAGATGTTCGACTTCGGTGGCTCTTCTCGCTTTTTAGCAGGCCAGCATCCATCGGATAGATGCTACCCCTACGAGACGCTTGTTAGTCCTTTGAACATTTGAATTAGTATATTGATATTCGTTAAAAGTAATTTCCTTTTATAATATTTCATAGTAAAACCTTACATTCACTAGTATTTTACAGTTTCAAATATTTGGTTTTAGCTGATGGTGTTGCTCTAGGTGCTGCAG
Organism: Eumerus sabulonum; assembly: GCA_951905685.1. Lineage (NCBI taxonomy): Eukaryota > Metazoa > Arthropoda > Insecta > Diptera > Syrphidae > Eumerus > Eumerus sabulonum. The sequence goes on from CATOVK010000001.1 coordinate 990,306, forward strand.
CCACAACTAGTCATCAGGATGTCGAGATGATTGTATTTTTGGCAATCATGCTGCACAAAGCTCCAGCAGCATTTGGCTTAGTCAGTTTCCTATTACACGAAAAGATTGAACGACAGCAAATACGAAAACATCTTATAATCTTTTCATTGTCGGCGCCATTACTTGCAATTTTAACGTATTTTGGTATAGGACAGGAGCAGAAAGAGACATTAAATTCAGTTAACGCAACGGGAATAGCAATGCTGTTTTCAGCAGGAACGTTCTTATATGTAGCGACGGTACATGTTTTACCTGAGCTAACCCAAGGTGGTCATAGTCATTCAGGTCTGGATACTAACCAAAGTGTATCTTATACTTCGTTGGAAAATGCAGACTCTACTACGACGGTTGCTAAGAGACCAAAAGGAATACGTAACATCGAATTGGCAATAATGATATTTGGAACCTTACTACCTCTAGTAATAACTTTTGAACATCACCACTGAGAAAGATTACTTGTAATACGAATGTACAAAGAAAACTAAAAGAATTATGGAAGTTAATAAATTTGTAATGAAACCAGGTAGACATTTGTAAATTGATGCGGCCGTCCTCTGCCGCGCCTTCCTTCCGGGGTGGATTCGAAGACTCTTCGGGTCGGAGCTGTATTTTCCATGCGCTCTACATGGCCAAGCCACCTTAGACGCTGTATCCGTAGACGTCGTACCAGGCCGATGTCGCTGTACAACCCGTACAGTTCTTCGTTATATCTTCTCCTCCATACACCGTTTGAACAAACGGGACCGTAGATAGTGCGCAGAATTTTTCTCTCGAAACGACCAGGGGCATCTTCATCCGCTTTTGTTAAGGTCCAAGCCTCTGCGCCGTAAAGGAGGACTGGGATGATTAAGGTCTTATATAGTTTCAATTGCCTCTCAATTGCCTCTTGAACCCAAAGGAACAGCGGTTGGCAAGAGTGATTCTTCGTTTTATCTCAGCGCAGGTGTTGTTGTCGCTGGTCATCAGTGAGCCAAGGTAGACGAATTCTGTGACCACTTCAAAGTTATTTCCGCCCATGGTGACGTTCTGGCCAATACGTCGGTGTTGTCCGTCTTTTTTAGATGAAAGCAGATATTTGGTTTTACCCTCATTAACCTTGAGACCCATCTTAGCCGCTTCTACCTCAATGCTTACAAAGGCCTCATTGACGTCTCGCTGTGTCCGTCCAATCACGTCAATGTCGTCGGCGTACGCAAGCAATTGCGTAGACTTGAAATAAATCGTACCTCTTGTGTTGGCCAGTGACGCTTGCACGATCTTTTCAAGCACGATGTTGAAAAAGTTACATGACAGCGCGTCACCTTGCCTAAATCCTTTTTTAACATCAAAGGTCTCGGTCTGCTCATTACCGACCTTAATGGAGCAGCGAGAACTCTCCATTGGCAGGGATGTTAAAAGTAGACATGGCTTTGTATAGCTCATCTTTATACCCGCTGTCATATGCAGCCTTGAAATCGACGAATGAGTGTCGATTTGGTTTTCCTGGGTCTTCTTCAAGATCTGCCGTAGCGTAAATATTTGGTCTATTGTGGATTTACCTGGCCTGAAACTACACTGGTAAGAGCCGATCAGGTTATTCACAAACACGATCAGTCTATGGGCGAAGACCATTGCTTCTTTCTTCAGTTGGAGATGAAGAGGTGGCAGTTCTGTGATGACTTCTAGTGCTGCTGTGGGGGTTGTTCTCATGGCATCGGTAATACAGGGTGGTTCTCTTGCGAAAAGCAGCGCGCTTAAACGGTAAGTGAAGAGAGGTTAGAGTATTATGGTCTTGTGACACGTCTTTGTATATAGGCATGACACCTAAGGAATTTAGGTTCCGAAACTACGATGATCCGCTCTTCTTTGATGACATGGAAACGGTGATGAAGCAATTGAAACCGTTCTATCAAGAGAATGGTCGGCTGTCCTCAATTACCCAAGTGGTGCATTTTTCAAAGGCCTCAGTTTTGTCCAATGCTGTGACGGTTATCAAAACTTGGGACTGCTTTATATTTTTGCAGCATCTGTGCCCATTTAAGTTTGACGTTTGGCCGGAGGTATATTTTAAAGTTTTAGAGCAGGTACGGCAATAAACGAAACGAGGAAGAAGGCGGAAGGACGATCGTATCAGTGAGTATTCATATGAATTTATGTTTGTAATACTTTAGTCTATATCCTTACGGTCCGCGGCTATTCCAATCAAATGGATAGCAGAGTTGATAGTGTTAAAAAAAATGGCGCCTGCAAAAACAGACTTCTACCACTTTGACCCCTAAACGGGCAAAAAAGTCGTCGTATTTCGTTGACAGAGCTGTTTGACGACCAATGTTAGAACGTGCTTTCCGAGGCATGATTATTGAAGTCTAAAGGAAAAAATATATTTTTATTTTCACAAACTTTTCTCTGAGTATTTACTATCACCATGTCAAATTTGGTTAAAATCGTTTAAAGCCTTCTGCGTTGTTTTATTATCAAAATGCGGATGCGCGTGATTTCTAATGTTAAGTTTATGGGACACGTTTTCGGTGATTATTGATTATATTTCTTTAAAACCGTCCTCTCGATGCCTTCTATTGACATGTCTAATTTGGTCAAAATCCGTCAAAGCCTATAAGAGGAGTAGTCTGTCGATGATTATTCCTCGATGGTATGTCCTTTGGTATGCCTTTAAGCGGAGTAGTCTGTCGATTTTTGATTTTATTTCTTTAAAACCTTCCCCTCGATGCCTTCTATTGACCTGTCTAATTTGGTCAAAATCCGTCAAAGCCTTTAAGAGGAGTAGTCTGTCGATGATTATTCCTCGACGGTATGTCCGATTTTTGATTTTATTTCTTTAAAACCTTCCCCTCGATGCCTTCTATTGACCTGTCTAATTTGGTCAAAATCCGTCAAAGCCTTTAAGAGGAGTAGTCTGTCGATGATTATTCCTCGATGGTATGTCCTTTGGTATGCCTTTAAGCGGAGTAGTCTGTCGATTTTTGATTTTATTTCTTTAAAACCGTCCTCTCGATGCCTTCTATTGACCTGTCTAATTTGGTCGAAATCCGTCAAAGCCTTTAAGAGGAGTAGTCTGTCGATGATTATTCCTCGACGGTATGTCCGATTTTTGATTTTATTTCTTTAAAACCTTCCCCTCGATGCCTTCTATTGACCTGTCTAATTTGGTCAAAATCCGTCAAAGCGTTTAAGCGGAGTAGTCTGTCGATGATTATTCCTCGATGGTATGTCCGATTTTTGATTTTATTTCTTTAAAACCTTCCCCTCGATGCCTTCTATTGACATGTCTAATTTGGTCAAAATCCGTCAAAGCCTTTAAGCGGAGTAGTCTGTCGATTATTATTCCTCGATGGTATGTCCGATTTTTGATTTTATTTCTTTAAAACCTTCCCCTCGATGCTTTCTATTGACATGTCTAATTTGGTCAAAATCCGTCAAAGCCTTTAAGCGGAGTAGTCTGTCAACGAAATACATTTAGGGGTGTAAGGAGCTTCGCTCGAATAAGAATAATGGGAGTTAAAAGCGCATCGGTGTAATGTTGCCTATGGGCAACATTGGGCATGAAAGGGTTAAGAAGAAGAAGAAGATATATTCATGTTAGCAAAATGTAAACACATACTCAACCAGCGTATAACCGAAAATACGGAAGAGTTAACCACGATTCCGTCTCAAGTAAATTGAACTGAACAAAAACAAAAATACTTTGTTGTGCTTTTTAGTACTTATATGTATGTGTAGGAAATTATACACTTAAGCAATCCGTATATAGCAAGCAAGCAAATCATACATAGGCTGACAAGGCTTACACTAAACCACTAGTGTATTTCGTATCATTTTATGCGATATAAGAAATACATCAAGTGCGCGCGTTTTTTTTTTTTAATTAAAATGTTCGAAATGCGCAACATATATATATAATACTTAACCCTTTACTGCACACCCTTTCATACTTAATGGACATGCACGCTTTTTTTCTCTCCACGTCTCATTGAAACAAACAAAAAATTATATAAACCCCACCCCTTCTATGTAACTTTAAGAAGGGTGTTTTCCTAAATGCAGAACTGCCTGCATTGTGAATCAGCAAAGGTTTCTAAATGCAAACACAAATTGTGACAGAACGCATTGCGTTCCGAAATGCATCGTGAATGATTATACTGCGCGAACAAAAGCAAACAGCGCATCGTGAACTAGCACGCTGCTTCGTTATAAATTACTTTTTTGTGAATCGTAAAAGATGGAGAACGGCTTTTTTTTATTTTTAACATATACGTACTTTATAAATATTTGGTTGCCCCCTGCGCTATAATTGTTTAACAAATTATTAATTATTTGAGTTGCTATTCCGTTTTTCATCAGACGTAGTTCCAAATTTGCAGAAACAAAAAAAGAAACGTGTGGGCACCGTATGACATTCCAAAATGTCATCATTTAATATGCAACCGTATGCGTAACGCATCGTGTGAATGTATAACTGATGCAAGGCGCAGTCACAATGCGCAGTTTGTTTGAATTTAGGAAAGCACCCGAACTCTAGCAATTGAGTGTGGACATTTGCACATTTTAGCTTTAATTTATGGTGCGATTAAGACCAAACTTTTATTCATGCAGTAAAGGGTCAAGAAAAAACATACATAGTTGTTGTTTTGTTTTCCAGTGTTGTTTTATTCAATTTTAAGGTATTATTTTGTCACTTAACAAGTATTTTGTTTACACAAATTATGGCTGCGTTTTTCTAATATTTGTTATATGTATGTATATGCGCTCCAAATTATGTTAAGCTTTGACCAGTTGGACGGCTTTATTTTTACTCATCTTCATATTATGCATTACAATCCCAATTTCTAAGTTCGTTCAAATATCTTTAAAGTATATAGACAATATTTGATTACAATAAATGCAGAAACCATTGCTATGTGTTATAAAATTAAAACAAAGAGCAAATAACTAAAGACTCCTTTGGTCTGAAGGTGACTTATACTTTTTATTGCATTAATAAATCTAGATGGTGCGAATCCTGTTCGGAAAATATATTTAGATTTTTATTTTGACAGGCAGCACAGCAAAGCATATATGTACACTATTTGACCTTTTTAGATATATCTAAAGGATATGCGCATGTATGTTTGCATGGTCGTCCATTGTTTCGAGGACTTACTTGAAATGTCCTTGAAATTCCAACCAATTTTGTAATAGACAAAGATTTTTTTTTTTTATAAATCATACATTTGTTACTAAAATTACTGTAGTTTTGGTCTTTATCAAATGTCATGCATGTATTTTATTTTTATGTTTATAAGTAGAAAACAAGTTTTAAAAACCTCTTCCCTTTTATGTATATATTTTTTGTTGTTTAGTGGAGTGTTGTTTTCTTTAATGTAAAAATATTATATTTCAGGCGTTTCCTTTCTTTTGTGAAATATTAATTTAAAGACGTAAGTTTCAGGACGCAGTTGAAGCTATCTGTTTATTTAACCCTTAACCACTGACGTGTCATTTTGTTACACTACAACTGACGTACGAATGAGATTCGTTTTTAAAGACCTCTGAAGCAGCCGTCAAACGTAATTAATATTTTAATTGATTTTTAAATTATAGATTAATTCAAATCTAAGAAGTTAAGATAAATAAAACAATAATGCTAACCAACATGCTTAGTAGTACTGGAAAAAAGACAACGAATAACGGTTTACGCGACGAATGTCATACGTACGTCAGTGGTTAAGGGTTAAAATGTTTATGTGAAATATACAGTGGCGACAAAATAAATGGCACAGTTTCGTGGTATCCACTAGTTATGCTCCAAATCAAATGTTTAATCGTTCAAGCATAACATAGTTTTGGGTTTTACAATGTGTAGTTTCCCCGTAAGTTAACGGTATATGTTGCCGTTTAAATCATGCCTGCTTTTAAAAATTAAATGTCATTTTGTAAAAGCTGGCGGCTTTAGTAAGGACAATTTAAATAGCACACCTTTTGTTTATTTAAAATAAATTGTAAATTTTAACTCTTATTCTCGATATTCTTTTGCAAGAAATGTGCCGAAGATTTAATGAATTAGATGCATCAACAACAGTATGGGATGAGGAAATCATTCCACGGAGGACTTCAGGCGATGGGTTCTTGCATATAAGAATGGAAGGACACTCGAATGCAGATGTAGCACGAAAATGACGAGTGCTCAAACATTAAACATAAATGGGGTCGGTCGAAAACAAAGTGCGCAAGGATCGGATGCGAAAGACCGCCTCTAGAACTGACTCGACCATAGTTCGTTTTAGCAAACTCGATCCATTTTTAACAGCTCCTTAAATAAAGCTACAAATTGAATAACAGCTAAATGTAAACGTGTCAGTAAGTACAATTAAAAATCGCCTCCCGAGAAAACGAAACTGTTCGGACGTATTGCTAGGCAGAAACCATTGGTGTCAAAACGTAATTTATCGCGCCGTTTCGAATTTGCACGCGATCATGCAATTAAAGATCCCAACTGGTGCCAAAATATGCTGTGGACCGATGAATCGAAATTTAATCGATTCGGATCAGAAAGGAAAACAATATGCAAGACGCTGGATCAACCAAGAATTCAACCCTAAACTCAGCATAAAAACTATGAAGCATGGTGGAGGGAACGTCCTTGTATGGGGCTGTTGCATCCAATTTATCGGATTGATGGCATTATGAACCAAGTCCAAGTATAAGGACATTTTGAGCAATACTATGCTTCCTTACGCTGAAGAGGAAATGCCACTGAAATGGAAATTTTAGCACGATAATGACCCGAAGCACACAGCTAATTGTGTAAAGCAGTGGTTATTGAGTCAGAAAATGTGCATTTTTAGTTGGCCAGCCCAGCTCTCTGATTTCAATCCGATTAAGAACTTGTGGAACTATGTGGAACAATCAATCAATAGAAATGTGGTAACAAATTTCGATCAACTTTGGGTGGCAATTCAGCGCGCTAGGAGTGCAATACCAGTAGAACGATGTGTAAAGTCGACGTTATGGTTGTCCTCGACAGTAGTCAGCCACATCCGTTGATCATAGGGCGGGCGCTTCTTGACCAACCACAGGTGAAGATCTATAAATCGTATAAAAAATTGCGAATCGTGGACGACGATAAAGTGAACGGTCTGGCGACGGGTATCAAGAAGAAGGAGCAGTTAGCTGACGGCACCGGCATCGACATAGACAGGGCTGGCGGCAGTGGTAGCAGCAAGAAAGACAGGCTGATCGTCGAGGAGCTGGACGTTGGCGATATCAGTGAGGTGCATAGAAGAAAACTACAGGAGTTCTCCTTCGAAACTGTTCACCACCTAGGAAGAAACGCGCTGTGCGTTGATGTGCTTAGCCGACGTCGCTTTTTGTATTAAACACTCACATTGCTGATGAGGACTGGCTGGCTTCAATGCAACGACAAGACATGAAGTTGCGGGAGATTGTGAAAGAACTTCAGTCACCTGTGACTGAAGGGGACTTAAGCTGTTCCGTCTGGTAGATGGCTATGAAAGGTGAGTGGTGGCACATGCAGTACGCTGGCGGATCTTAAAACTGTGTCATGATGACGTGGGGCACCTGGCGGAGGAGAAAACGCTGGTTCGGGTGAGAGAGGCATTCTGGTTCCCGAGAATGCGAAATTTTGTTCATCAGTACATCAAAGCATGCGTGGATTGTGCATATTCCAAGGCTAAAGGGGGGATGAAAGAAGGAGAGCGTTCGACACAATCCATATGGATCACCTCGGGCCTTTCACGCGAGGGAAGGGGGGAACCAGGTATGTGCTTGTGCTTATCGATAGTTTTACAAAGTATGCCGTGTTAAGGCCAGTTAAGACAACAAATACGAAAGGGGTGCTCAGCATGTTAAACGAAGTGGCAGGGTTCTTCGGCATACCAAGACGAGTAGTGACGGATCGGGGCACCGCATTTACGGCGAAGGCATTTGAGGAGTATTGCGAGAAGTGTGGTATGCAGCATATCAAAACCGCTGTACGCAATCCTCGGGCGAACGAACTAGTGGAGCGCTGCAACCAGACACTCCCGATGGCTTTGAAGTGCGCACATTCGGCAGAAAGGGACTGGGCTAGCTGGTTACGAACGGTTCAGTGGGGACTGAATACTGCTAGGAATTCGACAATAAGGGCAAGTCCTCACGAGCTATTATTCATGTAAACCCCTAGAGATATGCTGGGTAACAAACTGCTTTTAACTTTGGAAAGGGCCGATGCACCGAGTACGGAGCAGATGCGACAGAGGCGAGAAGCTGCGGTGAACCGCATACAACAAGTACAACGGGACCAAAAGAAGAGATATAATCGACGACATCGCAAGCCGCGTTCGTACGATAAAGAGGATCTTATACATGTAGAGAATGAAGCTGCGGCAAATGGGGACTCGAGGAAACTGGAGCCCATATACCGTGGGTCGTATATGGTCACCCGAGTATTAACGAATGATTGCTACGTCATCGAGGATATTCCCGGCATGCAACGCAGTCAACGTAAATACAACGGTGTGATAAGTGCAGAAAAGCTGAAACTATGGTGTGAATTACCTCGGGAAGGACTAGGTGACTATGAATACGAGAATGACGACAGTTCGGAGGACGAGCAGGAGGGTTCGGACCGTGAGGGCACTATTTTTTTTTTTTTTTTTTAGAGACTCGCGCAGGTTCAAGAGTTTTTTTTATTCTCTTATGATGTGTTTTACACACACAACCTGAACGGAGCGCAGTGGTTGGGGTCGTTGATGTTCGTTCACTACTCTCAGGGGTGGTTGTCCTAGTTGTCGAGAGCCGACCAAATTCCGCGTTGGTTATAGTTCACAGTAATTCGTTCGAGCACTCTAGTATTGCATACGCAGAGGATGAATTTCAGCGTGAATATTAGCGTGCAGGGATGTGTAGGGCACGATTAGAGTAAGCTGTCAATGTGAAATGCTTTCTGATGGAATTGAATAAATTGTAACAAGACTGGTTGTGTTTTCTTAGGTTCTGGTGGAACATTCTCGTTTGCTCTGATTGGACTTTACAGATGTAAGGTCCCGATGTACTGCGGTTATCAAAAACAAAGGCTACCCGACAAAATACTGATGACATCTCATATTTATCTTTTTTGTTTTCATTCGTATTTCACTAAATTAAATTAATTTCGTAAGTGTGCTATTTATTTTGTCGCCACGGCATGTGAGCGCAGCGCAGAGTTTTATTTAAATTACTCAAAAACAATAAACATGTGTACCATTGGGGACAAAAGCCATTATGCAAGTACATTATAAGTAGCCTACTATAAAAGGATAGACCTTTTTAATATCTGCAAACACTTTTGAATGCTTTCCTATGTATTCTCTAAGTAGGAGTGTGTATTTGATATCAACAGAGTTAGTAAACAAAGTAGTCTTGCTAGCTACGTAATACTTTCCCTTCTTGGTAATAAACAAAAAAAAAAACGAAATAAACTCGAATAAGTCTTGTACAGAATGTTTATTATATTTCACACTGCGCCATATATATTGGCATTCGTTTAGTGTATGCTGTATGCTATCATAAGTTTATACACAATATACGGTGAACAGAAAGAGTGAAAATCATGGCATGCTTCACAAGACCAGTTGCAGTGAGGTGAGACTTTCATGTTTTTGTTTTTTTTAAATATGTGAAATATAGGTTTTATGTTTTAATATCGTCTTTACAATTCTTTTTGTACATCATCTTAACAAGACATTCTATCGTAAACATCAAATATTAGAGTGTGCCGACAGTACCGACCGGCGTTCCACCCTGCATAGATCATAATTTTACTTTTGCGTCATAATATTTAAGCTTGTTCTCCTCTTTTATTTCTAATTACTATATGTATGGCTGCGAATTACATACTTATTCTTCTTTTTTTTTGATATATTGTTGGTTTCAAACTTTTTAACACAAACGTTTATATACATACACGTATATGGGAATATATAAAGTTGATTTCTCGTACGTTGTTTCTTGTTTAAAAATTTATTCAGCCATTTATCCTGGCTTCCGCTCCTCCAATGTACTGCGTATTTACATTGTTGAATTATCCCATTCCAGCTGGCTGACGTTTTGATATTTACTATTAACAACTAAAAAGTGAGAGGCGAATGATAAGTAATTGAAAGTTGAAAAAGAGATTGTAAATTTGTGTAATTACTTTCATCGTCCTCTGACTCAGAGTCTTCAGATTCCGAGCTGTCTTCAGATGCGGCACCATTCTCCATGGGATTGATGGTAATAGTTAGGGCGGAATCATCCCAAATCAAACTGTCGTCTGCAAACTTAAATTAGTTTGTCGTAAGGTTTGAGAATAGTTCGTGAAATTAATATTTGAAGACAAAATAGAGGTAATGTCACTTAACATAAATTAATTCAGCGTGGGGTGAACAGTAAGTACTCTAAATGCCATAGAAGAGAGAGGGGAAAGAAAAAGACTTTTAAGCTATGTTCAGAGGATTGCCTGATCTGTAAATATTGTCAGATCTTCTGTTTTTTTTTTTAAATAATTTGCACGCACTCAAGGTTTAATAACCTTATTATGTCGGCGACACAGTGCGGACAGAAGGTAGAGAGAAAGAGGAATAGAGGAGATGCCGATGGACATTGATCTTAAATGCTTGCATGTTGCATTGAGGGGGGAAAACCGAATCCGGCAGGGAGTTCCAGATTCGTGTGGTTCGGTTAATGAAATATTCTCTATATATGACAGTACGTCCGAAAGCGGGCTTCAGAGTATATTGGTGAGCATTCCTAGAGAGACGTGTATTGCGGGAGAAATGTTGAAGGGGCGGAATGCAACTGGCTATTTCATCAGAGCATTTTTGGTGGTAGTAACGATAAAACAGGGAGAGGCAGCTAACATTCCTGCGGTGTTCCAGCGAGTCTAATGTTTTGGTAATGCTGGAGTCACCTATCAGTTTTATGGCTCGTTTTTGTATTCTGTCTAGTAGGTGCAGTGAGGTCTTGGAAGCACCGGACCAGACATGAGCGTTAAACTCTAATTTGGGGCGAATGAAAGCCTTATAGATTGTAGCCAGATCTAAGGGTGAGAAATATTTCTTGCATCTGTATAAGAATCCTAGGCATTTCGCAGCATTCTTGGCGACACTGAATATATGGTCGCTCCAATCAAGATTGTGAGCAACACTCATACCCAGGATGGAAAGCTTTTCAGTTTTTGAGATGCAAGTGCCATTCATGGATAATGGCTGCGGGTTATTTATACGCTTTAACGACAAGAGACAGCATTGTGTTTTGGAAGCATTCAATTCCACTCTATTGTTTTTACCCCATTGGATGATGCTGTCGATATCGGAATTTAATGAGCTTAACATACGCTGCCGCTCATTATCTACAACCGAAGTGCAGGGTCGTAAACTGGTGAACGAATATGAGAAGCTGAGGGTACTGTCGTCAGCGAAGGAGTGAATTGGATTAGAAGTAACAGACAAGAGATCATTTATAAAAATAAGAAAGAGTGTCGGAGACAAAACGGAGCCCTGGGGAACACCGGCATTTACAAAGTGAGTATCAGACTTGAATCCGTCCAAAACAACTTGAATTTAACGATTCGAAAGGTAGCTTCTAATCCATTGAAAGAGAGACTCATCGATCCCAAAAGCACGCATTTTCGACAAAAGGGCTTCATGCCAAACCCTGTCAAATGCTTTCGAAATATCCAATGCAACAATTTTGCTTTCACCTGCTTGGTGAAGCGAGTGATTCCACTTTTCAGCGAGATATGCCATCATATCACCAGTGGATTTGTTGCTGCGGAAACCGTATTGGCGGTCATTGAGGAGTTTCCGTGATTCAAGATATTTCATAGCTATTTCTTCTTCTTCTTAATGGGTTCGGGGTGAACCTGGGCCTCAACCAACATGCTCCTCCAACTAGCACGATCTTTTGCAAGCCTTTTCCATTGCCGCACACCCATTCGGCTGAGATCCCCTTCCTCTGCTTCTTCGTCCCTCGGGGTTGGATTCAAAGACTCTCCGGGCTGAATCCGTAGACGCCTGACTAGGCTCATGTCGCTGTACAGCCCGTAAAGTTCGTGGTTGAATCTTTTCCTCCATCACCCCGTCTGCATTTATAGGCCCGAAAATCACGCGCAAAACGACCAAGGGCCTCCTCATCCAAATGAAAAGACATATAATATCGTCTACAGTAGCGTATTAAAATAACATTCTGTTCCGAGTCCTCTTCTGTGTTCTAAATCAGGAAAGGGGAACCGTGTTACCCCGAATTTAACGCGAGCGAAGCCGCGGGCAAAAGCTAGTCTTGCATATAAACGTCTTAAACTAATAAAGGTTACCTTACGAATCGTATGTTCAATACATATTTTTAAAAGAACGACGAAAGGATAGGGTGCTTACTTTGGGACACGGTTGATGCCTGTCAATGTACTTATGATTACTGTTTCTCAAGCGCGCAATTGATACACCACACAACAATATTACAAAGAAAACGCAGATAAGTATTATAAGCATCGTTGGATGCGACGACTGAGCTGAAAAAGAAAAAGAAAAAATTAAAATAGAAAAAACGACAACTCTGTGACAAGGACAATGTAACAAACCTTTGTGTACAATGGTATGAACCCTTGATTTCGGTTCCATGACATCATGTGAATGAATCATAGCGTGTGCAAACATATTAGAATCTAAAATAAGACTCATTAGAGCTTGTATGTTAGCATAACGTTAACGATAAGTTATATAACAATTTCGTACCGTATTGTTGCTGCAGAGATTGCATTGGAAAACTTGAAGACGTCATCGTAGTAGTGCTCTGTTTTGGGTGTAAAACTGTTAGTGTAAGTGTAAATTCAGCGGTTTTGAACTGCACATTTTGCTGCGAGCAGGATAATTTGAAAACCCTGTTTAGATAATAGGCTGGCTTCTTATTACTATAAACTAATGCCTTGAATACATCTAAATAGTTTGACGTTGTATCGTAGCCAATCATTTCTACGCCGTCCTTGTTGATATTAGTTTTAATGTCGAGGGTTGATGAAAGAGATTCATCCCCATCCACTTGTATTTCTTCATGGTCCGGATTCAAGCTGGGGAATATGATTACACTACACGAGTCTAAAGTTTGAATATTGGGAAAAATACGTCCACTCATCACAATGCTTATGTTAATGTTTCCTAAAATCCGTACACCCTGCTTGATTTCAGGATATGTTACCAAATGATTGGGATTGCCAGTAATTACAATAGCGACTTTGTTCTCTTCGGGAAGGGACTTGAGTTGTTTTTCGCTACTTAATATATCCGAACTATTTATTTTATCAAGTTTAGATAGCATTTTCGTAGAGACTGCTGCCGATATCATGGAAGTAGGTTCATTGACCATAATGAAAGTTTCAACTGCAGGTAATCGAACAGCACTTTGATTAGTGCACATAATTGTTGTGTGGACTTCTATGTTCCTTCTGCCAATTGTCGGATTTCGTTTTGTGTTAATATATTGTATTTTTTGCAAAAGCATCTCGATGTTCGCCTTATTACTGCCTTCGATATAAATTTCATTTAGTTGCGCGTTCGATTGGACTTGTTGGTTAGCTTCTAATACCTTCTCGGGTGGTGGTATCAAATGTTCTGCGCAATTGATTCCACACTTGACATCTTCTTTAGAAAGTACATTGTTTAGTGATAATTTAATTTCGGAGATATCGCCATTAAATCCGTGTTTGAGACGATTTTCAGAACTTTGATAGCAAGCGCCAATGGCCAGAGTTGTATTTACACCGTGAGCGGCATGTAAAGGCCAGTCATCAATGACCTCTGGATTACTATGACGGTCTTCTACTGAATTTTCAAACTTCACACCGTCAATAAAAAGCTCAACTTTAGACGGGTCGACATTTAATACATAGTGATGCCATTCGTTGTCACAAACATGTGGAATTTTCCAGCGCCACTCTGCTGGACTGAAAATATTCAAATCCCCCTCATTGAAATCCTTACGGAGGAGAAGAATTAGGCGGCAATTACGAACGAATAGTGCCATGTGATGTCGATTCATTTCTAAAAAAAAGCGGAATTCATATACACATACTTATCTTCAGTTGATTTGTAATTACTATGATCATCTGCGCTACAGATAATATGTTCTTTTGCGTGCTTATTCAATTTAGTCAAGCTGAAATGCCGGAATATGGCCACGATACTAAAAGGCCGGGAAGAGAAATCATTTCGCGGTACTAGACTTTCCGGTACGATGACTCCAGACAAACCATCAAAGTGAAAAACCGGTTCAAATCCTTCATCATAGCTTAACCCTTTCGTCCATTCGGCGCCTCGCGGTAAGAGATCGATTAAGGGATAGCCTGAGGTACAGTTCGATACATCACGATCGCAGCCAAAGGATATGTGTTTTGTCTAAAAATAAAATACTTTCTTGTCATTGTATATTGGCTATATATGTATGAATGTATAATGCCTTTAAAGCAATCGATGTCCGAACTCCAATACGTTCGCCATTACAGTATAAATCACACAATTCAAGGCGAATATTCGGAAACAAAGAAAGTGACTCCGTCGAACCTGCCTACATTATAAAATCAACAATGTCAAAATCTTTTAATTGAGAAAAAATTGTTATTATTTACCGTATAATCAATTCGCTCAGGAATACCAGCAAGGTGTGCTTCACACACTCTACGCACTTTGATGCTGACCATAATTGGCTTGGACACCTTCATGGCGCAATCATACGCTACAACTGATAAAATATGATTGTGCAATGCTTTATGTGACAGGGGCTCCGTATTTTTAATCGAACCCTCATTATCGATAATAAACGGTTGATCATTGTTGAGTATTTCATATTTGCATACGTCTCCGAATAATGGGGTGCAGTCTTTATCGGTAGCTTCGACCCGTATGATCTCCTTATAGAGGCGACCTTCGTCAACTTCGGTAACGTAAGACGGTTGCAGGAATATCGGAGCATATTCGTTTATATCAATTACAGAAATATGAACTGTCGCACTAGCCGAGTGTGTACTATCACAAAATATAGCAATAATTTCAAAATGATAGCTTCTCCGTTTCTCACAATTCAAAGTTCGACGAGCTTTAAGGACACCTAAGTTGTTGACAAGTTCAATCTAAAATATAAGAACTCTTTAAACTACTAATCAACAAATACATACAGCCATGGACACAGAAATAGCACAAAACTGGATATCTGACAGAAAAATAAGTAAAATTCAAAATATTATTTCAAATGTTTCTGTTTCATTTTTACTTTTTCAGTACCTTGTACTATAGCCCGAATTTTCGATTACTGCCAAACATCTACGACCCATACTTTCGACAAGTCTCTGACACCTTTCCTTCGGGATAGAATACCAAGCTTCTGTTATGCCATCCCAAAGTTCATCCTTATTTTTATAATTTTGCTGGCCAATTTTCACCTTAACGTCATTCCACAAGCTTTCAAGTGGGTTAAGGTCGGAACTCTGCGGTGGCCAATCCAAAACATGAATGTTTCCTTGCGACAACCAATCTCTTACTATTTTGGCGGTATTCTTAGGGTCATTGTCCTGCATGAATATCCAATTAACTGGCATAAACTCGAAAGTATAGAGCTCCATCGTATTTTTCAATATATCCAAATATTGAAATTTGCCAATTTTTCCATCTATTTTAACAATGGGCCCTACTCCATGCCAGGAAAAAGCACCCCAGACCATAACACTGCCTCCAGCATGTTTAATTGTCTTCTGAGTGTATCTGGGATTCAGAGCTAGGCCTTTTGGACGGTGAACAATTGTCCTGCCATCGGGTCCAATTCTATTGACCTTGGTTTCATCACTCCACATTATTCGTTTCCAGAACTGTAGGTCCTTACTCTTGTGGTCTCTTGCGAAAGTCAGGCGTTTTTGAATATATTTTTTTTTTTTTTGACAAGAGTGGCTTTTTTCTACTGACCCGTCCAAATAACTGAGCCTCGTTTATTCTTCTTCGGACTAATCGGCTCGATATGTCAACACTAAATTCTTCTTTAATTTCGTTACCAATTTGCCGAGATGACTTAAAGGGATCCTTCTTGCACTTTCGGACAATGGCTCTATCAACTGAAGCGGTCGTTTTCCTTTTTTTGTTTTCATTTAAGTGAACCACGTCTTCTTTTACCAATTTAATAGCATTATAGACCATTTTCCTCGAACTGCCTATTATTTCAGCGATTTCAGATGCCGTTTTACCGTCTTCGTACAACTTGTATATAATTTTTCTTTTTTCTAGAGTACAATGTACGTCTCTTCCCATTTTAGTAAATAATGAACTCACAAAGTAATTATGACAATTTAGTTTTATAAAAACATATGAAACACTTAAATAATTCGCGGAGAAATTGTAAATACGACTTGTGCTATTTATATGTCCAACCACAATGATCACTTCTCACACTAAACTCAACACGTTCCAAAAGATCGAATTGATAAGGGTACCTTTGTGTACCAGATAAGTGCAGCAGGATAAGGGTTAGCTGCATCATCAATAAAAGTAGGATACATATCCATTATAAGATAAGAAATATGCGCATTCATCTTTTATCTTTGTTTGTGCTATTTATGTGTCCATGGCTGTATATCACCCTTAGCATAAGAATCTACAATATTTTGAATTAAATGTATTTCATGGCTACTTACTTGGAACGGTATTGCATGATATGGTTTTTTTATTATTCGAAAATCGCAAATTTTCTCTTCGTCAATCTTGATTAGCGGCGTGATTTCAACAATAGTTTCATTCTCTCTGATTAGACCATGATATGACTTTTCAAGAACATGTTCTGAAAGCATAAAAGTTAAATTACTGTAACATAGGCTTGTAGAATTTCAAGCAGGGATTTCTCTGCAGTCCTATAATGGATGGTGCGTATGGGGGCATAAAATTTGATTGTTTTTGATGTGAACACATTTTAGGTGATCTCGGTATGCACAGTGTATCGCGTAGAACATGCTAGGTGGACAAAATTCATGTTTGTATTCTAGGAAATCTTAATTGTAAGATGTAAACAACACCTCTGAAGTTAGAATTCCGACTGATGAGTCACAGGGGTCAGAAGTCAGGTAATTAGCGACACTTTCCTACACATGGAATTTATGGGGTGGCCGTGGTGCAGTGGTTTACATCATCGACCGCCGAGCGGAAGGTCTTTAGTTCAATTCGCTTCATAGCCAAGAAAAAAGTAATTCCTATACGGACAAAAGTATGCAACGCAGTTGTGAATGGAAAGTTAGCAGATGTACTGCTGCAGGCATAACACTCACAGTATATGGTCAACTGGAATTCATCCTGTGCGTATGCAATACTAAAAAGTGCTTGAACGAATTAGTACGGACTACAACCAAAAACGCGGAATTCGGTCGGCTCTCGGCCTATCTAGGACAACCACCCCTGAGAGTTAACGAACATCAATGACCCAAACCACTGCACTCCGTTCAGGTTGTGTGTATATGACACATTAAAAGAAAATATAAAAACTCTTGAACCTGCGCGAGTTTCTAAAAAAAAAAAAAAAAACATCTCATAGTGACTTCTAAGGGGGCGTGAGGGGGGTCTTGTGAAACGTTACGATGCGTTACAAGGGCGGGAGGGGGGTTCAAGCAACGCGTTATGTAACATCGTTTTCTTTATTTAAATGAAAAAGTAGCGAATTATGTAAATTCTCTCAAGTTGGTAATACTTTTCATGTATGCGCTACGGGGAATCCCCCGACTGTTTTTCGATTTTATGTTGTTTTCGTTGTTGTTGTGTTGTTCATGGCAGCGCTGTTGATGAATGCCGACGTACAGAGATGATGAGGAGTTGTCTCACTCTCTCCGAACTTCATGTGAAAAGACATAGCCCTCTTTTAATGCATATTGACCATGACTGACCATGACTGGATCGTAACAGAGCAGCACAAACTTATTCCTTCTGTATACGCCGGTGTCAATGTGAATCCTGACGGTTTCGGTAAGGAAGAAGCTGTTGATTACAGCTGTCCGACACATATGTATATCCATTGTTTCTCTGAACGCACAAGCTAAAGTGAAAAAATGCTCTGAAGTTGTATGACAACTGTTCACACTTAACGATAAATCGTTCAACCACGGCTGTCAAACAAAAAGTTGGAAATTTTCAACTTCCTGACTACAAATCGTACCGACTTGTAGCTAGAGCGTTCACATTGGTTTTGCATACACAATTTGTCGTCCAACCACGATTGTCAAGCAAATCGCTCGATAAGTCGTTCAATGTGAACCGCGCTTAACGTTTTCTTCCTGCTGGTATGTTAATTTCGAAATTAAGGGTCTGCTTCATCTTTTTCTCGGATTTCAGTTTCTATTCACCATTTACGCCGCGTCTCCACGAGACAAATATATTAGACTCCGTCCGACTTTTAATCTGACATTTGATCTTTCGCAAGTATGTGGGCAAATTATGTCATGACATTTCATTCCTCGAGTTTACGTTGGACAAGAATATTAATGTTTGTGTGTAAAATGTGTACTATATTAATAAATACAATATTATATGTTATTATAGGACAGTAAAATAATATTTACTGATTTCTCTCCATTTAACGACCACTCTCTATAACTCTGCGTCTACACTGGCATTTTTTGAGGCGATAAATTGAACCATATATTGCCATTGCCTCAGATATTGACAATGTAGACCCTGTGTCTATAGCAATAGCAATATTGCCTGGCAGATGGCAGGCAATAATTGCCTTCAATGGTGAAAGCAATGGATTTGACAGTTTTCCTTTTCAAGCATGGCGGAAAATGAAATCACAAGGGAAAGAAGATCGGTCGAGCGTTTGTGGAATACGAATAGCAAACTCTACGAAAGACTGGATTTAAAAAAGAAAGCCTGGGAGGAGCTGGCTGAAAAGTTAAATACAAAAGTGGAGCAAGTGAAGAAAAAATTAAATTTTTGCGAACAAGTTATGCGGTGGACAAATCAATGAGGTCAAGGTCCGGCAGAGAAGTGCATATGCCAAATTTATTTTACATATTTACATATTTATTTTTTCTTTTTATTTCCCAATTTTTCAATTTCTTCGATACACTGAATTAATTTTACCGCACGGATAATGCTGTTGTTCGCCATGTTGACAGTTCACAAATGAAATTGCCTAGCAATGAAATGCCCACTCTACTTCGAAATTGTCATCGCCATTGCTTCAAAAAATGCCAGTGTAGACGCAGTGTAACGTCGAAAAATGCTCAGTCGTTATACGTATAGAGTTTACACTGTATATCCACTCACACAGACACACGCTGTCAAAAAAAAAAAAAAAAAGTCCGACTTGATTGATGTCCGAAGGAGATGTTTGGAAAAAAACGTCCGACATCTATGTCCATGCGTCTGTCTGGTCCGAAAACTAGCGGTCTCCACGAGACATATTTATGTCATAATTGAAATCTTAACATCGCTGATGTCTCGTGGAGACGA
This sequence comes from Eumerus sabulonum, assembly GCA_951905685.1. Lineage (NCBI taxonomy): Eukaryota > Metazoa > Arthropoda > Insecta > Diptera > Syrphidae > Eumerus > Eumerus sabulonum. Next base: position 1,009,805 of record CATOVK010000001.1, read on the forward strand.
GGTGTTAGGTTTGGTGGTGGGTGTTATCTTTCGAACATTAAGTCAGGGTTTACACGGCGCGTGTTATGGTAATTTTCCTAACACGTTATTACATGGGGCTCTTCTTCATGCGCGTTTATTTGACATTTCGCTTTACATTTCATTGTCGTTAGTCTGTAGAAATCACAGAGTTGCACGTCAAAAAGATGCGAAATGTAATATGTACATATTACATATGCAGGTGTCAATATTCGCATTGCCATTGCCATATCGTCTCTATTATCCGCGAATTGGCCAATGGCAAATTGAAAAGCAACCCAATTGCCTAGTACTTTTACATCCGAGTCACTGGGTTCGAATGCGCATTTGATTCACAATTTCATAAGTAATTCGATTACTTACATATGAACTAGATGTACATATACAAACAGATACTCACCTTTTTGGACTAAGTAATCATCATCGTTTTCATTAGTGAATTTTCCATATGTTATTCCATAACTAAATATTAAGTTCAGAATAACAAGGGTTTGACAAACTTGTACGGATTTCAACATTTTCGCTGGATATTTTAGGATTCCTGAACGATATTCTTTACTACTTATTTCTAGTCGTATATAGAGTATTTTAAGAAAATACATTCATTTAGGTTCGTGAATTTACTCTTTTTTTTTGCTATATCCGCGAGGTATTGTTATTAAACATGAGCAGAATGTAACAAGAATTCAAAACAAAAAATCGGCAAAATCAGAACTAAATCGGTCAAGATCTTGTAAATGTATATAGATACGTATATATGTATATACGGGACTATTTTTCATTCCAGAAAATGCTCAATCCTTAGGTTGATGAATATGTATACTAGAATTGATGGATTCCATCGGAACACTGATACGGTCCACTTACATATACTCGTGTATATGCATAGGCGATGCGACACCGAAAATAAAAGCAGGAGACAAGGTATTATTTTAAGCACTTTTCTCACTAGTAAGGAGGTAGCAAAAAACCACACGAAAACTCATTACACTCGACGCACATTTCGTCAATCGTGCATTGTAACAAACAAGACACACTTCGTCGAATAAATTGTTTTTCTGTTACTTTTCTTTGATAAAAAAAAACAAATTTCCAGACTTTTTCCTGGTATTATTCGACCAACTTTTTCGTATTTATGTAATCATTTCACGCAATAAATTGATTGAGGACATAACTAAAGAAACTATTCAACACACAACGTCCCTTATGCCATTACCTATATGGATCCATCCAGGGATAATGATAGAGACACCAAGGCTCTGATGGTTTGCACTCATTTTTGATAAATTTGCTTACAAGCTCTCTATCTGGAAAAACTGGAAATTCGTGTGTGGTAGGATGATTTTGGAACGATTTGACGTACACTACTATAGTCCAAAGCACGTGAAACCATTGTGGGGAGAGACGTGTTCGTTTATTTTTTAACTTCCCAGTGGGAAATTATTGTAATGGGGCCGTTCTTGCGAATTCCAAATTTTGACAAATCTCGACGTTTCAAGATCAACATAATCCAAATCCAAGGTTTTTATAGAGATGCCTGTGTGTGTGTTTTTTTTTTTTTGGTTGCGCCAAAGGATGTGGAATCTTCATAGATACCAGTAGCCCGGGCTACAGGCATGCACGATTCGCAGGCCTGGCTAAAGATGTCAGAAATGCGCCTACGTGCTAAACCACACCCTGCACACTTCCAACCACTCTCCCCACGGAACTGCCGTTAGGTACTACTTCGCGGGGCTGGCTAGACTTTTAGGCAATACTCTCATTTGAAGCTCTGGTGCTTGAGCTATTCGCGTTACGTTGACGCTCTGGGCGCCTAAGGTCGCTCATTATGCGTACCGCCACATTACTTACAATGTTCCAGTTTTCATCGTTCTGGAGCATGTAACTTATAATATTCTCAGGAGTGAGCCTCTCCCCAAACTGTTCTTGAAGAACGATCCTCTCACTTGTATATCGTGGACAATGAAAAAACACATGTTCCACGTTTTCTAGAACGTGTTCGCAATGTGGGCAGTAGGGGGCAACTTCGTGTTTGCGTTTGAAGAGGTATTCTCTGAAGCATCCGTGTCCCGTCAGAAACTGAGTTAAGTAGTAATTTGTTTCACCGTGGTCACGTTTTACCCACACCTTGATTTCTGGTATAAGACGATGTGTCCATCTTCCCTTTACGGATTCGTTTCACTGTTGTTGCCAGATTGCGATACTGCGATCCCTTTCATACTTTCTTTTATCGTCGTTTACCCGGCCGTTTCGAACTCGTTCACTTCTAAGTCTTTTCATCTCATCAGCTAGCAAGTCGATAGGTAGCATCGAGGATACGACAAGAATAGCATCGTTCGAAACCGTTCGAAATGCACTGGCGACCCTAAGTGCGCTGAGTCGGAGGACGGATTTAACTCCCCGCGCGTAGGACTTGACTTTCGCGGCGTTTGCCCTGTGTGTGTGTGTGTGTGTATGACCCTATGTGCGTATGTGCGTTTCCCGCTCGATTATCTCGAAAACCAAATATGATATTGTCATAAGATTGGGTTTATTCCACGCGTAATTACGCAACTTAGTACTGAATAAGTTTGTTTGCTGTTTTTTTTCTTTTTGTTAGAAATTAAATAACTAAAAACCGGCCAAGTGCGAGTCGGACTCGCCCACAAAGGGTTCCGTACCATCTGTATATACATATAAATATAAAAGAGACTATGTATGTTACCTCATCAGTCATCACATTTGATCACATCACATTTTTTGTATGATGACAGATCTTGGTTACAGGCAGGTTATCAGCATATTACTTTGATAATCAAAAATCTCCATGATGAGATAGTTGATCATCAAAGTGTCCATTGAATTCAAATCAATTATCTTACTTGACAGCAACGATGTGAAAAGGTGAATAACAATAATGGGAAATATGGGAAAAAGGTTTGTAGCTAGGATTAATTCGAAGCGAATGGACATCAACGTTCCGGCCCGAAGAGTCCACGACTCCAACCCCGAGGGACGACGCAGCAGAGGACGACCGCATTTAAGGTGGCGCGCACAGGTGGAAAGGGACCTCAACCAATTGGGCGTGCGGCACTGGAAGCGGCTGGCCAAAGATCGGGCCGGCTGGAGAGGCTTGTTGGTTGAGGCCCTGGTTCACCCCGAACTGTAGCGCCATCAAAGTAAGTAGGTAGGTAGGTAGGTTTGTAGCCTTCCCAGAATTGAAAAGAATGCACATAGGCCAGGGAGGCCCGTTGTGCAGCTACGAGGGGGTTTTTCCCCTTATTCGGGGAACCATTTTAAGTTAAGAAGGTCAGGTATCCCTACTTTCTGAACATCTGTCAGACCGTTAAGGAAGTAAGAGCCTAGGTAACGTTTCCTGATGTGGCAAAAAGCTGGACAGGCACAGAGAAGGTGGAGAATGGATTCGACCTCCTCCTCGTCCTGACAGATTCTGCAGAAATCATTCGGAACTATTCCTAGTTTTTGTGCGTGACTGCCAATGAGGCAGTGTCCTGTGATGACACCAATGACCTTGTAGATGTCAGTTCTTTTTAGGGAGATTATACTCCTTGTGCGTTGGCTGTCAAGCCGAGGCCAGATTTGCCTGGTGATGACGCAGGAATGTCCCTGGGTACATCTCAGGTTCGTCTCGTCCCTGGCGAGATTGGCTAGATTATGTTTAATGGTTGTAAGGGGTACTCCCTCACAAGCCACGATTGACTGTAGCGTCGTTCCTTGTTTGGCGAGTGTGTCGGCTTTTTCATCACCTGTAATGTCGCTGTGTCCCGGTACCCAGATAAGCTGTATGTTGAACTGTTCTGCCATCTCGTTAAGAGATCGGCGACAGTCGAGACTAGATTTTGATGTGTACACATAGGACTCCAACGACTTTAAGGCTGCTTGACTGTCTGTGAGAATTCGAATATCCGTGGTGGATATTACGTTCCACTTCAGCCAAGACAAAGCCTCTTTTATTGCCAACAGTTCCGCCTGAACCGTCCTTGGTTTTAGACCCGTCAGTGTAGAAATCCACGCATTTTCTGCGGGGTTGAGTTTGACGAGTCCAGCTCTGTCTGTCCGGATTCATGGTCGTGAAGTTTTTGTCCAAGACTATGGTGGGTTCTATGTGGTCCAAGTTTTCTGCCATAGTTATCCTGTTTTGCAGGATGGAGGAGTGGCCAGTGACATAGCTCGCCCAATTCGAGTTGGCTTTTAGTCTTATGGCCGTGTGTGTGGCAATTTGCTTACCGAAAATATCGAGTGGTGTAAGGTCTAGTATCATGTTAAGCGCAGCCGTTGGTGTGGACCTATGGGCCCCGGTAATGCACATACATGCCATCCTTTGTACCTTCTCGAATTGTTTGTGGTATGTAGTCTTGTCCAGTGCAGTCCACCAGACTATCAAAGTAAGTAAGTAAGTTTTTTTTTTTTTTTTTTAATTTGCGCGCACTCAAGGTCTAATAACCTTATTTGTCGGCCACACAGTGCGGGCAGAAGGTAGAGAGGAAGAGGAATAGAGGAGATGCCGATGGACATTGATCTTAAATGCTTGCATGTTGCATTGAGGGGGGAAAACCGAATCCGGCAGGGAGTTCCAGATTCGTGTGGTTCGGTTAATGAAAGATTCTCTATATTTGACAGTACGTCCGAAAGCGGGCTTCAGAGTATATTGGTGAGCAATCCTAGAGAGACGTGTATTGCGGGAGAAATGTTGAAGGGGCGGAATGCAACTGGCTATTTCATCACAGGGAGAGGCAGGTAACATTCCTGCGGTGTTCCAGCGAGTCTAATGTTTTGGTAATGCTGGAGTCACCTATCAGTTTTATGGCTCGTTTTTGTATTCTGTCTAGTAGGTGCAGTGAGGTCTTGGAAGCACCGGACCAGACATGAGCGTTAAACTCTAATTTGGGGCGAACGAACGCCTTATAGATTGTAGCCAGGTCTAAGGGTGAGAAATATTTCTTGCATCTGTATAAGAATCCTAGGCATTTCGCAGCATTCTTGGCGACACTGAATATATGGTCGCTCCAATTAAGATTGTGAGCAACACTCATACCCAGGATGGAAAGCTTTTCAGTTTCTGAGATGCAAGTGCCATTCATGGATAATGGCTGCGGGTTATTTATACGCTTTAACGACAAGAGACAGCATTGTGTTTTGGAAGCATTCAATTCCACTCTATTGTTTTTACCCCATTGGATGATGCTGTCGATATCGGAATTTAATGAGCTTAACATACGCTGCCGCTCATTATCTACAACCGAAGTGCAGGGTCGTAAACTGGTGAACGAATATGAGAAGCTGAGGGTACTGTCGTCAGCGAAGGAGTGAACTGGATTAGAAGTAACAGACAAGAGATCATTTATAAAAATAAGAAAGAGTGTCGGAGACGAAACGGAGCCCTGGGCAACACCGGCATTTACAAAGTGAGTATCAGACTTGAATCCGTCCAAAACAACTCGAATTTAACGATTCGAAAGGTAGCTTCTAATCCATTGAAAGAGAGACTCATCGATCCCAAAAGCACGCATTTTTGACAAAAGGGCTTTTTTGCTTTCACCTGCTTGGTGAAGCGAGTGATTCCACTTTTCAGCGAGATATGCCATCATATCACCAGTGGATCTGTTGCTGCGGAAACCGTATTGGCGGCCATTGAGGAGTATTCCTATAAAAGCTTCTTCGTCTGAACTACTGTCAGGATCCATACACTCCATAAACATATCTGCATAGTCCAGTAATTTATTTACCTCCGATATCATCCTTATTTTATATCCAAATAAATTTATCCGTCAACCGAGAGCACCGTGGCGCAGTGGGTAGTATGTTGGCCTTTGACGCCGATGACACGGGATCGAATCCCGACACAGCCATGTCATCGAACGTGTTTTCAGGGTGTTCCTCCTCAGCGGGGTTCTGACAAAACCCACTGTAGTAAAATTGTCATGAAAAGCTTCTCGAAATTCGCCGTTCGGAACCGGCAATAAACTGTAGGTCCCATTCACCTATGGGAGAAGCTCGGCTCAGGTCCTTCATGGACTGTAACGCCAACATACATACATACAACCGTCGACACCGAACAACGCATATCAAGTGGAAAAGAAATATCAAATTGATGCGCAACACTGCGTGTAATAACCATTGCTACTCGGAATGTCAGTTCAAAAGGACAGGCGATTGGAGTTGCACATCAAAAAGAGATGCGACATGTAATACCAGACATAGTAATTGCTCTCAGAGAAAGCCGTCCGAAGGAGAGCTTTTTGCTCTATTACGAATAAGGGATACTTGAGAATCCTTTCCCCTGTTTTCTCTCTTGACTCATTTATACATACGTCAGCCTCATGTCGGTGTACAAACGCTAAGGGAAGTTTGATATCAATATCAATATCCGGCTAAAATAATAATCGTCCTCGACGGTTCTAAGTTTTGTTTTCGTTTTTTTCGTGCTGAGATGGTATTGACGGACGACTAAGTGAGTGTTTGAGATATTAAGATTCCCTAGCAGAATTGCTAACATTATTCTTAGTTGAGTATAGTGTCATTATTTATGATTTTAGTCAAGCGAAGCAACTTGAAGACTTATCATTGCTTGCTAGAGTCACTGCTTTATCGATTTTCCGCACTGCTTTGTTTACTTTCATATCCTTGGTTTCAAGGCTTGTATAATTTATCCTAGTGAGTTGCGTTAAACTAGCCAAAATTCGGGACTTGTACTAGAATGATGTCCGTGGAGGTAAGTTTAAAGTATGAAAATTAACCTTTGCGTTGGAACTTATACATATAGCCTTCAACCTTATACGCATAAACGGTTTATAATATTAGCTCAAAACAAGTTTCATTTTACAATGTGACATATGGCACCGTTGACGGAAGAAGAATTGTTCTTCTACGAGTATATGTACCGTAAGAAGTTGTGAGATCCATGTAATACCAAGTCGGTTAATTCATTCAGTCCCTACTTAAAGAGACCTAAGAGACCTTACGTAACTGGGAATGCAATGCAGGTGGGCGATTGCAAGGAATGAGCTGAGCGAGTTAGTTTGTCAATTTGTTTATTGATTTGGTCTCCGGGATGACTAGCGTCGTAGCTTTCTTTCCAAGTTGAGTGAGTTTTCAACTCTGTTATGCATCTCCAAAGGTTATTCAGCGCTAGTCTTTGTTTGTAAAAAATATCATACTGCTCCTGGTTTTCCGTCAAGTTTGCCACCCTAGGAACAACTTGCAAAATTCGTTTTGATCTGTATTTGCGTATTAGTCCTTTCGACTAGTGATAATCAATTACGAAGCCTTTCGGAAAAGTTTCTTCGTGAATCGTGCATCTCTTGAGCTATAGTGATCCATCATTGACCGCGCGGCACAACTTGTTCAACAAGTCCAATGTAGATTTGCACGTATGTTCGGCTACTATGCTTTAGTGGTTCGCCAATTAGCAGATGCATCAGCTTGATAAGTAACTTCGAAATTGCTTTTTTGCTTGGTTCTTCGGAGTCGCAGGTTTCGAAAATATTCTGGAAAACGTATCTATAATTCATTGACGGCCGTTTACCTTTAGCCGCATATCTTGATAGATAGTTAATTATCGCTTGTTCGGAAGCAATAATTGTACAATCGGTGTTAGCTCGCCATGTTTGTGAAACGAACTTGTAATGGTCATTCAACAGTTTATCGTTGCATTTAGGTGTGAATATCCAAACACCGTTTTCATCTTTGCATAGAGTTGATTCAGTTTGAATTTGTTTCGGACGGGAGCGTAGATAGTGCGCAGAATTTTCCTCTCGAAACGACCAAGGGCATCTTCATCCGCTTTTGTTAAGGTCCAAGCCTCTGCGCCGTAAAGGAGGACTGGGATGATCAAGGTCTTATATAGTGTCACCTTGGTTTTCCGAGAGAGGGCTCTACTTTCCAATTGCCTCTTGAGCCCAAAGAAACAGCGGTTGGTAAGAGTGATTCTGCGTTTTATCTCAGCGCAGGTGTTGTTGTCGCTGGTCATCAGTGAGCCAAGGTAGACGAATTCCGTGACCACTTCAAAGTTATATCCGCCCATGGTGACGTTCTGGCCAATACGTCGGTCTTGTCCGTCTCTTTTAGATGAAAGCAGATATTTGGTTTTACCCTCCTTAGCCTTGAGACCCATCTTAGCCGCTTCTACCTCAATGCTCACGAAAGCCTCATTGACGTCTCGCTGTTGCGTACGCAAGCTATTGCGTGGACTTGAAATAAATCGTACCTCTTGTGTTGGCCAGTGACTCTTACAGGATGTTTTTTTTTTTTTAGAGACTCGCGCAGGTTCAAGAGTTTTTATATTCTCTTATGATGTGTTGACACACACAACCTGAATGTCGTTGATGTTCGTTCACTACTTTCAGGGGTGGTTGTCCTAGACTTAGATAGGACGAGAGCCGACAAAATTCCGCGTTGGTTATAGTCCGTAGTAGTTCGTTCAAGCACTTTTGGTATTGCATACGCAGAGGATGAATTTCGGTTGACCATATACTGTGAGTGTTATGCCTGCAGCAGTACGTCTGGTCACTTTACATTCACAACTGCGTTGCATACTTTTTGTCCGTATAGGAAATACTTTTTCTTGGCTATGAAGCGAATTTGAACCATAAACCTTCCGTTCGGCGGTCGATGATGTTAACCACTGCACCACGGCGCGCGTCACCTTGCCTAAATCCTTTTTTAACATCAAAGGTCTCGGTTTGCTCATTAACGACCTCAATGGAGAAGCGAGCATTCTCCATTGTCATCCTGCACAGTCGGACGAGTTTGGCAGGGATGTTAAAACTAGACATGGCCTTGTATAGCTCATCTCTATACACGCTGTCATATGCAGCCTTGAAATCGACGAAGAGGTGGTGAGTGTCGATTTGGTATTCCTGGGTCTTCTCCAATATCTGCCGCAGCGTTAATATTTGGTCTATTGTGGATTTACCTGGCCTGAAACCACACTGATAAGAACCGATCAGGTTATTCACAAACGGTTTCAGGCGTTCACACAGTACGGCAGAGAAGACCTTATATGCGATATTAAGGAGACTTATTCCCCTATAGTTGGCGCAGTTATAGGGGTCTCCTTTCTTATGGACCGGGAAAACGATGCTGAGATTGAATTTTTCGGGCATGCTTTCCTCCGACTATTGATAAATGCAATAGTCGCCTGTAGTGAGATTTACGGAATAGCGATACGACTATGAAAATGGCACTGAGTTTCTGTTGACTATCCCGAACTTTGACTTGCGTGTAGACTGCAGTTTTATGGCCAAAAAGCGCTTAGATGTCTTAAGTGACGTGAGCTTCGTGTTTTTTGCCTTTTCTGACCAAACCGAACGCAATCGTGCTGTAATTCATACCTATTTAGTTGCTCTGTGTTGTGCTCTATCGTTACGGTTACCACGGACGTGGGACGGCGTTAAGGAATCTCAAAATATAGGGGGCGTGCAAAAGGTAAACATTTTTGAACTCAATGAAAAATCGGCGCGCGCTCGAAGGCTTGGACCATGGTTCGTGACCGACGCAAAAGTTGGTCTTATCCACAATCAATTGGACACCACGTTTTCGAACAGTTCGCGGAAGAACGCTTTTTCCTTGGAGTCGAGTAGAGACTCCAAGGAAAAAGCTCTCTATGTATGTGTATACTCTATGTATGTATGTACACATAATATGTATGAGAAGTCATTCAAAAGATAAGAGGAAAGTAAACAAGACATGCCTTGAGACTATAATACGTTTGAATCTCATTCCAGATGACTCGATATAAGCACACAGAACTTAATGATGATGAAAGCAGTTCGATCGGAGCAATCCAGCTTACGGAGACGAACTCTGGTTCCAGTTATCATTTGCGTTTCCACACGTCCCATGTAAGTTTAATGTACATATATATATATATATAATACATATGTATACCACATCGACTTTACTTCTCTTGCTTTCATACATAAGCTACATATGTAGTACATATGTACAGTAGTAAACATTCGCTTAAATGAATTTGTTTTAGAAGTTACTCAACATGGTTACTGGCAATATACTACGTACATACGAAACAAATTGTATTGATAATGGAAGATAACGAAATTCGAATGAACGCGATAAGGAAACAACACATGTCTTAATCTGAATCGAACTAATGACTTCTTAACAGAAGCTTACTTACTTATCAGGCCAGCGATCCGTGGAGAATCTGAGCCTGAGCTATAGCTGCCTTCCATCCTTGACGGTCCCGGGCACGCTGCTTCCAGTTATCAGCCCGTCTAGAAATGTTCGCCATTGTTTAAGAAACTCGTCTGGCACTAAATCATCCCAATCCAATTGAAGAAGCCACAGCTGTTTGAGAAACATTTTTGCCACTATAGTCACCAACCACTTGGATCATATAGGCGCGAGATTATAGAAAGTACTGCTCGCCTTGTGAACGGCATTGATATGGGATCAAATTTCATGCAAAACGATAAGGAATCCTCCGTGGGTTGCCAATAAATCCCGAGAGCTTTAACCGTCTCCATGTCAGTTATAGGTAAGGGCGTTTGAACTTCTCGATCTCCGGGTGCGATGCTACTTAACAGTTCGGATGGATTGTTAACCCATTTTCTCAATTTGAAACAACCTGCTTTTAAAAGATGGATTAATTCAGATTGTAACTGAGAAGCATACCTTAGGTTATACCCGCCAGAAAAGATATCATCCACGTAGATGTCTGTTTGTAAAATGTTGGATGCAGTTGGGAATGATTTTTGTTCTTCCGAGGCTAGCTGTTGAATAGTCTTGATGGCAAGATATGGAGAGCACGAATTCCCAAACATCACAGTGTTGATAGCATAGTCTTGCATAGGTTCGCTTGAATGATTTCGCCAGACAACTCGTTGAAAATCGGCATCGCTTGATGGTACTTGAATTTGCCCAAACATCTTAGCAATACCTACGCTAAAAGCAATCCGATGAAATCTCCAGTTTAATATTACCATAACAATATCGTTTTGAAACGGAGGTCCCGTACACATAATATCATTCAATGACTTGCCGTTCGAGGTTTTCCGGGCAGCGTCAAAGACGATCCGGAACTTGGTGGTGGAACTATCCTCTTTATAGACGACTTGATGCGGGATGTAACAGCAGCGGTAAGAAGTTACATCAGGTGCAATTTGTTCCATGTGGTCATCTTCGGTGTTTGCACACGATGCATGTACTTACTTACTTAGGTGGCGCTACAGTCCGTGGTGAACCTGGGCCTCAACCAACAAGCGTCTCCAGCTGGCACGGTCTTTGGCCAGCTGTTTCTAGCGCCGCACGCCCAGTTGGTTAAGGTCCCCTTCCACCTGCGTGCACCACCGCTGAGGCGGCCGTCCTCTGCCGCGCCTTCCTTCCGGAGTGGATTCGAAGACTCTTCGGGTCGGAGCTGTATTTTCCATGCGCTCTACATGGCCTAGCCACCTTAGACGCTGTATTCGTAGACGTCGTACCAGGCCGATGTCGCTGTACAACCCGTACAGTTCTTCGTTATATCTTCTCCTCCATACACCGTTTGAGCAAACGGGACCGTAGATAGTGCGCAGAATTTTCCTCTCGAAACGACCAAGGGCATCTTCATCCGCTTTTGGTAAGGTCCAAGCCTCTGCGCCGTAAAGGAGCACTGGGGTGATGAAGGTCTTATATAGTGTCAGCTTGGTTTTCCGAGAGAGGGCTCTACTTTTCAATTGCCTCTTGAGCCCAAAGAAACAGCGGTTGGCAAGAGTGACTCTGCGCTTTTATCTCAGCGCAGGTGTTATTGTCGCTGGTCATCAGTGAGCCAAGGTAGACGAATTCCGTGACCACTTCAAAGTTATATCCGCCCATGGTGACGTTCTGGCCAATACGTCGGTGTTGTCAGTCTCTTTTAGATGAAAGCAGATATTTGGTTTTACCCTCATTAACCTTGAGACCCATCTTAGCCGCTTCTACCTCAATGCTTACAAAGGCCTCATTGACGTCTCGCTGTGTCCGTCCAATCACGTCAATGTCTTCGGCGTACGCAAGCGTAGACTTGAAATAAATCTTACCTCTTGTGTTGGCCAGTGACTCTTGCACGATCTTTTCAAGCACGATGTTGAAAAAGTTACATGACAGCGCGTCACCTTGCCTAAATCCTTTTTTAACATCAAAGGTCTCGGTTTGCTCATTACCGATCTTAATGGAGCAGCGAGAATTCTCCATTGTCATCCTGTACAGTCGGACAAGTTTGGCAGGGATGTTAAAACTAGACATGGCTTTGTATAGCTCATCTCTATACACGCTGTCATATGCAGCCTTGAAATCGACGAGGAGGTGGTGAGTGTCGATTTGGTATTCCTGGGTCTTCTCCAAGATCTGCCGTAGCGTAAATATTTGGTCTATTGTGGATTTACCTGGCCTGAAACCACACTGATAAGAGCCGATCAGGTTATCCACAAACGGTTTCAGGCGTTCACACAATACGGCAGAGAAGATCTTGTATGCGATGTTAAGGAGACTTATTCCCCTCTAGTTGGCGCAGTTATAGGGGTCTCCTTTCTTATGGACCGGGCGAACGATGCTGAGATTCCATTCGACGGGCATGCTTTCCTCCGACCATACCTTGCAAGTGAGATGGTGCATGCACCTTACCAGCTCATCTCCAGCCGCCTTAAGAAGCTCAGCAGATAGGCCATCTGCGCCCGCGGCTTTATTAGACTTAAGTCTTGATATTGCTATTTTGACTTCGTTTAAAGTCGTTGGAGTCCTATGTGTACACATCAAAATCTAGTCTCGACTGTCGCCGATCTCTTAACGAGATGCCAGAACAGTTCAACATACATCTTATCTGAGTACCGGGACACAGCGACATTACAGGTAATGAAAAAGCCGACACACTCGCCAAACAAGAAACGACGCTACAATCAATCGTGGCTTGGGAGGGAGTACCCCTTACAACCATTAAACATAATCTAGCCAATCTCGCCAGGGCCGAGACGATCCTGGGATGGACCCAGGGACATACCTGCGTCATCACCAGGCAAATCTGGCCTCGGCTTGACAGCCAACGAACAAGGAGTATAATCTCCCTAAAAAGAACTGACATCTACAAGGTCATTGGTGTCATCACAGGACACTGCCTCATTGGCAGTCACGCACAAAAACTAGGAATAGTTCCGAATGATTTCTGCAGAAGCTGTCAGGACGAGGAGGAGGTCGAATCCATTCACCACCTCCTCTGTGCCTGTCCAGCTTTTTGCAACATCAGGAAACGTTACCTAGGTTCTTACTTCCTTAACGGTCTGACAGATGTTCAGAAAGTAGGGATACCTGACCTTCTTAACTTAAAATGGTTCCACGAATAGGGGGTAAAACCCCCTCGTAGTTGCACAACGGGCCTCCCTGGCCTATGTGCATTCTTCTCAATTCTGGGAAGGCTACAAACTTACCTACCTTTTGTTGCTTATATAGAACGTATTGTTATTAAAGTTATTGTGAGAGTAGAACATACTAACTGTTGACTTAAAAATTTTGCTTCAGGGGTCGTCAAAATGGAGATCACGGAATAAATTGGAGAAATTGCTTCTTGTGGCAACAGGCTTGATGTCTATCACCATTTTGGTCCTTATCATGGTGATTGTAACAAGATTTAATGAAAATGCTAATCGGATACTACACGTACAGCCCCATTCGGAAAGTAAGTGAGAAAAATTTGTGTCGTTTGGGAAAAGAATATTAATTGAGTGTTATGAGATGAGAAAGCAAGTCGCTTTTATTGATGATGTTTGTGGTTTTTTCCCCAATCGGTTACTGGTACGAATCTTGAACTATCAGCACAAACAACTCAGGAAACTGTTCTGAAATCCAGACCGCCGCCACAGCTGGATGCTTTTAAGCCAAATTACGAGAAGAAATCGACAATAGAAGACCAAAACAATCAAACGAAAAATGATAATTTAAAAACTAATTCACGTATAACAGGTAGCTCCCTATCAGATAAACGACCCTGCCTAAACAAGTATTGTATTTTTGCTGCAAGCGAAATACTAAAATCATTGGACACATCTGTGGATCCATGCGAAGATTTCTACGGTTTTGCTTGGTAAATATTTTTTATATTTTTCAGAAGTAAGAGGTCACATCATTGCTCGAGTACTTTGCATTTTTAACTTCCCAGTGGGAAGTTATGGTAATGGGCCCGATTTTATGAATTCCAGATTTTGACAAATCTCCACGTTTCAAGGTCGTACGTATAGGTATAGGTGTGTGTTTGTACGTATGTGCGCATGTGCGTACCGGAATTTTCGCCTCGATTATCTCGAGAACCAGAGATGATATTGATATAATCATTCCCAGCGTAATTACGCAATCTAGAACTTAGTAAGTTTTCAGCAAAATCGGTCTGGCCGTTTTTTGTTAGAAATTAAATAACTAAAAAACAGGGGAAAAAATGAACAACTAACCGCACCCGACGCTGGTTGATTACGGTGTTCGGACGACAACCGATACATATGAGATTGCTCAAACAGTGTTGTGGTTGGGTAAGGAATCGCAAACACTCATGAGTTGCTCGTGAGTATGCACTACCCAACGAGCAATTATTAAACGCACGCGCTCATTGGCTGGTTCAATTGGCTGTGAGCATTTTTATTCTCGCTCACGAACACGAATGCGTTTGCACTTATGAAAACTCACACCTGTGCACACTTCGTATGTTCGTTGAAGAGAACGCACACTTATGTGCACTCTATAGGGTGGGTTGTGTTTAACACACATGTGGAGTGCGTGTTAAAATATTTTGAGGAGCTGGCAGCACTTCAGGTCCAGTCGTTCATGTCGCTGTAACCTTTCTTCCTCACTCTCCTGTTAGCCAGCGACCGTGTTACCCGCTCTTCTCATAGTTCTATTAGTGCGCACATTGGGGGAGTTTCCATAAATACACACACTCGCGTTCGTGCGCTAAAGTAAGTTGATTTACTGCTCGGGAATTGTTTGCAGAATGAATCGAATGAAAACTTAAATATTTTTTTAATACCGTTTTTATAAGATTTTAGTCTAAGATGGCTTCATTTTCTATAAAGCCTAAATTAGAAACTTTCAGCAATTGAAATTGCACACGCACGTGGGCAGTTTATGAGTAATATGTTTAATGTGTGCACATGAGTGTGCGTTTCTTTACCCTGGGTTACATGGAGCGACAGCAAATAGGCGGCTTGATGCCACCCACACGCGGTGTTTCCAAGCGGTTCCCCATGTAAGTACTGACCGCACCCGATGCTGGTTGATTGCGGTGATCGGACGAGAATCGATACATTACCCATTATTCGTCTAAGAATCCTACTGCAGCCTATCCTACTACAGCTAATGACTTTGAAACACCCGAGCTTTCAAAAAAAAAAAAAGCCATCATAATCGGTAAATTCGTTCAGGAGTTACGATGCCACAGACCGACACACAGACACCTAGACACACCTTAAACTTACAACACCCTTCTTTTTGCGTCGGGGATAAAAATGAAAAATATGAAACTAAATGGGTCTTTTCATTTTTCCCACTGGGAAGTTAGGCGTGTGGGCCTTGCGGGTCGCACCTAGACCACATTTTTATTTTTGATTTATTTACATAAAAAGATAATAACCAATACTTGCTTTAGTAACCAATGGATACGGGAGAATCCTCTGCCAGATGGTAAATCAATGTGGGGTACATTCGGTAAGCTGGAAATGCGAAATCAATTGGTGATAAAAAATATTTTGGGTAATTAATGACCGAAATTTTGACGAAATTTTCGAAATCTCACGTTTTACATCATGTCTAGAGAAACCACTTAGTTATTTTCAATCTGAAGCAGAAAAGAAAGCAAAATTGTATTATCAATCTTGTATGGACGAGGATGAAATAATAGATAAACTTGGAGCTGAACCACTAAAAGAATTTATAGAGAAAGTTGGAGGTTGGAATGTTTCCACACCAGGTTTTATGATTCATAACTGGTCCTTAGAAAGAACACTAAAATTGCTACAAAATAGGTGAGTATTGCTTCTTTTGACCTCTGGAATCTATTATTCTTTTAGTTTAAGGAATAGTTATGCTATGAGATTGGTTAGCTAGTTGACAAAGCAACTTTTACTCATCTTTACTTTAGCCTGAGCACACTTGCTGCTATTGTCGAAGGCGTGCATTTAATAGTTGCTACCTTTTGCATAAAATTTCTTGTTATGTGCTCATAAGGCCTGACCATCTTAGGCATTGAAACTGAACGACTGTTTTCTTTACCTAATGGTTATGTATATGAACAGGACTTTTTTCCCTAATGGTTATGTACATATAGTAGTGGCCAGATAAGACCCACCATCCCTAAAATAGTTAGTGTTGAGCCGGGGATAATTGAAAGACACGCCCTAACCCAGTCAGGTATTTATTGACGAGTTATGAATGACAATATGTATGGATAGTTTACAATGAAGTTAGATGTGACAATCATAGACAAAAGTAAATACAGTGGCGAGGCCACTCGATCCTCCGTCATCGACTCTAACTCATCAGGAGCTATGCCCAAGCGCACCCATGTGGGTTTTTGAACTTGGTCCAACCACCTTGTCCTGGGTCTGTCAAGCGGTCGCATGCCTGATGGTATTGCATCCAAGGCACGCTTCGAAAGTCGTGATGATGGCGAGATTCGTCTCACGTGACCAAACCATCGAAGCATAGCCCTTTCCGTTCGGAGAAGCAGCTGCTCAACATTGAGCTTCCCGCGCACTGCCGTGTTTCTAACTCTATCCCCGCGAGTAACTCCCACAACAGCACGAAAAAATCTCATTTCGGCAGCTTGTACAGAATTAACAATTAGATAAATACATAGCATATGAAGGTCAAGTTAATATGACGTCGCTGGGCCTTTTGCGTTTAAGCCTTCCTTCTCTATAAGATAGAGACGTCACGTTCGACTTGTTTGATGCACTGTCCGACTCCATCCAAAGAATTGTTTCCCTGTTTCCTCGCACTGAAATCGTTATAGCGGGCGTTATAGTGGCTTCGACATTCTGGACAGACAACACCCGAAGGAAGGTATGTCGAAATTTTCGCTGAGTTGAATCAATTAACCCAGCTTATGAATGAGCCATCTCGTATTCCGGATGTTGCCAGTCATATCGTCAACACCCTGGACTTGTTTCTTACCTCTCAACCTGATAAATACACTTTGAAAGTATTCTCTCCTCTAGGCTCGTCCGATCACTGTGTCATATCAGCTAACTTTCCATATTCATTCCACACAGTTAAAGAAAAAGCTCCAAAAAGAATGGTATGGATATATAAGAAAGCTATGAAAGATATGATATGATCACAAACATTATCCATCGACTAAGGCCATGTGGGTCTGTCGACGCACCTACGGTAAAACCTGAGGACTTAAACCTAAGGTAGTCCACTGGCTTATACCGCGATAGTTAGACCTATCGTCAGTCGGTGGTCAAAGTTGAGCAAAAAACTACAATTGTAAAGCTTCAACGCCTTCAGAGACTAGCGTGTCTGGGCATCACAGGCGCTATGCCAACCTGCCCCACGGCAGCCCAAGAAGCACTCATTGGACTCACTCCACTGCACCTTTTTATCAAAAAGGTGGCATTACGCAGTGCAATCAGAATCCTCTGCTCGCGAACAAATATGCCATGTAGACCCGCAGGCCACATGTCCATATTACAACACCTTCCCGAGCTGGATATGATTACTACAGTCTCGGACGCACTGCCACACACCTTCACCTTTGACAAGAGATTTGAGATACTGATCCCAAACCGCTCAGCATGGGAAAACAGTGATCCCCTGCTAAATGTCAAAGGCCTTAGGTGGTACACGGATGGCTCCAAGATGGCTTCCGGCGTTGGCGCCGGCATCTTTGGACCAAAACGCAAAATCTCGAAGGCACTGGGAATAAGTCCCAGCATCTTCCAAGCAGAGCTGCATGCCATCCTAACATGCGTCAATTTAAATCTCGAGACTGGCATCAGAGGAGTAACCATCAACATACTCTCAGATAGCCAAGCAGCGCTTAAAGCGCTGGGTTCGTACAGCACGAACTCAAAAACCGTCAAGGAATGCCATGACGCCCTACAAGACCTCGCCAAAAGAAACAATGTTAAATTTTGGTGGGTGTCAGGCCATAAAGGTATCAAGGGCAATGAAATTGCCGACCAACTTGCCAGGAAGGGCTCCAGTGACAAGTATATAGGTCCGGAACCATTCTGCGGCATTCCCGCGTCTAAGATAAATTACTTCTTAGACAAGTGGGAAAAATTACAACACCTGTCCTTTTGGAACAGCGTTCGGGGACTCCGTCAATCTAAACGACTTATACGACCCCTGAACAAGCACCCTATCGACATACTCAAACTCAATGGGATGGATATCAGAAGACCAGTCAGCTATCTAACGGGACACTGCGGTCTGAGATATCATTTGAACAAAGTTAGCCTTTCGTCTGAAACTGAGTGTCGGCTCTGTCTTGAGGACGAAGAGACGGCAGAACACATACTGTGTGAGTGTGCTGCTCTCTGCCATCTTAGGAAGCGTATCCTTCTCAGTGAAGTTATGACTCCTTAGGAGATCACCCTGGCTCCTACGAGAAGCATTCTCAACTTCATTATAGAAGTAGAGAGGCTACTCGGCTAAATCGGCTAGTAGGCACAATAGATCTGCAAAGGTCGCAGTGCCGTATTGCTATTGATAGCACTAGCCCTATATGTAAAAAGAAAAAACGTTATCCATACTGGCATAACCACTTTCATCCCCAACAAGGTAAAAGGTATTAAGCCGGAGGATAATGCGTGGTTGGACTTGAGCTGTAAAGAGGTTATTAGGTTGAGAGAGATAAGCTTTCGGAATTATAAAGCAAACACTACTGAGGAAAACCGAAAAAGGTATATAGAAGCCAGAAATGATTGCAACTCCCACTCCCACATTTTACACGACCAAAAACTGAGGCTTAAGATCCTACAATGTCCCAAAGGTAGCAGAAGTTTTTGGTCGAAACATCAAGAGCTCCGTCTCGTCGTCTATACCCACGCTCATCCACAATGACATTCCAGCTGTCAAACCCTTAGACAAAGCCAATCTGCTTGCTGCCCATTTCGCAGCAAACTCACAGTTTCCCAGATCATCTTTGTCTCCACAATTTTGGGAAATGTTTAAGCCTTGACACAACTATTAAATAAGTTTTAGCAGAAAGATAAACGCAAGTGGCGGTAGTTCTTTCAGGATTCTCCCATTTATAAGGTCATAGCCAGGTGCCCTTTTTGGGTTTATTTCCGTCTTGATGCAGAATTCTATTTCTTTGACCGTCATCCGTCTAATGTGTTTGTTGTCTAAGGTTCTGTTGTGGGGAAAGATACTTGAATTACTGCCGCCTTCGATCTTCATAAAAGTCGTCTCAAAGTATTTTGTTAATGTTACTGCTTTGTCTAGATTGTCTCTGGTCCATGTGTTATCTGATTTCTTGAGGGGAGGATGGTGCCAAGTAGTATTCGTTGTTTGCTTTATAGCTTTCCATTAGGAGTAATTTGTCTCGGATGTTGGGGTCAGGTTTTTTAAATACCTTTAGGTGATCTTTTGCAAAATTTGACCTTGAAATGTTCATTATAGTGGATAAAGCCGGTTTTTTTCTTGATCTTCTGGCTTCTGCTTCTTCGGGCTCAAGAGGCAATTGAGTAGTAGAGCCCTCTCTCGAAAAACTAAGGTTTCCCTCTACAAAACCTTAATCATCCCGGTCCTCCTCTACGGCGCTGAGGCTTGGACGTTATCAAAAGCGGATGAAGAGGCTCCTGGACGTTTCGAGAGGAAAATTCTGCGTGCAATCTTTGGTCCCGTTTGTGTAAACGGAGAATGGAGGAGGAGATTCAACCAAGAACTGTGCGGGCTGTACAGCGACGTCGGCCTGGTTAGACGTCTTCGGATCCAACGTCTAAGATGGCTAGGCCATGTAGAGCGAATGGACAACAACGCTCCGGCCCGAAGAGTCTTCGACTCCAACCCCGAGGGACGACGCAGCAGAGGACGGCCGCATTTAAGGTGGCGCGCACAGGTGGAAGGGGACCTCAACCAGCTGGGCGTGCGGCACTGGAAGCGGCTGGCCGAAGATCGGGCCGGCTGGAGAGGCTTGTTGGTTGAGGCCCTGGTCCACCCCGAACTGTAGCGCCATGAAAGTAAATAAGTCTGGCTTCTTCTTCGTACTGTTCTTGAACTTATTTCTTTTTGGGTTTGTTCCTTGAGCTCAAGACTAATTTCACTGGATGTGCTTTTCTGGCTTTTGTAGCAAACTTTTGTAGCTTTTTTGAGCAAACGGTCCATTTAACAGTGTTTCGAACTATAAAGCACATTTACCTTTGGTTTGAATTGTATAGAGAGAAGTTTGGAAGGTGTTAACTTTTTCTGGCCACTTACTTACTTACTTATCAGACCAGCGATCCATGGAGGATTTGAGCCTGAGCTATAGCTGCCTTCCATCCTTGACGGTCCCGGGCACGCTGCTTCCAGTGGTCAAGACCAAGATGTCTTAGATCCGCGATTACTTGGTCTTTATACCGGAGGTTCGGTCTTCCTCTTCTTCGGCTCGGAGTCGAATACCCTCTTAGCTGGAGCGTTAATGTCCATGCGCTCGATGTGGCCGAGACAGTGTAGTCGACGGATCTTTGCCTTCCGGACTACATACACATCTTTGTACAGCTCGTAGAGTTCGCGGTTGTGTCTTCTTCTCCATTCACCTTCCTCACAGACAGGACCAAATATCCGGCGCAGAATTTTTCTTTCGAAAGAACCCAAAATCAGCTCCGCTGTCCTGCTTATCGTCCAGCTTTCGGCTTCGTACAGCAAGACTGGCAGAATGAGCGTTTTGTAAAGCATGACTTTGGTTTTTCGAGTGAGGAGTTTCGACCCCAGCTGTTTGGACAAGCCGAAGTAGCAGCGGTTGCCAAGGGCGATTCTATGCCGGATCTCCACTGCTTGTGGAATTTACGTTTGCTCCGAGGTAGACAAACTCCTTAATTACCTCGAAATTGTAGCTGTCAATTGTTATATTTTGTCCCAGGTGGTGAGCGACGGATTGGTTTTTGCTTGACAGCATGTATATCGTTTTGTCCTCATTGATCTCAAGATCTGGCCACTACCGTAAATATGATGTATGTCCTTCAACTTTAAGAATAAACCAGAGATAGCTCACTCAAAACCACTACCTACGATTGCCTTTTTATATTGCTAATTGAATTACACTATTTGCTCTGCAGATATAATATGGGGGGGTTCTTCTCATGGGCCATAGGTGAAGATGATAAAAATTCATCGAATCATATCATACAGATCGATCAAGGAGGCTTAGCGCTTCCAACACGTGATCATTATTTAAATAAGACGGTTCACAAAAAGGTCTTGACAGCCTATTTAGAATATATGACTAAAGTTGGTGTACTACTAGGCGGTGATGAGCAGGACGTGCGTCGTCAAATGAAACAAGTCTTGGAGCTTGAAACACTCTTAGCAAATATAACAAGTAATTTGTGAATAGGAATATGCATGTGGTGTTGACTTGGCAGTGATTTTATATATTTTCTCACATAGCGCCAGCAGAAGAGCGTAGAAATGAGGAAGCCATGTATCATGCAATGACACTTGGAGAAGTTGATAAATTGGCTCCATTCATGAGTTTCACTGGTCATTTTCAAGATGCCCTAAGTACTATCGGACGTAATATATCGCCCAGTGAAAAGGTTATTGTATATGCACCTGATTTTCTAAGTAACCTATCGGAAATCATACAGTCATATCAGGATTCTAACGAAGGACGGATGTATGTTGCGAACACTTTTTAACTTTGATATTTTCTAATACAAGGACCCCCCATTACAGCGTTCTAAATAATTATGTTGTTTGGCAAGGTGTTCGAACTTTAACCGGGTGTCTTTCTAAGCCATTCAGGGATGCGTATAAAGGCGTTCGTAAAGCTCTGCTTGGCTCTGATGGAACGGAGGAAACTTGGCGGTACTGTGTCTCCGACGCAACTAATACCATTGGATTTGCCGTTGGTGCTATATTTGTGCGTGAGACATTCCAAAGAGAAGCAAAGCTTCAGGCCGAAAATATGATTGAAGAAATTCGAGAGGCATTTAAAAAGAATTTGAAAAATATCACTTGGATGGATCGCCGTACTCGAAGATTGGCTGAAGAGAAAGCGAATGCAATTACCGACATGATTGGATTTCCTGAGTACATACTCAGTGGAACTTTGTTAGATGAAAAGTATAAAGATCTAATAATCAATGGCACGCGATACTTCGAAAACAACATACGCGTTAACCAGTTTAACTTAAAAAAGAATTTAGAGAAATTGGATTCTCCAGTCAATAAGAGCTCGTGGGGCATGACACCACCCACAGTAAATGCCTATTATACGCCAACCAAAAATCAAATTGTCTTTCCAGCTGGGATTTTGCAAAAGCCATTTTACGACGTTCACTATCCGAAAAGCTTGAACTATGGTGCAATGGGTGTTGTCATGGGGCACGAGCTGACTCACGCTTTCGACGATCAGGGTAGGGAGTATGACAGGCACGGAAATCTAAACAAATGGTGGGACCAAAGAAGTGTTGATCATTTTGTTGATAAGACCAATTGTATAATAAAGCAGTACACCGATTTTGAGGTTATCGGTATGAATTTAAATGGTAAACAGACGGTTGGTAAGTAACGTGCTAATATGCCTATAACTGTAGGTGTGCTTGAACATAAGATATTTATTTTCAGGAGAGAACATTGCAGACAACGGAGGTTTGAAGGCCGCATTCAACGCGTACATAAACTCAAAAAATGAGAAAGAGGCCGACTACTTGCCGCTTCCTGGTCTAAATCTCACCCATCGACAGCTTTTTTTCGTATCGTTTGCACAGGTAAACGTGCGAATTATTACTTACACGTTTTCATACGTATACATCTAGATGAATATTGATTCTTTTCATGTATCTATTTGAATGATTAGATCGGCAATCTAATTTTTAGGTATGGTGTTCAGCTGTGACTGATGAGGCCGCAACACTTCAAATCGAAAAGGATCCACATGCGCCACCGGAATACCGTGTCATAGGCCCACTATCAAATCTTCGAGAGTTTTCTAAAGTATTTAATTGTCCCCTAGGTTCGAGAATGAATCCAGAGAACAAATGCGAAGTCTGGTAAATATCTACCCAAAACAGGGCGACTTGAAAAAGTCTTCAAATACATTTCTATATTTATATCAATCTTCCATCTAACATATAATTTCATAGACTACCTATATGAAGATCAATCTGTAGTTGATTTGTATTAAGTGTATTGTAAATATATTTATTGTTACATCTTACAGATAAAAGAGAGTAAAATAAAACTTAAAAAACATTTACTAAACTTCACATATCTTAAAAACCTAAAGTGATCGCCTTGCTGTGATCCGCATCAGAGGCAGATTTTATAACATCAGCCTTATACTGCGACTAGTAGAGTCGCAGTCGATGCTGAGGATTTGGAAAGACCACTTCTGCAGACTGTATAACGGCGATGATAGACAAGATACCGCTGTCAGGCAGAACGAGCCGTTCGCAATGGACCACGAAGTAACAGAATTCAGTCCACCCGACCTAGACGAAGTCAAAATAGCGATATCAAGACTTAAGTCTAATAAAGGCGCAGACGGCCTGTCTGCTGAGCTTTTTAAGGCGGCTGGAGATGAGCTGGTAAGGTGCATGCACCATCTCATCTGCAAGGTATGGTCGGAGGAAAGCGTGCCCGACGAATGGAATCTCAGCATCGTTTGCCCGGTCCATAAGAAAGGAGACCCCTATAACTGCGCCAACTATAGCCTCCTTAACATCGCATATAAGATCTTCTCTGCCGTATTGTGTGAACGCCTGAAACCGGTTGTGGATAACCTGATCGACTCTTACCAGTGTAGTTTCAGGCCAGGTAAATCCACAATAGACCAAATATTTACGCTACGGCAGATCTTGGAGAAGACCCAGGAATACCAAATCGACACTCACCACCTCTTCGTCGATTTCAAGGCTGCATATGACAGCGTGTATAGAGATGAGCTATACAAAGCCATGTCTAGTTTTAACATCCCTGCCAAACTCGTCCGACTGTGCAGGATGACAATGGAGAATTCTCGCTGCTCCATTAAGCTCGGTAATGAGCAAACCGAGACCTTTGATGTTAAAAAAGGATTTAGGCAGGGCGACGCGCTGTCGTGCAACTTTTTCAACATCGTGCTTGAAAAGTTCGTGCAAGAGTCACTGGCCAACACAAGAGGTACGATTTATTTCAAGTCTACGCAATTGCTTGCGTACGCCGACGATATTGACGTAATTGGACGAAAACAGCAAGACGTCAATGAGGCCTTCGTGAGCATTGAGGTAGAAGCGGCTAAGATGAGGGTAAGACCAAATATCTGCTTTCATCTAAAAGAGACGGACAACACCGACGTATTGGCCAGAACGTCACCATGGGCGGATATAACTTTGAAGTGGTCAAGGAATTCCTCTACCTTGGCTCACTGAATCACTCACTGTATCACAGAATCACAGAATCACTCTTGCCAACCGCTGTTTCTTTGTACTCAAGAGGCAATTGAGAAGTAGAGCCCTCTCTCGGTAAACCAAGGTGACACTATATAAGGCCTTTATCATCCCAGTCCTCCTTTACGGCGCAGAGGCTTGTACCTCAACAAAAGCGGATAAAGATGCCGTTGGTCGTTTCGAGAGGAAAATTCTGCGTACTATCTACGGTCCCATTTGTTCAAACGGTGTATGGAGGAGAAGATATAACTAAGAACTGTACGGGTTGTACAGCGACATCGGCCTGGTACGACGTCTACGGATACAGCGTCTAAAGTGGCTAGGCCATGTAGAGCGCATGGAAGATACAGCTCCGACCCGAAAAGTCTTCGAATCCACTCCGGAAGGAAGGCGCGGCAGAGGACGGCCGCCTAAGCGGTGGCGCACGCAGGTGGAAGGGGACCTCAACCAACTGGGCGTGCGGCACTGGAAACAGCTGGCCAAAGACCGTGCCGGCTGGAGACGCTTGTTGGTTGAAGCCCAGGTTCACCACGGACTGTAGCGCCACCTAAGTAAGTAAGTAAGTAAGCCTTATATGTGCACACGCCCCTACCGACGAGGCTGAAGACCCTATCAAGGAGGACTTCTATCACCTCCTGGACAACGCCTACGGAGCTTGTCTGGAGTGCGATGTAAAAATCGTGCTCGGGGACTTCAACGCCAAAATCGGTAAGGAGGACACCCTTGGCGGAGTGATCGGAAAGCACAGCCTCCACGATACAACAACAGATAACGGCTTCCGACTCACGGACTTTGCGACAGCTCGTAATGCGGTGATAAGTAGCACAAGATTCCCTCGAAAGCGAATCCACACAGCAACCTGGCGATCTCCGGATGGTCGAACCGTCAACCAAATCGACCATGTGCTCATTGACACAAGGCACTCGTCAAACATCCTGGATGTGCGAGCATTCAGAGGGGCAAATGTCGACTCTGACCACTTCCTCGTAGCAGCAAGATTCAGAGCTCGACTTTCCAACGTCAGAAAGCTGCACCAGCCCATCAGGAGGAGGTTTGACATTGGCCGCTGAGCGAAAGACTCTACGGAATGGCTCAGCCATTCAGGAAGTAGCCGAAACCACCTTAGGATACCTACCACCCCCGACAAGAAACCCGTGGTATGATGGCGAGTGTGAGCAGAAAAAGGCAGCAACCGACGAGGCGTACCAAATGGCGCTGCAGAGGAAAACCAGGGCAGCACAAGAAGAGTACCGAGCCAGAAGAAGGGAGGAGAAAAAACTCCTGCGACAAAAGAATAGCAGCCTCCCAGCTCAAGGATATCGAGGAGTCAAGGGATAAACATAAAACACGAGCCAAAGGCCTTGCAGGAGGCTTCAAAAAGGGCACCCAGGTTCTTCGAAACTGCGAGGGTAATCTTGTCACCGACCTGCAGGGAATAGTGGATGTATTTAAGCAGCATTTCCAGCAGCTGCTTAACGAGCTTGACCAAGAGAGAGTGCTAGGGACCGAGGAAATCCCAACTCCAGCCGCTGAAGTAGTCCTCCCACTCGGCACAGCTATTCAAAAGCTGAAGAACAACAAGGCCGCAGGCTCAGATGGCTTGCCATCAGAGCTCTTCAAGGCTGGCGGCGATGTTCTGGTAGGGAGCATGCACCAGATCTTCTGCAGAATTTGGGAAGACGAAAACATGCCCGACGACTGGAATACCAGCTCTATTTGCCCCATCCACAAAAAGGCGATTCTACCTCTTGCAAGAACTATAGAGGTATATCCCTGCCCAATGTCGCATACAAGATCCTGCCCAGCGTATTGTGTGAACGTCTAAAGCCATTTTGCACCGCACTAATCGGCAGCTACCAGTGCGGCTTCCGGGCCGGCAAATCGACTATAGACCAAATCTTCACACTTCGACAAATCCTGGAAAAGACCAACGAACACCATCTTTTCAATGATTTCAAAGCCGCATACGACAGCATTCATCGTGAAGGACTGTTTGGTGCGATGGCCGAATTCGGGATCCCGGGAAAACTGATCCAGTTGTGTGGCGCCACGCCGCTGCTACTTCGGCTTGTCCAAACAACTGGGCTCAACACTCCTCACTCGAAAGACCAAAGTCATGCTTTACAAAACGTTCATACTGCCAGTCTTGCTGTACGGAGTCGAAAGCTGGACGATAAGCAGGACAGCGGAACTGATTTTGGGTTCTATCGAGAGAAAAATTTTGAGCCGGATATTTGGTCCTGTCTGTGAGGAAGGTGAATGGAGAAGAAGACACAACCGCGAACTCTACGAGCTGTACCAAGATGTGGATGTAGTCCGGAAGGCAAGGATCCGTCGACTACACTGGCTCGGCCACATCGAGCGTATGGACATCAACGCTCCAGCTAAGAGGGTCTTCGACTCCGAGCCCCCTGGTTCGGGAAGAAGAGGAAGACCGAACCTCCGGTATAAAGACCAAGTAATCGTGGATGTAAGACATCTTGGTCTTGATAACTGGAAGCAGCGTGCCCGGGACCGTCAAGGATGGAAGGCAGCTATAGCCCAGGCTCAGATCCTCCATGGATCGCCGGCCCGATAAGTAAGTAAGTAGCCATAACAACAATATTATTGCAAGTCGTGCTTCAGCCGATGACGCCCAAGGATTACAGCCCATCCTCAAGCTAGCAAGTGGTTGTCGTGTGATGGTCACACGCAAAATATTTGGACGGCAAAGGGATTATGCAACGGCACTGCTGTTGATGTAGTTTATGCGCCTTCCGATGCTGAAGATATAGCGAATGAGTTCCCGACATGCGGCTTGGTTCGATTTGATGACTATGAAGGGCCTCCTGTGTATAATGGACTAATTGCTGTTGCCCTTTCCTGATTTTATGTGATACCGCGTTTCCATTTTATGTGTGTTTTATGTCAGATTTCATGGCTGCAATTGATGCAGATGCGAAGCCTTACATTTCCCTTACAGCTTATACAGAAAAGTCTGATGTCAAAAATGGCACCAAAAATCAACATGTCTGTAGCGCAGATTTACGTCCGAGACGAGATGTTGCTTATCTCTTATGCGATCGCGCCGTTTGCTTGCTATAAAAGAGCTCGCTACGCTTAATTTGGGTAGAATGCCAAGGGGACTACCGTCCTAGTTAGTAATTTTAAGCCGGAAAACGAACATCTATTATTACTTTCTAGTTGAATGTAGGTGCCGCGAAAAGTAGAATAAAGGAATCTCACTGTTATCTATAGAGCAAGTGATGAGCCCGCTACTCTACTTATCTTATCACACCCCTGGGATTCTACTTATTAAAAACAATTTTAATTAAAGTCATCACTCCTTTCCCTTTACACCCTTAACAAATGTAACTTAAAATAATCTGGAAGATAGAAATATCAACACTTGTTCCAAAACGTGTGACCTTATAGGGCGATAGTCAGTAACTGAACTGAACGAGAAATTCTATACAAGATATGGGCTTTTATAGTTCTATTATCTATTATCGACGAGTTTGCCATTACTCGTGACGAAGATATGATTATTTCGCCCTGTGGCTGCTCAGTCTAGGTACAAATTTATAGATATGTTCAGGAATTCAGGTGCCATTTGAACGCAGGTGTTAGTTTCTTCTACGCCTTTGTGCGTCCACAGTTTGTTCTGATGAGATAGAAACATTACAAACAATTTTTTATTGAAAATACATTTGTGATAGATTAGATTAGATTAGATTTAGATGGTATTTCGCTTACATAATTTACAAAACCAGTTCGCACTGCACTGCCGTCTGCCGGACTGACATATAATTAAACACAAGCTATTCAAAGATTCTCATTCAGTATCTTTTCCTTATACCTTAACGCTATATCACAATATTTGTACAATTTACGAATGTTCATTTCGTTGAGTAGCCCTATCATTTCCGCTTCCGGCAAAAGATCTCTACCGAATACACTTCTTCTTGTTTCCCTTAGAATCGGGCATCTTCCCAGAAAATGCATGCTACCTCCTCGTCCACTTAAATTGCATAAGTTACACAATATAGGCAGCTCATCTCTGTGCGGCTTAAAGTTTAGTTTAAAGAGCTCCCCACGAAGCTTGGACATCATCGAAATCTCCTGGATGCTTAACTCGTCCTTGAAATCTGGGTGTTTTCTTTCAGGCTCTGCAAGAGGAAGCTGTGCTTTCGAAGGCCTTTAAGAAACCGAAGCGGAGCGGTCGTGCTGCCGGTCACCTATAGTGGCCTGGTGAGCAGTCGCGATACCGGTCACCTATAGTGGCCTGGTGAGCAGTCGCGATACCGGTCACCTATAGTGGCCTGGTGAGCAGTCGCGATACCGGTCACCTATAGTGGCCTGGTGAGCAGTCGCGATACCGGTCACCTATAGTGGCCTGGTGAGCAGTCGCGATACCGGTCACCTATAGTGGCCTGGTGAGCAGTCGCGATACCGGTCACCTATAGTGGCCTGGTGAGCAGTCGCGATACCGGTCACCTATAGTGGCCTGGTGAGCAGTCGCGATACCGGTCACCTATAGTGGCCTGGTGAGCTGTCGCGATACCGGTCACCTATAGTGGCCTGGTGAGCTGTCGCGATACCAGCCACCTATAGTGGCCTGGTGAGCTGTCGCGATACCAGCCACCTATAGTGGCCTGGTGAGCTGTCGCGATACCAGCCACCTATAGTGGCCTGGTGAGCTGTCGCGATACCAGCCACCTATAGTGGCCTGGTGAGCTGTCGCGATACCAGCCACCTATAGTGGCCTGGTGAGCTGTCGCGATACCAGCCACCTATAGTGGCCTGGTGAGCTGTCGCGATACCAGCCACCTATAGTGGCCTGGTGAGCTGTCGCGATACCAGCCACCTATAGTGGCCTGGTGAGCTGTCGCGATACCAGCCACCTATATTGGCCTGGTGAGCTGTCGCGATACCAGCCACCTATAGTGGCCTGGTGAGCTGTCGCGATACCAGCCACCTATAGTGGCCTGGTGAGCTGTCGCGATACCAGCCACCTATAGTGGCCTGGTGAGCTGTCGCGATACCAGCCACCTATAGTGGCCTGGTGAGCTGTCGCGATACCAGCCACCTATAGTGGCCTGGTGAGCTGTCGCGATACCAGCCACCTATAGTGGCCTGGTGAGCTGTCGCGATACCAGCCACCTATAGTGGCCTGGTGAGCTGTCGCGATACCAGCCACCTATAGTGGCCTGGTGAGCTGTCGCGATACCAGCCACCTATAGTGGCCTGGTGAGCTGTCGCGATACCAGCCACCTATAGTGGCCTGGTGAGCTGTCGCGATACCAGCCACCTATAGTGGCCTGGTGAGCTGTCGCGATACCAGCCACCTATAGTGGCCCGGTGAGCTGTCGCGATACCAGCCACCTATAGTGGCCCGGTGAGCTGTCGCGATACCAGCCACCTATAGTGGCCCGGTGAGCTGTCGCGATACCAGCCACCTATAGTGGCCCGGTGAGCTGTCGCGATACCAGCCACCTATAGTGGCCCGGTGAGCTGTCGCGATACCAGCCACCTATAGTGGCCCGGTGAGCTGTCGCGATACCAGCCACCTATAGTGGCCCGGTGAGCTGTCGCGATACCAGCCACCTATAGTGGCCCGGTGAGCTGTCGCGATACCAGCCACCTATAGTGGCCCGGTGAGCTGTCGCGATACCAGCCACCTATAGTGGCCCGGTGAGCTGTCGCGATACCAGCCACCTATAGTGGCCCGGTGAGCTGTCACGATACCAGCCACCTATAGTAGCCCGGTGAGCTGTCGCGATACCAGCCACCTATAGTGGCCCGGTGAGCTGTCGCGATACCAGCCACCTATAGTGGCCTGGTGAGCTGTCGCGATACCAGCCACCTATAGTGGCCTGGTGAGCTGTCGCGATACCAGCCACCTATAGTGGCCTGGTGAGCTGTCGCGATACCAGCCACCTATAGTGGCCTGGTGAGCTGTCGCGATACCAGCCACCTATAGTGGCCTGGTGAGCTGTCGCGATACCGGCCACCTATAGTGGCGTGGTGAGCTGTCGCGATAGCGGCCACATATAGTTACCTGGTGAGCTGTCGCGATACCAGCCACCTATAGTGGCCTGGTGAGCTGTCGCGATACCAGCCACCTATAGTGGCCTGGTGAGCTGTCGCGATACCGGCCACCTATAGTGGCCTGGTGAGCTGTCGCGATACCGGTCACGTATAGTGGCCTGGTGAGCTGTCGCGATACCGGTCACGTATAGTGGCCTGGTGAGCTGTCGCGATACCGGTCACCTATAGTGGCCTGGTGAGCTGTCGCGATACCTGTCACGTATAGTGGCCTGGTGAGCTGTCGCGATACCGGTCACCTATAGTGGCCTGGTGAGCTGTCGCGATACCGGTCACCTATAGTGGCCTGGTGAGCTGTCGCGATACCGGTCACCTATAGTGGCCTGGTGAGCTGTCGCGATACCGGTCACCTATAGTGGCCTGGTGAGCTGTCGCGATACCGGTCACCTATAGTGGCCTGGTGAGCTGTCGCGATACCGGTCACCTATAGTGGCCTGGTGAGCTGTCGCGATACCGGTCACCTATAGTGGCCTGGTGAGCTGTCGCGATACCGGTCACCTATAGTGGCCTGGTGAGCTGTCGCGATACCGGTCACCTATAGTGGCCTGGTGAGCTGTCGCGATACCGGTCACCTATAGTGGCCTGGTGAGCTGTCGCGATACCGGTCACCTATAGTGGCCTGGTGAGCTGTCGCGATACCGGTCACCTATAGTGGCCTGGTGAGCTGTCGCGATACCGGTCACCTATAGTGGCCTGGTGAGCTGTCGCGATACCGGTCACCTATAGTGGCCTGGTGAGCTGTCGCGATACCGGTCACCTATAGTGGCCTGGTGAGCTGTCGCGATACCGGTCACCTATAGTGGCCTGGTGAGCTGTCGCGATACCGGTCACCTATAGTGGCCTGGTGAGCTGTCGCGATACCGGTCACCTATAGTGGCCTGGTGAGCTGTCGCGATACCGGTCACCTATAGTGGCCTGGTGAGCTGTCGCGATACCGGTCACCTATAGTGGCCTGGTGAGCTGTCGCGATACCGGTCACCTATAGTGGCCTGGTGAGCTGTCGCGATACCGGTCACCTATAGTGGCCTGGTGAGCTGTCGCGATACCGGTCACCTATAGTGGCCTGGTGAGCTGCCGCGATACCGGTCACCTATAGTGGCCTGGTGAGCTGCTGCGATACCGGTCACCTAAAGTGGCCTGGTGAGCTGTCGCGATACCGGTCACCTATAGTGGCCTGGTGAGCTGTCGCGATACCGGTCACCTATAGTGGCCTGGTGAGCTGTCGCGATACCGGTCACCTATAGTGGCCTGGTGAGCTGTCGCGATACCGGTCACCTATAGTGGCCTGGTGAGCTGGCGCGATACCGGTCACCTATAGTGGCCTGGTGAGCTGTCGCGATACCGGTCACCTATAGTGGCGTGGTGAGCAGTCGCGATACCGGCCACATATAATGGCCTGGTGAGCTGTCGCGATACCGGTCACCTATAGTGGCCTGGTGAGCAGTCGCGATACCGGTCACCTATAGTGGCCTGGTGAGCAGTCGCGATACCGGTCACCTATAGTGGCCTGGTGAGCAGTCGCGATACCGGTCACCTATAGTGGCGTGGTGAGCAGTCGCGATACCGGTCACATATAGTGGCCTGGTGAGCAGTCGCCATACCGGTCACCTATAGTGGCCTGGTGAGCTGTCGCGATACCGGTCACCTATAGTGGCCTGGTGAGCTGTCGCGATACCGGTCACCTATAGTGGCCTGGTGAGCTGTCGCGATACCGGTCACCTATAGTGGCCTGGTGAGCTGCCGCGATACCGGTCACCTATAGTGGCCTGGTGAGCTGCTGCGATACCGGTCACCTAAAGTGGCCTGGTGAGCTGTCGCGATACCGGTCACCTATAGTGGCCTGGTGAGCTGTCGCGATACCGGTCACCTATAGTGGCCTGGTGAGCTGTCGCGATACCGGTCACCTATAGTGGCCTGGTGAGCTGTCGCGATACCGGTCACCTATAGTGGCCTGGTGAGCTGGCGCGATACCGGTCACCTATAGTGGCCTGGTGAGCTGTCGCGATACCGGTCACCTATAGTGGCGTGGTGAGCAGTCGCGATACCGGCCACATATAATGGCCTGGTGAGCTGTCGCGATACCGGCCACCTATAGTGGCGTGGTGAGCAGTCGCGATACCGGTCACATATAGTGGCCTGGTGAGCAGTCGCCATACCGGTCACCTATAGTGGCCTGATGAGCAGTCGCGATACCGGTCACCTATAGTGGCCTGGTGAGCAGTCGCGATACCGGTCACCTATAGTGGCCTGGTGAGCAGTCGCGATACCGGTCACCTATAGTGGCCTGGTGAGCAGTCGCGATACCGGTCACCTATAGTGGCCTGGTGAGCAGTCGCGATACCGGTCACCTATAGTGGCCTGGTGAGCAGTCGCGATACCGGTCACCTATAGTGGCCTGGTGAGCAGTCGCGATACCGGTCACCTATAGTGGCCTGGTGAGCAGTCGCGATACCGGTCACCTATAGTGGCCTGGTGAGCAGTCGCGATACCGGTCACCTATAGTGGCCTGGTGAGCAGTCGCGATACCGGTCACCTATAGTGGCCTGGTGAGCAGTCGCGATACCGGCCACCTGGTGAGCTGTCGCGATACCGGCCACCTATAGTGGCCTGGTGAGCTGTCGCGATACCGGCCACCTATAGTGGCCTGGTGAGCTGTCGCGATACCGGCCACCTATAGTGACCTGGTGAGCTGTCGCGATACCTGTCACGTATAGTGGCCTGGTGAGCTGTCGCGATACCTGTCACGTATAGTGGCCTGGTGAGCTGTCGCGATACCTGTCACGTATAGTGGCCTGGTGAGCTATCGCGATACCGGTCACCTATAGTGGCCTGGTGAGCTGTCGTGATACCGGTCACCTATAGTGGCCTGGTGAGCTGTCGCGATACCGGTCACCTATAGTGGCCTGGTGAGCTGTCGCGATACCGGTCACATATAGTTACCTGGTGAGCTGTCGCGATACCAGCCACCTATAGTGGCCTGGTGAGCTGTCGCGATACCGGTCACGTATAGTGGCCTGGTGAGCTGTCGCGATACCGGTCACGTATAGTGGCCTGGTGAGCTGTCGCGATACCGGCCACCTATAGTGGCCTGGTGAGCTGTCGCGATACCGGCCACCTATAGTGGCCTGGTGAGCTGTCGCGATACCGGTCACATATAGTGGCCTGGTGAGCTGTCGCGATACCGGTCACCTATAGTGGCGTGGTGAGCTGTCGCGATACCGGTCACCTATAGTGGCCTGGTGAGCAGTCGCGATACCGGCCACCTATAGTGGCGTGGTGAGCAGTCGCGATACCGGTCACCTATAGTGGCCTGGTGAGCAGTCGCGATACCGGCCACCTATAGTGGCCTGGTGAGCTGTCGCGATACCAGCCACCTATAGTGGCCTGGTGAGCTGTCGCGATACCAGCCACCTATAGTGGCCTGGTGAGCTGTCGCGATACCAGCCACCTATAGTGGCCTGGTGAGCTGTCGCGATACCAGCCACCTATAGTGGCCTGGTGAGCTGTCGCGATACCAGCCACCTATAGTGGCCTGGTGAGCTGTCGCGATACCAGCCACCTATAGTGGCCTGGTGAGCTGTCGCGATACCAGCCACCTATAGTGGCCTGGTGAGCTGTCGCGATACCAGCCACCTATAGTGGCCTGGTGAGCTGTCGCGATACCAGCCACCTATAGTGGCCTGGTGAGCTGTCGCGATACCAGCCACCTATAGTGGCCTGGTGAGCTGTCGCGATACCGGCCACCTATAGTGGCCTGGTGAGCTGTCGCGATACCAGCCACCTATAGTGGCCTGGTGAGCTGTCGCGATACCGGCCACCTGGTGAGCTGTCGCGATACCGGCCACCTATAGTGGCCTGGTGAGCTGTCGCGATACCGGCCACCTATAGTGGCCTGGTGAGCTGTCGCGATACCGGCCACCTATAGTGGCCTGGTGAGCTGTCGCGATACCTGTCACGTATAGTGGCCTGGTGAGCTGTCGTGATACCTGTCACGTATAGTGGCCTGGTGAGCTGTCGCGATACCTGTCACGTATAGTGGCCTGGTGAGCTGTCGCGATACCGGTCACCTATAGTGGCCTGGTGAGCTGTCGCGATACCGGTCACCTATAGTGGCCTGGTGAGCTGTCGCGATACCGGTCACCTATAGTGGCCTGGTGAGCTGTCGCGATACCGGTCACCTATAGTGGCCTGGTGAGCTGTCGCCATACCGGTCACCTATATTGGCCTGGTGAGCTGTCGCCATACCGGTCACCTATAGTGGCCTGGTGAGCTGTCGCCATACCGGTCACCTATAGTGGCCTGGTGAGCTGTCGCCATACCGGTCACCTATAGTGGCCTGGTGAGCAGTCGCGATACCGGTCACCTATAGTGGCCTGGTGAGCTGTCGCCATACCGGTCACCTATAGTGGCCTGGTGAGCTGTCGCCATACCGGTCACCTATAGTGGCCTGGTGAGCAGTCGCGATACCGGTCACCTATAGTGGCCTGGTGAGCTGTCGCCATACCGGTCACCTATAGTGGCCTGGTGAGCAGTCGCGATACCGGTCACCTATAGTGGCCTGGTGAGCAGTCGCGATACCGGTCACCTATAGTGGCCTGGTGAGCTGTCGCGATACCGGTCACCTATAGTGGCCTGGTGAGCAGTCGCGATACCGGTCACCTATAGTGGCCTGGTGAGCAGTCGCGATACCGGTCACCTATAGTGGCCTGGTGAGCAGTCGCGATACCGGTCACCTATAGTGGCCTGGTGAGCAGTCGCGATACCGGTCACCTATAGTGGCCTGGTGAGCAGTCGCGATACCGGTCACCTATAGTGGCCTGGTGAGCAGTCGCGATACCGGCCACCTATAGTGGCCTGGTGAGCAGTCGCGATACCGGTCACCTATAGTGGCCTGGTGAGCAGTCGCGATACCGGCCACCTATAGTGGCCTGGTGAGCAGTCGCGATACCGGTCACCTATAGTGGCCTGGTGAGCAGTCGCGATACCGGTCACCTATAGTGGCCTAGTGAGCAGTCGCGATACCGGTCACCTATAGTGGCCTGGTGAGCAGTCGCGATGCCGGTCACCTATAGTGGCCTGGTGAGCAGTCGCGATACCGGCCACCTATAGTGGCCTGGTGAGCAGTCGCGATACCGGTCACCTTAAGTGGCCTGGTGAGCAGTCGCGATACCGGTCACCTTAAGTGGCCTGGTGAGCAGTCGCGATACCGGTCACCTTAAGTGGCCTGGTGAGCAGTCGCGATACCGGTCACCTATAGTGGCCTGGTGAGCAGTCGCGATACCAGCCACCTATAGTGGCCTGGTGAGCAGTCGCGATACCAGCCACCTATAGTGGCCTGGTGAGCAGTCGCGATACCAGCCACCTATAGTGACCTGGTGAGCTGTCGCGATACCAGCCACCTATAGTGGCCTGGTGAGCTGTCGCGATACCAGCCACCTATAGTGGCCTGGTGAGCAGTCGCGATACCGGTCACCTATAGTGGCCTGGTGAGCAGTCGCGATACCGGTCACCTATAGTGGCCTGGTGAGCAGTCGCGATACCGGCCACCTATAGTGGCCTGGTGAGCAGTCGCGATACCGGCCACCTATAGTGGCCTGGTGAGCAGTCGCGATACCGGCCACCTATAGTGGCCTGGTGAGCAGTCGCGATACCGGCCACCTATAGTGGCCTGGTGAGCAGTCGCGATACCGGCCACCTATAGTGGCCTGGTGAGCAGTCGCGATACCGGCCACCTATAGTGGCCTGGTGAGCAGTCGCGATACCGGTCACCTATAGTGGCCTGGTGAGCAGTCGCGATACCGGTCACCTATAGTGGCCTGGTGAGCAGTCGCGATACCGGTCACCTATAGTGGCCTGGTGAGCAGTCGCGATACCAGCCACCTATAGTGGCCTGGTGAGCTGTCGCGATACCAGCCACCTATAGTGACCTGGTGAGCTGTCGCGATACCGGTCACCTATAGTGGCCTGGTGAGCAGTCGCGATACCAGCCACCTATAGTGGCCTGGTGAGCAGTCGCGATACCGGTCACATATAGTGGCCTGGTGAGCAGTCGCGATACCGGCCACCTATAGTGACCTGGTGAGCAGTCGCGATACCGGTCACCTATAGTGGCCTGGTGAGCTGTCGCGATACCGGTCACCTATAGTGGCCTGGTGAGCAGTCGCGATACCAGCCACCTATAGTGACCTGGTGAGCTGTCGCGATACCAGCCACCTATAGTGGCCTGGTGAGCTGTCGCGATACCAGCCACCTATAGTGGCCTGGTGAGCAATCGCGATACCGGTCACCTATAGTGGCCTGGTGAGCAGTCGCGATACCGGTCACCTATAGTGGCCTGGTGAGCAGTCGCGATACCAGCCACCTATAGTGGCCTGGTGAGCAGTCGCGATACCGGTCACCTATAGTGGCCTGGTGAGCAGTCGCGATACCGGTCACCTATAGTGGCCTGGTGAGCAGTCGCGATACCGGTCACCTATAGTGGCCTGGTGAGCAGTCGCGATACCAGCCACCTATAGTGGCCTGGTGAGCAGTCGCGATACCGGTCACCTATAGTGGCCTGGTGAGCAGTCGCGATACCGGTCACCTATAGTGGCCTGGTGAGCAGTCGCGATACCGGTCACCTATAGTGGCCTGGTGAGCAGTCGCGATACCGGTCACCTATAGTGGCCTGGTGAGCAGTCGCGATACCGGTCACCTATAGTGGCCTGGTGAGCAGTCGCGATACCGGTCACCTATAGTGGCCTGGTGAGCAGTCGCGATACCGGTCACCTATAGTGGCCTGGTGAGCAGTCGCGATACCGGTCACCTATAGTGGCCTGGTGAGCAGTCGCGATACCGGTCACCTATAGTGGCCTGGTGAGCAGTCGCGATACCGGTCACCTATAGTGGCCTGGTGAGCAGTCGCGATACCGGTCACCTATAGTGGCCTGGTGAGCAGTCGCGATACCGGTCACCTATAGTGGCCTGGTGAGCAGTCGCGATACCGGTCACCTATAGTGGCCTGGTGAGCAGTCGCGATACCGGTCACCTATAGTGGCCTGGTGAGCAGTCGCGATACCGGTCACCTATAGTGGCCTGGTGAGCAGTCGCGATACCGGTCACCTATAGTGGCCTGGTGAGCAGTCGCGATACCGGCCACCTATAGTGGCCTGGTGAGCAGTCGCGATACCGGCCACCTATAGTGGCCTGGTGAGCAGTCGCGATACCGGCCACCTATAGTGGCCTGGTGAGCAGTCGCGATACCGGTCACCTATAGTGGCCTGGTGAGCTGTCGCGATACCGGCCACCTATAGTGGCCTGGTGAGCAGTCGCGATACCGGTCACCTATAGTGGCCTGGTGAGCAGTCGCGATACCGGTCACCTATAGTGGCCTGGTGAGCAGTCGCGATACCGGTCACCTATAGTGGCCTGGTGAGCAGTCGCGATACCGGTCACCTATAGTGGCCTGGTGAGCAGTCGCGATACCGGCCACCTATAGTGGCCTGGTGAGCAGTCGCGATACCGGTCACCTATAGTGGCCTGGTGAGCAGTCGCGATACCGGCCACCTATAGTGGCCTGGTGAGCAGTCGCGATACCGGCCACCTATAGTGGCCTGGTGAGCAGTCGCGATACCGGTCACCTATAGTGGCCTGGTGAGCAGTCGCGATACCGGTCACCTATAGTGGCCTGGTGAGCAGTCGCGATACCGGTCACCTATAGTGGCCTGGTGAGCAGTCGCGATACCGGTCACCTATAGTGGCCTGGTGAGCAGTCGCGATACCAGCCACCTATAGTGGCCTGGTGAGCTGTCGCGATACCAGCCACCTATAGTGACCTGGTGAGCTGTCGCGATACCGGTCACCTATAGTGGCCTGGTGAGCAGTCGCGATACCAGCCACCTATAGTGGCCTGGTGAGCAGTCGCGATACCGGTCACATATAGTGGCCTGGTGAGCAGTCGCGATACCGGCCACCTATAGTGACCTGGTGAGCAGTCGCGATACCGGTCACCTATAGTGGCCTGGTGAGCTGTCGCGATACCGGTCACCTATAG
The DNA here is from genome assembly GCA_951905685.1 of Eumerus sabulonum. Lineage (NCBI taxonomy): Eukaryota > Metazoa > Arthropoda > Insecta > Diptera > Syrphidae > Eumerus > Eumerus sabulonum. Next base: position 1,048,481 of record CATOVK010000001.1, read on the forward strand.
TGGCCTGGTGAGCAGTCGCGATACCAGCCACCTATAGTGACCTGGTGAGCTGTCGCGATACCGGCCACCTATAGTGGCCTGGTGAGCTGTCGCGATACCAGCCACCTATAGTGGCCTGGTGAGCAGTCGCGATACCGGTCACCTATAGTGGCCTGGTGAGCAGTCGCGATACCGGTCACCTATAGTGGCCTGGTGAGCAGTCGCGATACCAGCCACCTATAGTGGCCTGGTGAGCAGTCGCGATACCAGCCACCTATAGTGGCCTGGTGAGCAGTCGCGATACCGGTCACCTATAGTGGCCTGGTGAGCAGTCGCGATACCGGTCACCTATAGTGGCCTGGTGAGCTGTCGCGATACCAGCCACCTATAGTGGCCTGGTGAGCAGTCGCGATACCGGTCACCTATAGTGGCCTGGTGAGCAGTCGCGATACCGGTCACCTATAGTGGCCTGGTGAGCAGTCGCGATACCAGCCACCTATAGTGGCCTGGTGAGCAGTCGCGATACCGGTCACCTATAGTGGCCTGGTGAGCAGTCGCGATACCGGTCACCTATAGTGGCCTGGTGAGCAGTCGCGATACCGGTCACCTATAGTGGCCTGGTGAGCAGTCGCGATACCGGTCACCTATAGTGGCCTGGTGAGCAGTCGCGATACCGGTCACCTATAGTGGCCTGGTGAGCAGTCGCGATACCGGTCACCTATAGTGGCCTGGTGAGCAGTCGCGATACCGGTCACCTATAGTGGCCTGGTGAGCAGTCGCGATACCGGCCACCTATAGTGGCCTGGTGAGCAGTCGCGATACCGGTCACCTATAGTGGCCTGGTGAGCTGTCGCGATACCGGCCACCTATAGTGGCCTGGTGAGCAGTCGCGATACCGGCCACCTATAGTGGCCTGGTGAGCAGTCGCGATACCGGTCACCTATAGTGGCCTGGTGAGCAGTCGCGATACCGGTCACCTATAGTGGCCTGGTGAGCAGTCGCGATACCGGCCACCTATAGTGGCCTGGTGAGCAGTCGCGATACCGGTCACCTATAGTGGCCTGGTGAGCAGTCGCGATACCGGTCACCTATAGTGGCCTGGTGAGCAGTCGCGATACCAGCCACCTATAGTGGCCTGGTGAGCTGTCGCGATACCAGCCACCTATAGTGACCTGGTGAGCTGTCGCGATACCAGCCACCTATAGTGGCCTGGTGAGCTGTCGCGATACCAGCCACCTATAGTGGCCTGGTGAGCTGTCGCGATACCAGCCACCTATAGTGGCCTGGTGAGCTGTCGCGATACCAGCCACCTATAGTGGCCTGGTGGGCTGTCGCGATACCAGCCACCTATAGTGGCCTGGTGAGCTGTCGCGATACCAGCCACCTATAGTGGCCTGGTGAGCTGTCGCGATACCAGCCACCTATAGTGGCCTGGTGAGCTGTCGCGATACCAGCCACCTATAGTGGCCTGGTGAGCTGTCGCGATACCAGCCACCTATAGTGGCCTGGTGGGCTGTCGCGATACCAGCCACCTATAGTGGCCTGGTGAGCTGTCGCGATACCAGCCACCTATAGTGGCCTGGTGAGCTGTCGCGATACCAGCCACCTATAGTGGCCTGGTGAGCTGTCGCGATACCAGCCACCTATAGTGGCCTGGTGAGCTGTCGCGATACCAGCCACCTATAGTGGCCTGGTGAGCTGTCGCGATACCAGCCACCTATAGTGGCCTGGTGAGCTGTCGCGATACCAGCCACCTATAGTGGCCTGGTGAGCTGTCGCGATACCGGTCACCTATAGTGGCCTGGTGAGCTGTCGCGATACCAGCCACCTATAGTGACCTGGTGAGCTGTCGCGATACCAGCCACCTATAGTGGCCTGGTGAGCTGTCGCGATACCAGCCACCTATAGTGACCTGGTGAGCTGTCGCGATACCAGCCACCTATAGTGGCCTGGTGAGCTGTCGCGATACCAGCCACCTATAGTGGCCTGGTGAGCAGTCGCGATACCGGTCACCTATAGTGACCTGGTGAGCTGTCGCGATACCGGTCACCTATAGTGGCCTGGTGAGCTGTCGCGATACCGGTCACCTATAGTGGCCTGGTGAGCTGTCGCGATACCGGTCACCTATAGTGGCCTGGTGAGCTGTCGCGATACCGGTACCTATAGTGGCCTGGTGAGCTGTCGCGATACCAGCCACCTATAGTGGCCTGGTGAGCTGTCGCGATACCAGCCACCTATAGTGGCCTGGTGAGCTGTCGCGATACCAGCCACCTATAGTGGCCTGGTGAGCTGTCGCGATACCAGCCACCTATAGTGGCCTGGTGAGCTGTCGCGATACCAGCCACCTATAGTGGCCTGGTGAGCTGTCGCGATACCAGCCACCTATAGTGGCCTGGTGAGCTGTCGCGATACCAGCCACCTATAGTGGCCTGGTGAGCTGTCGCGATACCAGCCACCTATAGTGGCCTGGTGAGCTGTCGCGATACCAGCCACCTATAGTGGCCTGGTGAGCTGTCGCGATACCAGTCACCTATAGTGGCCTGGTGAGCTGTCGCGATACCAGCCACCTATAGTGGCCTGGTGAGCTGTCGCGATACCAGCCACCTATAGTGGCCTGGTGAGCTGTCGCGATACCAGCCACCTATAGTGGCCTGGTGAGCTGTCGCGATACCAGCCACCTATAGTGGCCTGGTGAGCTGTCGCGATACCAGCCACCTATAGTGGCCTGGTGAGCTGTCGCGATACCAGCCACCTATAGTGGCCTGGTGAGCTGTCGCGATACCAGCCACCTATAGTGGCCTGGTGAGCTGTCGCGATACCAGCCACCTATAGTGACCTGGTGAGCTGTCGCGATACCGGTCACCTATAGTGGCCTGGTGAGCTGTCGCGATACCGGTCACCTATAGTGGCCTGGTGAGCTGTCGCGATACCAGCCACCTATAGTGGCCTGGTGAGCTGTCGCGATACCGTCACCTATAGTGACCTGGTGAGCTGTCGCGATACCGGTCACCTATAGTGGCCTGGTGAGCTGTCGCGATACCGGTCACCTATAGTGGCCTGGTGAGCTGTCGCGATACCAGCCACCTATAGTGGCCTGGTGAGCTGTCGCGATACCAGCCACCTATAGTGGCCTGGTGAGCTGTCGCGATACCAGCCACCTATAGTGGCCTGGTGAGCTGTCGCGATACCAGCCACCTATAGTGGCCTGGTGAGCT